>CM062296.1:728784414-729224414 GCA_031216915.1 Pictodentalium vernedei | reverse complement strand
AGTCACAGGATTCATACACTCAAGGATAAAAAGATTCAAGGACTTTTCAAGGACAGTTCAAAAACAAATAATCAATTATGAAAGATTGTTTTCTCAAAAATCTGAGTTGCATTTAAAATTATTTCTTGCACAAATGGCTGAGTGCTACATTATGTTTAGTGGTTAAAATAGACTCTTCAATTTATTTATTTATTCATTTAATGGTACTTAAGGTCACTCTCACCATCTTTAGCTATATGATACCTGCAACACAGGGATGAAGTCAAGAATAGCCAATCATTAATACCTATACTGCCCACTTTAGGTGATTTCCACCACATGTGCAGTACAGTTAGCGTGGACTGGTTGTAATCCACGCATGGGCATTTATGTCCACGCATGCATTTACCATGTAATAAAAATCATCATGAACAAAATTTTAATTAATGAAGCACCGATTTGTACCTGGTGCTTCATTAATTAAAATTTTGATGATTATTCCTATATTAGAGTTTGGAATCTAATATTATTGGGTCCGTGGAGCTATTGCCATCTGTGGAACGTGACCAGTCCACGGCGACTGTAGTGTCTTGGTTATGGGTCCTATTTTACCACTAAAGCAGAATTTGTTCACCCCTGTAAACAAGCACTGCTCCACTTCTCAGGGTTCCCATTGGGATTCTCTTTAATATTTATTTATTAACAACTATTGGAGAGTGCTTAGGGGCACTCTCCAATGATTTATAATAAAGTAAATCAATGTGAACAAAGTGTCATTTGCTACTCAGTGAATATTGAGCATGAGCAAAGGCAAAGACTTCAATCAAGTACACTCAACTTTTCTGTTCTGTTCTGTTAACCCTTTAACTAACTTGAAAAGCAGTTGACACTTGCAAAAAAAAAATCTTGAATAACTAATTCTTTTTCCATTTTTTTTGTCTCAAAAACATAGGTTATGACCCCTCACTGGAACGAGCTCGACGAGATCATTCCAATGTGGGGTCATAACCTATGTTTTTGAGACAAAAAATAATGAAAATTAATTGGCGATTTTTTAGATTAGCACTGACTGGTTTTGGCCGTTAAGTTGGGTAAAGGATTAACATGTTAAGATGACTTGGTGAAGTAAACCCAGTAGTTTATAACAACCCACTGCTAATCCTACTAGTAACTTGGGGATAGGGCCCTGCAAAGCTTCGATATTCATTTCGGTTTCGAATATCAAGTTGACACATGTATCTGATTCGATTTATAATCAGCTTCCTGATTTGTTTCCCTTTGAATCCTTTCACTGGAATATAGCTTGGTATAAGTCATATTCGTCATCTCAAAGTTCAGATGGAAACTGTACATAAATAATCCTGAAAGTGAAGATTGGGTGCATATTTCCTCTATATTAACATAAATACCATCTGCCCCCATGCCAATTCCAGTCTCACCAGTTGCTACCACTGTTGGAAGAAAATTTAAAGTTTCCAAGCAATCTCGACAATGAACTGTTGCTAGCAGCTAGTCTTGTGTAGTACATAGTAACGGCAATTCACGCTCTCATTTCTGTTTTTGAACTGTAACCCTTCTGTGTAATATTATACCTCACAATACTTCCTTGCATTCTGACTGGCTGAAAGGTGATACACTATTTCGTGTAGTTGTCCAGCACAGAGCTGAAGGGTCACTACATGTGGGCACTATATGTTTTCTATTTTTAGCATGGGCACTATATGCATTTTCTGGTTATAAAAACGTACAAAGCAACGATTTATCCAAAATGGTGGCAGAAAATCCCAGCCACCAATTAGACAATTCGATTTACATAAAAAATATACACTTCAGTTGTTTAGTGTCGCAAGAATAGCCGCAAAGTTTTCTGAGGTGATACGTTCCGATAAATAGAGATTATTACCATTATGTGGATGTACAAAATATGTGTCCTAGTCGAGATCCGAGTTCTAAGGGCAGATCACGACGAGTCGATGACGAGTCGTGATCTACTCTTAGAACCCGGAGTGAGGCATTGGCAGAGGCGAGGAATAGTATCATTGTGTCGACCAATTATCAATATCCACACATTATTCTCAGTTCTCCTTTATTGTTTAAAATAAAAACATCATTACATGTTTACAATTTGATTTGTAGATTATTTGGTTAATTTGCATTTTCAGGTTGTTCAATATAATATAAGGATTAGTGCATGGCTTGTCATTGACTACGCCTATATAGTGCCCAGTGAGGTGGTGTAGTTCCCGATGCGAAGCCATGCACTATTCCTTAAATATTCCATGTACATCATCAAGGCATGCCTTTGACGAAGGCATGCCTCGATGATGCAGTTGGAATATTTTATCAGATGGGACTTGAGCCGTCACAGTCATAACAAATCAGGGTTACACCACCCCCTTTCCCAATCAGTCACCTTCTGGACACGAATCTGATTCGATTTGAGGTTTGATTCAATTTTGAATAATAGACACGATTCAATTCAAGATTCAAGTAGAATCAAAAATGTGTGATTCACTGAACCCTACTTGGGGAGCCTGACTTGGAGATTCTCTCCAAGTACTCTGGCTTTCTCCACCCACAAAACTGTCTGACAAAATGTGACCTTGGATGTTGAAATGTCATAAACCCCAATAAAACAAACAAACAAATGGGTAACAATGTAATTTTGTTCTCAGCATAAAAATCTGTCAGCAGCATGGAAAGAGTAAAAAACACCTGTTTGACACAAGAGAACTAGGAGTTAATAAACAAAACAACCGCAGTGGTCTTGTAATGTGTGAAACAGTAATAAGTTCTTCATGCACATAACCTTTGACATGTTAAAATACTTGAGAGAGCCTGAGTAACCGAAAACTTGAGTATATGTATCATTTCCTGAGGTTGACACATATTCATCACATCTTGAGTGTACAGAGAAGGAAAAGAACTATACAAAAATTAATTTCAAAAGAGATCAACTTTGTTTCTCCAAAGAATTCTGTGACAGACTGAGACATATTATTTTGTTCAGGAATAATCTGGAAAGTTAACAGTAAGTACAGAATGTAAATTTACATTTGATGGTCTGATTCCAGCTGTGACAAACTCCCTCACCTCAGAACAAATTTCCCATTAACTCTTAGCCTGTTGAGTATTCTGAAGATATTTTTCATCAAATCTAGTCATGGCTGCTGTGAAGCAGCCATGACTAGATTTGATGAAAAATTCATCTAAATTTAACCCAGGCGATTATTGGCAAAAAAATCTACTCCATTTACAGAGAGAAACTGGATTAAATATGCCCAAATTATACTTATTTCAGTGGCAAGCGAAATCCTGTCCTGGGCAGGAATATCCACCAGCAGCATGCACGGAGGTAAACCTTTACCTTGGACGAAACAAAGAAGTCTAAAATCAAAAAAAAATATCAACATATTTGAAAAATGTCTGAATGCTCATTTATATCACAAAGCATTTCAACAGTAATGTGTAGTTTATCACCATACTAGTTCTGCTGCATAGCCAAAGAGCAACCTCACATGAAATTTAGACTTTAAAATTATTTATTATTATAATTATTGTTGTTAGGACAGCATCCAGTCAGTATAATTCACAAAAAGGGCAATTCAAATTTAATTTCTTGCTTTAAAATTTTGCATCTAAAGCATGGCTTATGACACCTACCATAGCTCTACTTGACTGGTAGGGGTTTAAAGTTATTAATCAAGATTTCACCAGAAAAATATTGCTAATTTTTAGCAGTACTGTGGGATGTAAACCTGTTACCCACAGCAGATTTCACACTAATCAAACTTTCACAGTGCCAATCTGTTCTCATCAGTTTATTCTATGACAGTAGAAGTTGATAATCTCCAAAACCTCAGTCGGACATTTCAACATAAGATAATAATCCCATTTACCGTTCACCTATTTGTTGTGTAATAAGAAAACATTTGCAGAAATTTTAAACAAGTCCATTATGCAAGACCATTATACAATTTCCTGCAGAAAATGCTTATAACCAGCCACTTGGTCTTCCAAAATACGCATTCAATAAAGGAACATCTTAGTGTAAAATAGTATTTTCATTTACGGTTGATCACACCCAAAATATGACTAAGCATCCTGGACCCGTAGAAGGCAAATATTATGTAACCCCACACTCCACTGGAACAAGCTCAATGCACTCTTTGCAGGTGTGTGCATGTGTGTGTGTGTGGGGGGGGGGGGGGATGTTATAAGGTAGATTTTGGAGGTACAAACATGAACAATTTTATTACTCAAATCTTTTCACAAGAGTCATCTTCCAGTAGTGTTAAGAAAAGAATAAAAATTTTGAAAATACTTCCCAAACAGTAGTCAGTTTATGTGACTGTGGTTTCTGGTCATATCTTGGCTTCTTATAGAAGGGCTTAACCCTTTACCTAACATGAAAAGCAGACAAAACATAGGTTGTGACCCCTCATTTGAACAAGCTCAATGAGCATGTTCCAATGAGGTGTCATAACCTATGTTTTTGAGACAAAAATTTTTTAAAATAATGAAAATTAATTGGCGATTTTTTAGAATAGCACTGGCCAGTTTTGGCCCTTACATTGGGTAAAGGGTTAAAATTAATGCATGCAAGAATCAGAACTGTTTCTCCTAAATTATTCTCATGAGGAAAACAATGAGAATCAACTTTGATTCTTCCAAAATGTTCATTTGATTCCTGTCATAAATTCTGAGAGTGACCTTGAAGGCGTGGAGAATTCTTATTTTTTGCTCCCTCATAATAAGGTAATAACACCTTGACTTCGCAGTGGTGTCTAGTGAAGTCTGTATTAGAAGCCAAGACTTCACTAGAAACCACAACCAAGACACTGTAGACAAGTCATTAAATTCCATCAGCAGGACCACCAAAAACCTGTTCTTCATGTGAGACAGGAAAACTCACACAACTTGGAACTACGCCCTTGGAGGTTAACTGGTTGTGTGCTAGATTATTTTTGGTGGACAGCATTGCTCATCAGAATTTGCTTTATTACAAATCATTGGAGAGTGCCTGCAGGCACTCTCCAATAATTTATAATAAAGCAAATATATGTGGACTAATTTATATTTTTTTGTGACTAACAATGAACAACAAGCACAGAATATGAAGACTTTAGCATGGTACGGCCACTCTTCTTTAAAGCCATGATAGTGGCTTCCAGCATTCAACCAGTTAAACTCTAAATATATAAACATGAGGTTTGGAATATTTACTGGTTGCAATGACAAGGGTATAAGAGTACTCTCAAAATTATTTAAGAACTGAAAATTGAGTCTCACAGCGTGAACTGGCAGGAATCAAAATCGATTCTTGCAGATCTGGACAAATGTTAAGGCCTTTTTATGAACTCCCACACTTATCTCTATCAAGCCATAAAATTCTGGGTCAAAGTTTAGTGGATATTCTTGGAAATTGTCCAGAATAATTAAAATACACTGTCAGCGATTCAATAGGCAAACCTTCGCTGTTCTTGGAGACAGTCCAGGTGATAAGGTATTTCCTTCACCACATTCAGTCTTTTTCTTTTTTTACAAAACACAAATGGAATTAGCTCCACATATGCATTCCTGCATGAAGTTTTATAGTTAACAAAAAGACAGAACAGTTAAATGCCACCATATCATGTGATTTTGATCAGGACATATATTGTCCCAAACTCTTAGCTGACCCCAAACCACAAACTATTAGTTTACTCTCTCACTCTCTCTCTCTCTCAAGATTTCTGTTGAATAAAAGTGAAAACATTAATTAGTTATTACGCAAACTCAGCTAGTAATAATAAACTAGAGGCCCAGGGTCCTGAGGGTTCTCACCTGCCACTGAGAGTGTAGTCATCATTTTACTAATATGGCTATACTGTATCCCTGTCTTTGGGGGGAGGGGGGGGGGGGGGTCCATCAGATGCTTTGTTTTTCATTTTTGCTTTAGAATGAAGTTTGAAGAAATGCAAAAATAAAACTAGACAGCTCTGCCCAAGGTCACTGCTTTTAGGAGAAGCTGAATACAACACAAGAATCCAAGTGTTACTGCTTGTGACCTTGATCTTGATATGACAATGGGTCAAGGTCATGACACAACATGGGTTTATGGGTAACAATTGTGTGAATGATGAACAAGATCTGTCACATAAAAATTCAATTATACAGACCAGACATGTGAGGTATAACAATATCAAAGTTTGGCTGTCAGTGACCTTGATGATAATACCTTCGATCAAGGTCCCGGAACGAGTCATGAGCAATAATTGAACCAAATATGAATAAGATCTGTCAATTCTACCAAGTTATATGAACTGGACAAGGGCTGTATAACAACATCAAAGTTTGGCTGTTGAGACTTTGACCTTGATGATATGACCTTGGATCACAGTCATGACACATCTTGGAGTCATGAGCAATAACTGTACCAAGTATGAATAAGATCTGTCAATCATTTCAAGTTATATGGACCGGACAAGGACTGTAAAACAACATCAAAGTTTTGCTGTCTTTGACCTTGGGTCAAATTACAATACACCTTTGAGTCATGAGCAATAACTAAAACATGCCATTGTGAATTACAAAGGAAAATGATTGGTTAAAAACAGGAAACAACTATGACAGAATGCCAATGACACGAACAGCTCAAAAAGCATTGAGTGATGACACTACAGTGAATACCTTATAAATCAACCTGATGATTTGAGATTAAAAGAGTCCAGTTTAAAAACAATTATAAAATTTCTTAAAACGGTTGATTACCGGTAAGTGTTAAGGCAGATATCAAGTATCCTGCCAATCCCTGAATGCTGATGATGAAATAATAAAATTTCAATCTGCAAATTTTCCCCATAATGCAACAAGGAATTTAACCTATTCAGTCTTGTTTGACAGAGGTCATTAAGCTCTGTCAAACAAGATTGAAGTGGTTAAATTGCAAATTCAAATTTTGGATTTCTGACATCACTGTTCAGAGAATTAACCTTTTACTCAATGCACAGGTTATAAAAATTTATTATTTCAATTATTGTTTTTTCATATTTTTCAAAAAGTTTGTCAAAACCATATCATGTGGCTCCTCACTGGAACGAGCTCAACACCCTCATTCCGATGAGGGGGTTACATGATATGGTTTTGACGAAATCTGTTGAAAATTCTTTTTTTGTCACCTGCTAAATTTGCAAATGGATTTTGGGGGAGGTAATGTGGCCGATTCGATAGGTAAGGGGTTACCGTTAGAGACACCCTGACATTCTATAAATGTGGTTTTTAAAATAATTAATGACCAGAGATAAGTCAAGATAGAGAAACCTTTCATTAGACTGAGCCTATCTTTCAGCATGACAGATACTGGCAATGATATAAGGAGCATGTGAATATTGAATAATGAAGCAACTGTATGAAATATCAGTAATGGTTCATATGAACTTTAAATAAATAATGAACAATTATTCACATTTTAAAGTAAATAAATAATAACACACATTTCCCATTTAACCCTTTTGCTCACGTAATATGGGGATTCTTCTGCCCTTTTTGGGAAAGGGTCCGGGTTCAAACACTTCCTAACTTATTGATTTATTTATTTTATTAAGGTTTAACGACACTTTAACAGTCAAGGTAATATCATGTCAGTGACAGTTTTACAGGTGGAGGAAGCCGGAGTACCTGGAGAGAACCACTGAGCAATGAAGAGCAGCAGCCAGCTCCCCAACATCGAAACTCCACTCTGCAGCACGGGCAGGGTTAGATTGGTTGAAGACATGGGCACCATTGACGTGCAGTACGCCTTAGTACACAGCGCCATTGTGCCCCCATGTGGACAATCAGGGTTAAGTGCCTTGCCCAAGGACACAATGCGGGCGTCTATATTGATTGCTCAGACGGTCACCCATCCAAGGACTAACCAGGCTTGACATTGCTTAACTTCGGTGATCTGACAAGAACTTTCTAACTTTAGCTAGGTATGGAATAAAAAATTTAATGCACAATTGGTGTCCTGAACTGAGTGGTCATAAGGCCTCAGTAATCCAATGGTTTTCTGAGGCGTTATGACTACACAGCTCAAAGCACCAATTGTGGATTAAATTTTTGTTTGAGTGGAGAATGAGATTAGGAAATTTGGGGTTGGGAAAAATATGCCAAATTGCCATTGGGTAAGTTTACCATATTCAACCCCTGTTGACAACCAAAATAATCCCTGTAATGTCCATATCCATCCAGTACTATTCTCAAAAATCAGTATTCAAACTTCATTATTTTTACAAGTTTTGCCTTCAAAGCATGTCTTATGACTCCTTGGGGGCACAGTGGCTCAGTTTGTAGAGGTGCAGGCTGCAAGCCGAGAGGTCCTCGGTTTGAATCCCACCTGCGGCAACCGTGTTGTGTCCTTGGGTATGACACTTCACCCCATTGCCCACGTGGGGGCACAGTGACATTGTGTACTAAGGCGTACTGCACGTCGATGGTGCACCTGTCTTCAACCAATGCTAACCCTGCCTGTGTGGAGTTGGTATGTTGGGGAGCTGACAGTTGCTCGCCGTTGCTCGGTGGTTCTCTTTGGGTACTCCGGCTTCCTACACCCGTAAAACTGTCACAGTCATGGTTAGCCATTGTGCAGAAATATATGACCTTAAACACCAATAAATAAATAATATAATATGAGTCCTTATTGGAACAAACGCATTGGATTGTTCCAATTTGGAGTCATAAGCTATGTTTTCAAGGCCAAAAAATAAATTTTTTTTAGTTATTCAAGAGATTTTTTTTTTGTGATTTATTTATTGGTGTTTGAACTTTTAATAACAAATTAGACGCATTTGCCCATGTAATATACAAAATGAGCCATTGGAAAAAAAAACTGTTTTCAACAAAACAATATTATGTGACCCCTAATTGGAACAAGCTTGATGAGGGGTCACATGATATTGTTTTATGAGAATTTTTTAATTTGAACAAATAATATTTAAAATAATAAATTTTGATACCAATTTGTGCGTTGGGTAGAGTTAAGGTAAATTTCAGCATCCATATATTATGACTGCAACATTGATATGAAGACAATCATGTACAATCAATCCTTCAAAGTACCACTGCTGCCCACTTTAGAAAACTCCTACCCCTCACATTGGTTACTAGATTCTATTTTATGAGTAAAGCAGAACTTGTTGACCACAGTAAACAAGCACTGTTTCACTTCCCAGTGTTCTCACAGCAAATTTTTTTTGCAAGTGTCATCCTTTTGTAGTATTAAGTAAAGGGTTAAAGTCAATTTCCACCCTTAAAAGTTCTATAGATATATACATGGATCACTGTTAACCCTTTACCTCACACAAATGGCGGTCAATACATAGAAAAATTTTCATACATGACTGAAAATTTCACTTTTTGCATTCAAAACACAGCTTATGACTCTTTTACAGAACAGCAGGCAGTGGCATAGCCACAGAAGGCCTGGGGCAAGTGTGTGGGGGAAGGGGTTGTGTGGGGTGGGGTTTGAGTTTCTCCCCTCCCATAATATTTTTGCTGCCTCCAAAACATTGGTCCAATGCAACTTTCGCATAACATGTAGAGCCATAAAATGGTCTCCAATATAGGTGTACACACTCTATAAATGCCCCAGATTCGCTCTCAGAGCACTGAATTTTACAAAATGTTCTTGTGGGTGGGACACCTAGTCCTAATTAGGATGCTCTGGCTGTTACCCTCTCCTCCCACCACCCTTGAAGGGAATTAGGAGGAGGGGATAACAACCGGAGGGTTGTAGTTAAGAATAGGCGGTGCCTCCACCCCCCTCACAACAACCTTCTAAATAACCCCTCCCCCCTCCCCAATCTTGGTAGGGTACCCCTTATTATAAAATCCGGGCTACATGCCTGACAGCAGGGTATCTGCTAGGCGTAAAATGTTGGCACCATTTCATGCCTTGGAAGAATATAAGTTCAGCTGGATTACTGATGATGTTGACAGACAAACCAAACTGGATAAAAGAAGTTGATGCACTCTGTATTCTAAATGGAGAAAAGTCCAATATGTTCTTTGTTTTTTGTAAGGTAGGTTGGGGAGGAAGAAGAGGTTGGCATCACTCTCCTTCCATGGTTGATGACAGGACATTATAGAACAATAAAAGATGGAAGAAGATTGAAGAGGGATGCTGCTTAGAATTGGAGATTGCATCAATTCCTACTGCCACTTTTCGATTTGGGTAACACTCATTCAATTATTTAGTGTTATCATACCAATAATGGAAGACACATGAAGTACTTGACTGCTCTAATATTACTTTTCTGACCTTACTTTGTGGCAGTGCTTTCTAGATGTCTGAAGTTTTGAACAAACATTACAACAACAGGCAAAAAAAACCCAGAAAAAAAACATGAGATTGCACCAGAGGTGCTGGCATACCGCCACAGGTGTCAAGTTGAGGGATGGGGTTGTGTCTGGATGGACAAAATGAAAATCTCCGAAAATTTGATAAAGTAAGGGCCATAACTCAGGTGAAAATAGTGTGAGCATCTCCATTCAACATGTGGTAGAAGTGGGTCATCCCAAGGATACCATATGGGTGGGTGGATGGATGGATAGATAGTATAGCAGAATGTAATTCATGCACCAAATTCAGTGCAACAAGAGACACAGTGCAGGACCATGAAGGGAAAGCTTCGTGCTATTGGAACAAACTGTAGAATAAGAAAAGATTACAGAACTAATGTTCAGATTTTGTAATCACTGTACAGTGTAACCCTGTTAATTGAATAACCACTTTGCCTGTGAAAATTATTCAGTTAACAGGAGTTTTCAATCAATAGGAATTTAGTTACTTTCCCATTTTCTAGAGATAATAATTTGAAACTCAAACGACAGGGTCAGTTTGAGTGTGGTTTATGTATTAAATTACTTGACCTGCTGCTATGTACATGTAATATGAGATTCCTAGTCGACTGGGGAACAGTCGATTCCCCGGAATTTAACTGGCTGAAACAGGTTCTATTTTTAGTAGGTACGCTATATCAGTTCTTTGTTTCATGAGATTCGGGGCAGTCTTTGTTTGCAGTCCACACTCGAAACATAATCAAATATTTCAGTCATTCTTTTAGCTAATTCCTTGTTCTTTCAAAACACTTTTGCAATGGCTTCCAATTCCATTACGGACACTAATGTGCAGCATATTGTGACCGCAAGTGACAGAGAAGAAAGCAACTCAAGATGTTCAGATGTGCAAACTTCATCTTTTGTTGCAACTTTATGTGCTCTCACCAGGACTCTTGGACGTGCAACAGCATCTACTTCCACGCGTTCATTTGGAGATCAGATCCCATATAGAGACAATTTGAACCTTATCCCTCACAAGGACGCTAGTGACATCTCATGTGATTCGGACTCTGAGGGACTGGAACAGGATGACTACGTTCGTGGCTCTACCCATGAGCAGATGGCGCATTCGGGTCCTACAAAGGCAGGTGGATGTGGAAAACATAAAATGTCTAAGAAGGCTGACAAGTATGATATGGAAAACCCAGCCAACTGGACACTAAACCCACTCGCTGCGGCGCTAGCGGACATGGGAATTTCCGTACTGAAGAATTTGAGGAAATCTGTGCTTCTACAATTGTACGTTGAAAACACCAAAACTAGCCATCAAAGGAGCAGACCGTCCGGCCAAGCCACCAACAGTCAGGAGCTTTCTGGCCCAGACTCGATTATCCCTGGTAGGCTAATCCAGTTTCTGTGGCAAACAGGTCCCCAGCTGTTAACCCGGTCAGTCACGACCCAGACCTTTTTGGTGATCAAAGTTTAAGGTACCAATCAGAAGTCGACCCCAGAATGAGTCTGGATGTAAACATTGCCCACCAAAATAATGTGATCGCCGCAGACACAAACAGTTTAACCTTTCTGAGGAATGAAGTGAACTCACTGAAAGACACTATTACCAATCTTGCATGTGGCATGTCATCAGGAAGCGTCAATCTAACTGTTTATATGCCATGCCCACCAGATGGAGGATTTTCACTTGCAATGGTGCTTGTTCTACTTTTCACCCATCAAGTTCCACTTCAAGTTCAACAAGTTCCAGGGCATCCACCTGTGGCTGCATTGCCGTTATACATGTCAACAGCCCTACAAGAGGATACACTGGATCATCCATGGGACATAACTTTCAATGGCCATCCTGGCCTGAGGGACAATCTTTGGACCAGCACGTTCAAGGCATGGACAGACTTCGTTTTGAGGATCACCCTCGAACCATGGACAGAGGTATATCGTCCGATAGTGTTTCGAAGGTTGAGATTATTTCCACCTCCACCAGACAGGCGATAATTGAGGGAAAGGACGTCAACTTGGCTTGCCTTTTGATTCCCAACTACGATATCAGAGATTGGAGGACAGTCGAGGTTGACGGCTTTTCCCTTCGCTTAAAACAGACAGATGTGTGCCTGCAAAGAAATTTGACAATTGGTGAATTCGTGGCTGCTTTTGGCAAATACAAAAATGTGCTGTGTGAAGCATATCCCCAGAGGCACCAAGAATTGGATGCGTATGAATGTGATATTGTTGATATGCATTCAAGGTTTGGTGGCTTTTGGTTTTATGAATTTCATAAAGCCTTTTCAGCACAGGCTGCTGCTCTGCTGGAACAATGCAATATCCTCATAGACTGGTCACTCAGTGACAGCAAGTTGTTTCAAAATATCTTTTCAGGCTTTCCAGATCTGGTCTGCGACACTTGTAAAAGCTCATTACACACCAATATGTTTGGTCCCCAGGTAGCGGAAATTAAACAAATTACTGGCAATAGCACTGGCTCAGTGACAGGTAGGCATGGTGTATTCTCAGAAACCACCAATTTGGCAAACAAACCTCGAATTGCAAAAGGCTTTGACAGTAAAGGACGCCAACGTGTATCTTTTATTGGGAAAGAAATTTGTAATAATTACAATGGTGATTCCAGTTGTGGCCGCCCACATTGCCCTTTTGCACATGTTTGCTTGAAATGTAAAGGCGACCATCCTGCTGTCAAATGCAAGCCAGATAAAGTTAAAACTGTTAGAGATTTCAGAAAAGGTTCTCCGAAATCAGCATGACTACCTTCACCGCCGCAATTAGCTTCAAGTCTCGACACCGCTCTCATTTTGCAAGCGACTACTCCAATCAATATTGCTCGCCTGGAACAGGACCTGGTTACTCACCATGATCAAGGATTCGTCAAGGCCCTCATTGGTGGGTTGAGGGAAGGTTTCCACACAGGTCTGTCATCAGAACCCCAAACGTCGATTGAGTGCAGAAACCTCCTCTCTGCTCGTTCTGATGGGGCATTTGTCATCGAGGCTCTTATCTCTGAAGTAGACAAAGGATATTTGTTAGGACCTTTCCAAGATTCACCCTTTCCCACCCATCGGGTCAACCACATGGGTGTAGTTACCAGGAAGTATTCCGGCAAAAAATGATTGATTGTTGGTCTGTCAGCACCTCACGACCACCCATCAGAAATAAGTCTTAATGACCTCATTAATAAGGAGGACTATTCTCTTTCTTATGTAAAATTGGAAGATGCCATCAAAACTATTCAGTCTCTGGGGAAAGGGGCTTGGATGTGTAAGACAGACATCACTGATGCCTTCAAGCTCATCCCCATCCACCCTTCCCTCTGGCACTTACATGGCACCAAATGGAAAGGGTAGTACTATTATTATAAGAGGCTGGTGTTTGGCTCCAGGAGTAGCCCCAAGTTATTTGATCAGCTATCAGTAGCCATCTGCTGGGTGGCTACACACTTGTACAACATAAAGCATATCTTTCACCTGTTTGTTAACTTCCTCACAATTGATTCTTCCAATTCCACTCCAGAACGCACTATGGCCATGCTGACACACATTTTTGGCATCTATACGATCCCCCTTGCAGAGCACAAGACAGTTGGCCCTTTCACAACACTTGAATATCTGGGCATCAATTTAGATAGTGTTAGATGGGAGGCGAGTCTGCCTCAAAACAAGCTCAACAGGCTCATAACGACAATCACCACCCTTTTAAACTGTACAAAGCGTGAACTTTTGTCACTTCTTGGTCATATGAACTTTGCCTCACGATGTATTGTACCCAGCCGGTCATTCGTTTCATATTTGATTAGTTTGTCAACAACTGCCCATAGTCTCTTCGATAGGGTTGTTTTAACTAAAGAGTGTCAGTTAGACTTGCGGATGTGGCATAAGTTCTTGAGAGGCTGGAACGGAACTTCCTTTTTTCTTGATATTGATATTACAGATTGTGCCGACGTTGAGTTGTTTACCAATGCATCTTCGAGTGAAGGCTTTGGGATCTATTGTAATGGCCAGTGGTGTCAAGGTAGATGGCCCACAGAACTACTTGAGATGTCCACTCAAAAATCTTCATCTATGTTACTACTGGAGCTGTACCCCACCATTGTAGCCGCTATCTTGTGGGGTGGACAGTGATGCCGTAGACAGATTCTTTTTCACTGTGATAATCAGGCTACTATTGCTATAATCAACAAAGGACGTTCAAAAAACCTGAATATAATGCGTCTTTTATGCAAACTCACTCTATGTGCATCGGTGAACAACTTTGCCGTCTATTCCCGGCACATCCCATGCAAGCAAAATGACATAGCTGATGCTCTTTCTCGATTTCAGATGAACCACTTCCAAGAATTAGCTCCTCATGCCAACACCCATCCAGTTCCAGTTCCACCCTTTTCGGAGGTTGTCCACATCTAACTCAGTCTGTGAATCTGTTGTGGAAAGCTGCTTTAAACAAAAATACTAGAACTGTATATCATTCAGAACTTAAGTCTTTCCATAAATTTTTGCACAGGTATAATATACCACCATCCTCTTTTCCATTTGTTATGGAGGAACTCATAGTGAATTTTATTATTTTATCTATTATCATGGGAGGCATACCCAGGAGTGTTATTACATGCCTCTCTTGAGGAATCTAGACAATTCATGTAGAAGGTCATTATCCGACACAGACAGTGATGTGACATCATGTATCATTTATATAAACACCACTGACGAAGACAAACAGGAATGCTGGAATACCCAATTAGCAAGGCTTCATTTTTGGGCACTTTCCACCACTTGTGACTGTTCTAACTGAACAGCCACAGCGTGAAGAGTGGCCTTCTAAATTGCGTAAATATGACTCTTCGTCTCAAGATTAGCATACATGCAAGTGCAACATGCACTTTCTGACTCAAGTCCTCTGGTTTCATATGTTGCCCTCATAGCCACATGAGCAATGGGAGGAACTACTTCAACTCGGCGGGTTTCATACATTCTTCCATGTGGATGTAGCCACGTTCGATACCGAGGCTGGTTTCATACATCAACTCATGCAAGACATGTAGCTCGCAAAAAATAACCTTTATCATGCACTAGTCGGCTCATATGTCGACAACATAGCGTTGTCAATTTGCACTATCCACACGGATAGCTACAATGCCATCTCAAACTAACAGTCTCAGGTTCATACATTGCCTGCAGAAACACTGGAGTCCAATGGACAGAAATTGTGGGTTTCATACATGTACATTCTTCTAGGTGGGTGTAGCCACTCTTGACGCTGAGTGTGGTTTCATACATCCACACGTGCAGCATACATGGAGCCTGCACAATCACATAAGGAGATCTCACCAAGCATCGAAGATCAGGGTTCACATGCATATGCATCCGTGGGGGTCCAGCTACGATCTTAGTTAATTTCAGGCAGAAGAGTCTGTCCCAGAAGTAGGCCTTTATTCTATTATATATTGTTTGACGGAGCTCCAGATAAACAGATAGATATAACTGGATATAATAGAATAAATGCCTGTATTGGATAAACTGAGGCCAAACAGGTCTATAAACAAGAGAATTTGGTGATTGTCAGGTAATTTCTAAACATATTGCAAGATCTTTTATTCAATTAACAGGAGTTAACTCTATAACCTATATGCATTGAACAGGTCAAATTTTTACTTAAAGTATGGTAAATGGTTTTGTGTTTGGAAGTTTTATTCAATGAACAGAGTTATTCGATTGAGAGATATCCAAATAAGTGGGCTCTACAGTATTGCATCTACAATCTCTTGATATTTCTAAGCTGAAAATGCCACATGAATGTATCAACATTCACCTAAAAATGTAATACTTTGTGTAATTGTATCATTATGCACATGAAGACATCAGTTATAAAAAGTCTGATTAGTAATTACATGAATATTTTTAGATGTGGTGTTTGAGTGGACTGACATGACAATAAATTCGAAATTCAAATATCATTTGGTCATTTTGAATTTTTTGTCGATGTGCCTCATGCTGTTGTTATGTCTGGACAAGGTATCAAATTTATAGATCAGTCTGACATCTACTTCTACATGGTCAGGTTGGGTAATGGAATATAAATGGCATAACCTCTACGGATGAAATCCAGAATAATTCAATTTGAATGCAACCACTGATGGTAAATGGGTTGAAATAAGTAAAAAATGTTGATACATGTGCATATCTTAAAATGGTCACCAAAGATACTTATTCTAAATACTGAACTTCAATGAAATTTCAATAGAATAAAAGCATTCTGGATTGCAGAAAGATCCATTAAAAAAACAGAGATGACGCTAAGCGGACAGATTTGGAGGTGGGGTAGTGTGCAAACCTGATCTGTCCTGACTGTGATGGCTCAAGTCCCGAATGATAAATATTCCAACTACATCATAAAGGCTTCATTAGGTAAATGGTTAATTAACATGTACCATACCCCAAATTGGTCATGCCACCCCATCCCCAACTGCCCAAATTGGGTAACAAAGTATTATAGACAACAATATGCTATAAAGTATACAGTTTGTGTGCAATTTAGGCATACTTGTAAGCAAGAAATAATTATTTTGATAACATCAATTCTATTACATTTATAATTCACATCTTGAGAGAAAAACAATGAAATTCTATGTCACAGACCAACTTTTGATAATGTGTTCATTTTGTGTAGTAAGACTATAATTGAAGACAGCTGTTTATATACTCATATGAGTATTGCATTTTTAACTACAGAATTAACCCTTTACCTAACATGAAAAGCAGATGACACTTGCAAACAAAATTATTGAATAACTACTTTTTTTCATTTTTTGTCTCAACTTTCGAATACATCTTTCTGTTTTTCTGGTAGATAAAATGACTAGATTTAAGCCAGAGGGAGGCCTCAGAATCCATCTCAGAGGTTCAGGGCATGTCGTGCTGGGACACCAACCCCAGTTACAAATCTGACGAATCACACTCCCCCTATTGAAGACCCTCTAGTTACGTTCATGGGTTAGGGTGCTTAACCCTTTACCTAACATGAAAAGCAGACGACACTTGCAAAAAAATTCTTGAATAATTAATTTTTTCATTTTTTGTCTCAAAACATAGGTTATGACCCCTCATTGGAACTAGCTCGACAAGCTCGTATCAATGAGGGGTCATAACCTATGTTTTTGAGACAAAAAATGAAACAAGAGGCCCCACGGGCCTGAAGCGCTCATCTTGTACAGAACACAATTTAAACAGAGTCCAAGAATGAGTCTACATTAAGCAAGCCATCTCCATAGGCTACACTGTCAATCCTTGTGTCCCCCAGGAGTGACAAAAATAATCTGGGCATCATGCCTTTTCTTCAGTTGATCATAAGTAAAAAGTAGAGCTCCCCTATGAAGCCCCTTGATACAACCTATGTGGATTAATCTTAGTACCTCTAGAGGGTACTGAATACAAAATTTTTAATTCTTCAGCAAAATGGCCAATTCTGGCTCCCATAGAGAGCCCAAATATTAACCCAGGCTCTTGATTTGAACATAGTTAAATCTGACTTCCCTAGAGATGTTGTGTACCGAATATGAAAGCATTCTGACTGTTGGATCTGAAGAAGAGAAATTGTAAAGAAATTTCTTCGAATTGCACTAAGTTCAAATTTGGGCTACCATAGCGAGCCCAAATATTAACCTATGGATCCGATTTGAACAAACTTGAATCTGACCCCTTCCCCTAGAGATGTTGTATACCAAATGTGAAAGCATTCTGACAAGTGAATCTGAAGAAGAAGATTTTTGAAGAAATTCCCTCATACTGTACTAAGTTAAATTTCATGTTCCCATATGGAGCCCAAATATTAACCTAGGCACTCGAATTGATCGACCTGGAATCTGACCCCCCTAGAGATGTTGTAAACCAAATATAAAAGCATTCCGACTGGTGGATCTGAAGAAGAATATTTTTAAAGAAATTTCCTCATATTGCACTAAGTAAAAATTTGGGCTACCATAGTGAGCCCAAATATATACCTAGGGATCTGATTTGAACAAACTTGAATCTGACCCCCATAGAGATGTTGCATACCAAATATCAAAGCATTCTGACTGATGGATCTGAAGAAGAAGATTTTTTTAAATTACACTCCATATTGAACAAAGATAAAATTTGGGCTTCCGTAGGAAGCCCAAATATTAACCTAGGGACTTGGTTTGAACATCTAGAATCTGACCCTCATAACAATGATGTTTTCCAAATATTAAAAGATTCTGACTGGTGGTTCTGAAGAAGAAGATTTTTAAATAATATTCCCCATATTACCCTATGTTAAAACTTCGGGCTCCTGTAGAGAGCCCAAATATGAACCAATGAGCTTTATTTCAACAACTTTCATCTGACCCCCCCTATGAATGCTGTATACCAAATATCAAAAGATTCTGATGATTGGTTCTGGAGAAAAGTTCTTTTTTAATTTTTGCAAATATGCTGACTCAGCATTTTTTCGATGCCCATTACAGAACACCCTAACATAACCGATGGCAATTTCTTTTTACCATTCAATTCTACTGGTCATAAGGATACTTCATACCAAATAAAAGCTCTCTGTTCTGTGGGGTTTGGGAAATATGGGCGTTTGAAAATATTTCTATTTTTAGCTCCCAGGGTTCCCATGGGGATGCAGGAATTTTTTTTTTTTGCATGGGTCAAGTACTTATGACCCAATACTACCACAAACCAAATTTGGTTCATACCGGACCATCGGTTCAGAAAATAGAAATTTTGGGCAGGGCCAAAACTCTTACCCCTCCTATTACAAAGCCAAATATTACTTCACGAACTTCGTTTGAACAAACTTGATTCTACACCTCATATGGAAGCTCCATAGCAAATATCAAGTCATTGTACACACTGGTTCTTGAGAAGAAGATTTTAAAAATATTTTGGAGCATTTTCCCCCACTCCCTCCCTATGGGGCTGGGCATGCTGAGTTGAACAAAAATGAATTGCCCCTTTGGGACCATCACTCACACAAACTTTCACTTGAATTGGCCCAGTGGCTTTGGAGGAGAAGACCAAAACATGGTGTTGACAGACGCCGGACGACGGACACCGGACGACGGACAGACAGCGATGAGATTAGCTCAGCTTGACTTTGTCAAGATGAGCTAAAAATAATGACATTTAACTGGCGATTTTTTAGAATAGCACTGGCAGGTTTTGGCTGTTATGTTGGGTAAAGGGTTAACCATTTACTTAATGAAACGGCTGCATCTGGCCACATAATTTACTCTTTAAGCAGTAGAAAATTTTTTTTTTTTAAATTAAAAAAACCATTCCATGTGACCCTTCATTGCAATGAGCTCATTGTGTTCATTCCAATGAGGGGGCGCATTTGGTTTTGTTGAAAATTTTTTTAAAATTTGAAATGAAAGTGTCAATGACACTGCAGCTCAACTTATCCAAGAATGGACTGAACTAAAATAGAAAGATCTAGTAATGACAAGTCACTCACTCAAGTTTTTACAGAAAAGACATCACACCAAAGCAGCATATGAAATTTGATAAAGATCCTTTAGCAAACCGACAGGCTGCAGCTCTTACCTGATCAGTCCCAAATTTGATATGCAGCTTTGAGGCGAAATCTAGGTGGGAGCTATCAGATTTTTTTGAATATTGTTGAAAGACATGGCCGGCAGCAGCAATCTTAGATTTGGCATATAAATTGTCAACAATTCCATTACCACACCCTACAGGCTGCATCTCTCACCTGATCTTTGTCTCCTGAAATTTTTATTAAAATAACCGGCATCTGTGTGTGCGTGCATCTGTGTGACCATCTGTGCATCTGTACCACTTTGGTTTTCCAATGATAACTTTAGTTATAATTGGCCAAATCAAATGAAATGTAGGTGTATCTACATAAAATACAGGTCAAGTTCGAATTGGGGTGTGGTTCAACAATTTTTGCCAGAGTTATGTCCCTTTTTCGACTTCAAAAATTCATTTTGTTTGGTTTCCCAATGATAACTTCAGATATAGTTTGCCAAATCAAATGAAATTTGGTAGGTGTATCAACATAAAATACAGGTCAAGTTCAAATAAGGGTGTGGTCTGACAAGTGTTGCCAGATTTATGCCCCTTTTTCGACTTTTAAATTCTTTGTTCTTTTTGTTTCCTGATGATCACTTTAGTTGCTGTCGACTGATTCAATTAAAATTTGGTATGTAGGTGTATCAACATAACATACAGGTCAAGTTCAAATCAGGGTTTGGTCCGACACTTGTTTGTCAGAGTTATGTCCCTTTTTGACTCCATGAGCTCTGTCAAACAAGATATAATAGAATAAATGTTCAGTTTATATCTGTAATACTGTAAAGGAACCAATTCCCTCTTAACTGAATACTCCTGTTAAATGAATATTTTTTACTGGCAACGTGACTATTCAATTAATAGGGTTCTACCACATTCATTGGGCTTTACAGACATATTCAGTATCTATTGATTGATAGATCGAATGATTCATTCAGCAATACACAGATAACATAAATATATACATAGGTCATACATGAGCAACAGTTCCCCAGTATATGTCTGTTTTCTTGATGCCAAAAAGGTATTTGATCGTGTTAACCATACTGTATTACTTGGCAAATTGTCAGAGCTCAATGTACCTGTTATGATTGTTCGACTCCTTAATATCTGGTTCAAGAACCAGCTCTTCTCTATACGTTGGGGAGTCATTCTCCCCTGTGTTCATGTTAGTAATGGCATGAGACAAGGGGGGCTTACTCTCACCATTTCTGTTTAACATATACACAAAACATATGAGTGAATCGCTTAACACATCCCCTGTTGGCTGCTATATAGGTAAAGTATTAGTCAACCACCTTTGCTATGCCAACAATATGTGTCTGATATGCCCCAGTATTCGAGGTCTACATAAGCTTCTAGCAATCCATAAACCGGAAGCTAAGCAGATATCGGCATGTTGTACAACACTAAGAAAACGGTTTCCATGGCTTTTATTCATTAAACTTTGCCCGTCTGTGTAACCCCACCCATCTTTTTGAATAATGAACCTCTAACATTTGTTAGCCATTTCCAGTATCTCGGCCAAATTATACAAAATAATTTAAGCGATGATGCTGATGTTGAAAGGCAGTATCGTGCCTTGTGTATGAAGTCCAATATGTTAATCAGTAAGTTTGGAAAATGCAGTCCAGATATATAATCTTTTCTATTTGAAAAATTCATTTTCCCATTAAATTGCACTCACTTATGGGTGAAATTTTTAAGCACAATAAGCGCCACATAACTGTTTGTTATAACAATGCCTTTCGTTTACTTATGAAATATGAACGGTTCTGTAGTGCTAGCACAATGTTCATCTACAACTCTGTTCCTACTTTCCCGATACTTAGATGCAAAGAAGTATACACATTTCGAGAAAATGTCAACCAACTCAAGAATGCTTACACTCACACCACTTGTTCTTCAGACTAAAAGTTTAAGTCTCAAACATTGGAATGAAATCCTGTACCTACATATCCCCTGAACTTCCAGTACATGTACATCTATGATTGCTTCGGTAGCCCTATCTTGTATTATTTGTATATGTAATACTTGATAAATAGTGACACACACTTTATATATAGTTTATATATAGTTTATACATAGTTAATATTAATATTTCTATATTTATATTCACTCTTTCTATGGACCTACATGTAGAGTCTGAGATAAAGATATATTATTTAATGCTCAGGCATCAATTCACGCTGAAAAATTAAGTCATATTCCCCTGTCGGTCGGCAAAACGAAATATCAAAATGATATTTAGAAATCGATATTTCATCGTAGGTTCGGATGACGAATCACATGTACTTTAAACGAGTCAGCACATCAGTAATGAATTCCAGAGTCCCAAATACAAACGAATTCGAATAATTGATAGTGACAGTGACTAAATCAATTCATTAAATCAGCGGTTTCAAAGTTTGACTTTCTCATTCACCTTCCAGCGAAAAAGCCGAAATCACTTTCAAATTTCTTCAGTTCAACTTCACACGTCTTCAGTGCATTGAGTTCAAAAAAAATAAAATGACGTGTCTTGTTATTGAAAATAAGAAAGTGGTGTTTTTTGTTATTGTTCTATTTCTTCGAAACACATTGCGATTATTTCAATTCGCCAGCCTTGGTAAATCGTAAAGTTAGGGGAGAAATAAGACGGGACTACTTTTTGTGCGGATATTCACACATTCCAATGGTTGGAGTTTGGTTGTTGTAATTTTTGTATGGACGCCAGTTCGGCACATAAATTTTGCGCCTTAATGGCAAATAAAGGCCACAAATTGGAGAGTTTGTAGTCGTAGAGCATTAAATAAAAAGAAAATTCACGAAAATTTGATGAATACCGAAAATATCTCGTTCGTGGCTACAAGAAATATGAGGATCTTCACTCGCGACTGCGTCGCTCGTGAAGATCCTCATATTTCTTTGTAGCCACTCACAAGATATTTTCGGTATTCATCAAATTTTCGTGAATATCCTCTATATATCTGGGCCAGACAGGCTTGCTGGGTGTCTGGGCCAAATATCTTGTCCTGAGGGTGAGATTTCCCCATCAGGGATATTTTTTCTCCTCCCACAAAAACAACTTGAGGTCATTAAAAGTAATTCAGGGGCACATGCTGCTACATCGAACAATTTTGTTTCCATTTCTGAAAAAAACCCCAGATTTGCTTATCAGAAAGAACACACAAAAGTTCTGTATATACCACGAAATTGATTCCCTACGCCGGCAAGATAGGGGTTAAAGATTTGTAGTGAAATGAACATTGACACATTCCGATGCTGTCATATTATGAATTCTGCAATGTATTTGCATAACTTTTTGATGGGAATTTTGTGCAACTCACTCCACACATAATGGCGTTCACCCAAAAATGTATATAAAAGAGTCAAACATCCTTTGGTTTTGAGGTCTGTGTTTTTATTTCTGTTTTCTTTGACAAATGTTTGTCTGCTAATATTTCAGAATGTGACACCATGTTGTTTGTTTACAGAAGAATGTGCGATGATTGAATAGTTCTGCACTCATTAAATATGCTAATAAGCCGGTCACATGGGTTATGTGAGACAGATATTTATCTCACATGGCCTTCTCACATGGGACACTCATATCTTGCATAGGACGTGGGCTGAGAATGGTATGTCTCATATGCCTGTGTGACATCACATTTGTCTTTAAACAGAATACATAAAAGTTTCCTCAGTTTTTTGTTCATTTTGCAAATAATAATAAACTTCAAAGTTTGATCCTTGGAAATTCCCATCTTAGGCATGTATGTTTCAATTTAGAAAAAAACTTTCTAGCGACTATATGCCGCCACAAAAGTGAAGAAGTGTCCAGAAGGAAAAAGATGTCTTCCTTTTGTATATTAGAAGATCAGACTGAACTGAATGATGAAAATGGCATATTACGATTCTTACTAAACTCAGCACGTATAATTTTTACTTTTGTTGTGTACTAAGGTGTACTGCACGTCGATGGTGCACATGTCTTCAACCAATCTAACCCTGCCTGTGCCATGGTGCAGAGTTCAGAGTTACGATGTTGAAGAGCTTACAGCTGCTCATCGTTGCTCAGTGGTTCTCTCCAGGTACTCCAGCTTCCTCCACCTGTAAAACTGTCACTGACATGATATGACCCAGGCTGTTAAAATGTCGTTAAACCCTAATAAATAAATAAATAACTGAAATGTTATTTTGTGTGAATCACACAAATATTCCAGTAAACATATTTGAGTTATACATGGACATATGCAGTGTTTCATTCACGACTCTCAAACAACTCACTCAAAACAGATGCAGTTAACTTCTATACCCAATCCTATCATTATGGGAACAAGTCAACAGACTTTCTACACAATCAATTAGACTGATTCTCACTTTGCTACTGATTTCTCACCTTCATACTGATTACCTGCAAGCAACCGATGGTGATTACCGATTCTGATTATCAGTACTTCACTAATTTTGATCGAAAAATGTGAAAAATGGTTGAAAACTATCCAATTGAACTTAATATTGTTTAGTTATGAATACAAGCTAGAAATCAAATGGTCCTGAATAGTTGCTCAAGAGTTATTGGATGGAAAATGAAAAATGCTCAAAATGTTAAAGAAGAAAAGAAGTCAGAAACTATTTAATATCAAACTTGAACTAGATATTGTTCAGCTGTAAATGCATAGATAAAATTAACTGATTCTGATTCTGTCATTCAAAAGTTACTGGAAGGAGAAAATTTCTAGGTCGTTTTTAGCTGAAAAGTCTGCAAAAAAAGTCAGAAGTTGTTCAAAAACGAACTTGACTTACATATCCCATAACAAAAATCAATTGATTCTAAAGAGTTACTTTACAATATTGTACAGAAATGAATGTTGACAGATGGATGAACATATGGTTGGGTGGATGAATTGATGGATAGATTGACAGATATGCTTGACATTTTCTGTAGAGCGATTTATTCACTCGCCTACTACTCGCATTCAAAAAATTAAGGAGGCAAAAACTAGCCCTCCTGGCCTTAGAAAATAATTATTACCATAACAGCCTATTCCTAAAACACACATCTTTTTTCTGCTATGTTAGTGGTCTCTGTAAGATGGCCACACTGTCCCTCCCACTCCTCTTGGCTTTGCTGAGGCCCAGAGGTTGGGGGACAGTGTAGCCATCTCACAGAGACTACCTTGTTAGCTGCACCAAATAAAATGTACAAGGTCCACTAGGCAGAATTATTCATCAATAGAAAATATTCATTTTGCCACTTTTAGCCTTCCTGCATTTTTAAGAATGCCAGGCCTGGACAGACAGTATAAGCTAAACTTCATGGGTTCATGGAGTGTGGAGGGGGGGGGGGGGGGTTCATGGGGGGTGGATGGGTGGGAAATGGAAGAGAGTTGTAATTAATTAAGAATGCAACAAAAAAGAAATTAAAAAGAAAAAGTCCTCCTCTTCTCTAATAGCTTTGGACTCCTCTTTCTTCATGGGCTTGATTGCTGTAGTAAACAAGTTTTTTTTATACTGGTAAAACTGGACCCAGAAACCAATGCCCAGAGACCAATTCCTCTCAAGTGGGGAACATAAATAGGAACAGTTAGCTAAGCTGGACTTTATACTTGTGCTGGCATCACAGTACAGCCATAGATGCCGGAAATGACTTTAAACACCAATAAATAAGTAAATAAATTGAACTCTTTGTCTAAAGCCAGAATAAACAAGAGGCCCCACGGGGCCTGAAGCGCTCATCTTGTACAGAACACAATTTAAACAGAGTCCAAGAATGAGTCTACATTAAGCAAGCCATCTCCATAGGCTACACTGTCAATCCTTGAGTCCCTCAGGAGTGACAAAAATAATCTAGGCATCATGCTTTTTCTTCAGTTGATCATAAGTAAAATGTAGAGCTCCCCTATGAAGTCCCTTGATACAACCTATGTGGATTAATCTTAGTACCTCTAGAGGGTACTGAATACAAAATTTTTAATTCTTCAGCAAAATGGCCAATTCTGGCTCCCATAGAGAGCCCAAATATTAACCCAGGCTCTTGATTTGAACACAGTTAAATCAGACTTCCCTAGAGATGTTGTGTACCGAATATGAAAGCATTCTGACCGTTGGATCTGAAAAAGAGAAATTGTAAAGAAACCATAGCGAGCCCAAATATTGACCTATGGATCCGATTTGAACAAACTTGAATCTGACCCCCCTAGAGATGTTGTATACCAAATGTGAAAGCATTCTGACAAGTGAATCTGAAGAAGAAGATTTTTGAAGAAATTCCCTCATATTGTACTAAGTTAAATTTCATGTTCCCATATGAAGACCAAATATTAACCTAGGCACTCAAATTGAACAACCTGGAATCTGACCACCCCCACCCCCCCCCCACCCCACCCCCCCCCCCCCCCCCCCCAGAGATGTTGTATACCAAATATAAAAGCATTCCGACTGGTGGATCTGAAGAAGAAGATTTTTAAAGAAATTTCCTCATATTGCACTAAGTAAAAATCTAAATTTTATAGTAAATTTCCTTTCTTATTATACCTACCACAATTGTTTACTTCAGGCTTGCACTACAGTGGGAGTCCCTAACTCGGATAAAATACTCTCTATTTTTGTCTTTCCCAAGCAAGTTGGGAAAGAAAACTGGTGCAAAAGCACCAATAAAAAATAAGCCAAAACTGTGTCGAGTGCCACCGGCGCAGACCCAGTACGGGACGCTCTCTCCCAAGTACAACTCCACGACTTCCGTTGCCAGTGCACATATACCGTCTCTAAAGACTCATTCTTTTTCAATCCGTAAACGTTATAGTTATGTGATCAGCGGGGAGGAAAGATTCTTTACCCGTAAAGAAGACGGGAGGGCCTCCATGTAAACAATTGTGGTAGGTATAATAAGAAAGGAAATTTACTATAAAATTTAGATTTCTTATCAACCAACTCACAATTGTTTACTTCAGGCTGGAGGGAATAGCATAACCAACCCCCACATAACCCCAGTGCACTGGAACCGTGAAGTAGAAGGAAGAGGTCCCGAGGCTGATCAACCATAATGTCGCAATCATTGGTAAAGGACAATGAAAAGAGACATATGAGCCTGTGTGACACACAGACAGAAAAAGGGCAGTAACAGCACAAGGCTGAAACTGACCTTCAAGAAGCCTAATGGCTATGGCAGAGAACAGCCTGAGCAGAAGAAAGAGGACCCAGGGCAAAAAGGTCTTCCGACTGCTCCTGCAACTGGCGCAAATAAAAGGTGGAGAAAGTAGAAGCATTTCTCCAGTAGGCTGCCTGCATAACATCCGACAACTTGACGGAGTTAGAATAAGCCCAAGAGGTAGACAGTGCCCGCACCTCGTGGGCAGAAATACGATTGGTAATACAATCGCCAGCTGCTAAATGACTATAAGCCGTACGAATAGCAAGACAAATCCATCGAGAAATGGACTGAGGAGAGATCTTCTGTCGACCCGGAATGAGAGACAGAAAAAAACGTTTCCTGTCTTTCCGTATGAAGCGTGTCCGATCAAGATAAATGCGAATAGCACGGACCGGACAGAGCAAAGGGCGAGTACCCTCAACAGAAGGAAGAGCCCTGATACAGATAGGAGGAGGAGTAGTATCTGGTAACTGATTCTTAGCCAAAAAGGAGCAATCAGTGGTAAAAGTAACACTGTTGGGAGAGCTCCTAAAAAAGGCCGGGTCAACCGAGAGGGCGTGAAGCTCACTAACCCGTCTGGCCGAAGCAAATGCCATCAGAAAAGCCATCTTATATGTGAGAAAATGCATATCCACCTGGGATAAAGGTTCGAACGGCGCCCCCCCCCCCCCCCCCCCCCCCCCCCCCCCAAGCAAAGCAGCACCCACGAAAGATTCCATCGTGGAGTAAGCTGCAAAGTCCGAGGCCTTTTCAAAGAAAAGTGCCGAACAAGCTTGGAGAGGTAAGGATTAGTGCCGATACGACGCTTCCCCACATAAGAAAAAGTCTCTGAAAGCATAGACCTGTAACCCTTGATGGTAACAGGCTGGAGACCCTGAGAATCAAACAGATATACCAGAAACTCCGCAATCTGTGAAATCGAAGGATTGGCATAATCAACAGAGTGATCAGCACACCATCGACAGAAGACCTTCCATTTAGCTGCATAAGCTAAACCAGTGGAGTGCCTCCTTGAAGAAGAAATGCACTCCACTGCTCGTCTCGAAAAACCTCTACGGAGGAGACAGGACCTGACAAAAGATATGCGTGAAGGCACAATGAAGTCGGGTCGACGTGAAACCTCCTCGGGCGACCTTGACAAAGAAGGTCGCGATGTAGCGGGAGACGTGCCGGAACCGCCGCCATCAGCGAGCGGAGCTGATTGATCCACACCCGCTGAGGCGACAGGGGAGCGATCAGAATAATTCGACAACTGCAGGTTCGAATTTTGGCGAGAACCTGAGGAAGAATCGGAACCGGCGGGAAGGCGTAGCCGACTAGACCATTCCAATCGAGTGACAGAGCGTCCACGGCAAAAGTGGCACGAAAGTGTCCACCTGATGGTTCCAACGAGTCGCAAAGAGGTCGATGTGGGGACGTCCCCAGAGATCGCAAAGCGACTGGAACACTGCCCTGTGAAGCATCCACTCGGTGGAAATAACCCTGCCCTGTCAGGACAGGGAGTCGGCTAGGACGTTCAGACGACCGGGAATGTGACGAACAACCACTCCGGCGTGAACATCCTGAGCGAGCAGTAAAAGATCCCGAGCTAACTCGTACATCGGAAGCGAGTGTGTGCCACCCTGGTTCCGAATGTAAGCAACCACTGTTGAACTGTCGGATAGTAGAAGGACCTGGCGATTCGACAGGTGAGGGATCCACTGCCTGAAACTCAGAAGAAGAGCAAGAAGCTCCTTCTGGTTGATGTGTAGAGCTGCTTGATCCTGGTCCCACATCCCGTGTAGGGAAAGACCGAGAGGATCCAACGTCGCACCCCATCCGAGATTGCTGGCATCTGCCGTCAGAACGCGATCGGACGTGGGTAAGTCCAGCGGAACACCCTGCGTAATCCACTGAACATCTGTCCAGGGAAGAAGGTGAGGATACAGAGAGTCCGGAAACGGAAGCACCTGATCCAGAGAATCTACATTCGGTCTCCAACGACTGAGCAGAAAGTGTTGGAGAGGTCTGACACGCAGCCGACCTAGAGGAATGAGATCCGTCACCGAACTGCAGAGACCGATCAGCCGGAGAAAACTCCGAGCGGTCGCGGACCTGGACTGGGACAGAGTCAGAGCAAAAGCTGAGAGAATCACAGCCTTGGCCTGGGGAACAGCCACCAAATTGAATTTGGTTTGGAAAGACATCCCCAGATGACAAAACGACTGAGAAGGGACCAGGTCCGATTTCTCCTTGTTGACTCTGAATCCTAGCGACGTGAGCAAGCTCAACAGTGGCGACATCCGATTCCAGTAAGACAGCATTGGAATGCCTCTGGAGGATATCGTCCAGATATGCCGATGTAGTCACCCTGGACTGTGTGCGATGGAACGCTATCACATGCGACATCAGTCTGGTGAACGCCCAAGGAGCCAGGTTGAGGCCGAAAGGCATGGCCTTGAACTGGTAAACTCGCCCTAGAAAAGCGAACCTGAGATACTTCCGTGACGCCCGATGCATCGGAACGTGGAAGTAAGCGTCTCGCAGGTCGATGCTGGCTGCGAAATCTCCCTGGTGAATTGATTGGCGGACCGACCTGAAAGTCTCCATGCTGAACTTGGGAGCAATGATAGACTGGTTCAGGATACTCAGATTGATAACCGGTCGGAGTCGGCCGTCCTTCTTCGGCACCAAGAACAGGCGGGAATAGAAACCCACTGACTGAACGTTCTTGACGACCTCGATCGCCCCCTTTGCCAGGAGATTGGCAATCTCCGTGGACAAAAGTTCCCGACGTAAAACGTCTAAAGGAACTGTGGTTGGAAGAGGCACCCTTGACAGAGTGGGGTGCCGTCGGAAGGATATGCGCAGCCCGGACCGAACAACATCTAACACCCACGGATCGGATGTGATGGTGGCCCAATGGTCTGCGAACTCTGCTATCCTTCCTCCAACCTGGGACGAGTCGAGGTGAGGACCTTCATTTCGAGCCCCGACGAGGCCCGCGAGAGGAGAAACCACCTCCTCTGCTAAATGAAGAATCCTGAGACTTCCCTCAATTCTGCCGACCCCTACCTTTACCCCGTGAGTAAGAAGTAGAGGCGGCGGCAGAAGGACCAGCCTTTTGCTTCACAGAGGAAGCAGAAGGGTACTTGTTAGGCTTGGAATGGCCCTTGCCTCCCCGAGAAGGCTGATCAAGCTGACGAAACAGCAGCTGATCTTTGGAATGACGTAGGACTTCATCCCGGACCGTCGACACGGAACCATGGAAAAGTTGCGGACCTGCCAAAGAAGCAGATCGAAGAGCAGCACGCTGCTCCTCGGGAAGGGATCGTCCTGTGTCCAGCACAGCGTCCCTTCGAACTAATTCCAAATTAGCCGTGTTACAGGCATGCATGTGAGTAAGGTGCATAAGTGCCTTGGACAGCACACGCAAAGGAGCCTGTACCTCGTCAAACTTATCTGGAGGCAGATAAGCAGCCAAAGCTGAGACGACGTGATCTGAGAGAGAAAGCATGCCAAGCATCTCTCTAGATAAGCCCAACGTGGACTCCAGAGTCGTCACTGGAATGACGGCAGACTTGGGCTTGGAAAGCCCGAGGGAAGTGGAGTCCTGATCCAGAACCGTCAAAGTCTGGCAGACTGACGGATTAGCGGAATCATAGGAACGATAACGCACAGGAGGCAAAAAGGTGTCAACCCTGGTGAAGAACGAAGTCTTCAAAGCCTTGGAATTCAGCTTGGAATCCAATGCTGAAAAAGCTTCAACCACCTGTACCGACTGGCACGGTCGAAGGCGCCCAGAAGCAGGTTGCTCCATAGGCTGTTGGCGCGTGACCGATGATTGCGGCCAGGCAGACACTGTTGGCTGGTTAGCAGGTTTGAGATCAGGCAGAAACCCAAACACAAAGTCAAGAGCTGCCCCCAAGCCCGAAGACTGCTGGCCCTCGACCTCAAGCATGTCGGACTCCTCCCCAGAGTCGGAAGACACATAGCCCATCGTGGGCAAACCAGCCGACGCCTCCCATGGTGTCAGAACACCAGAGGAATCAGAAACCGGCCTGTTTCCAATCCCGGGAGGCGGCGCCATAGGAGGCGCCTGGAAACCACTCCTAGTCTCGCTGGAAGCAACAGGAAGGCTCTTAGAAAGAACCTGAGTGAGTAAGGAGAGGGCCTCCCTAAGCTCACTGCCCGTACCGACCGGTTCGACAGGGGAGCGAACCGGCAAAGTGGCTTCACCTCTGACCCTCTTAACCAGCGAAGGGTCACGATCCTCCAAAACACCCGACGCGGGACGACGGGAGGCAGCCGAAACATCTGAAGGCAGACGTGTATAGGGGTACGATGCACCCCGAGGATCAATATGGCGAGAACTAATGAGAGTCACCGCGGACCTCTGTGGGGCAGAAGGTCCAGGCTGCACAAAAGGCGTTGGTCCCCCAAAACTGGTCGTGTGGCCAGAATGAGTAGACGGAAACGCCACGGAGTTCATAGTGTTTCCACTACGAACATCCGAATCCAAAGACACAACTGTGGTGCTCGACGCCGAAGAGACCACAGAGATGGGTTCGGCCGGCAGCCCCTTCCGACTTCGCCGAGTTGAAGTCAGGGAAGGCTGAGGCCGATATCCCATGTCTACAGTATCCCCTGCAGCGAAAAGCCGAGGCCGGCTGAAACAGACGACGAAGCAGACGGACCAGCAGTAGTAGTAGATACGTCGAGAGTCGTTGAGGCTGGTGAAATAGTGGAGAGAGCACACCGGCTCGGCTCCAAAGGAGGAGTCACAACCCTAGTGACAGCCTCAGATGTCGACTGGAGGGGGACCATAGTCCCGGAACCAGGCACCTCTTCACCAGAACACTCAACAGCTCCCGCAGTATCCACCACAGGAAAAGACTGCACATCCCCCACGGAGGAGGAATAACTCTCACCAGACAAAGTCGGCTCGGGAGGCCCCGAACGACCACGTTCTCCTTTCCCGCGGGAGCGGGAGGCACGGCCACGAGAACGAACGACACGGTTTACTGACGCCCAGAAGGAGGATGACCATGCTCCACAGACACCACATGGCCGCTCGGCCGAACACCCATTACAGGAGGAACAAGACGAATGTACATCGTCCACATGCTTTGGCAGCAGACATTGCCCACAAGGAATTGTCCTGGGCATGATAGAGGTGAGAGGAGCAGAGAAGGTGAAATCAGAAAACAGAACACCCCCAAAGAAGAGAGAAAGGTGACACAAACAAAAAACCCAGACGGTCGACCGGGAACCACACAACAGGAAGACTACTCTCAAAAGAAAGAAGAAACACTGTAGGAGTGGTACCCCGCTGACACCTAACTCTAACACAATTAGAAAATTTTGCAAAAAAAGCATTAACAATAATTGTGAAATAAGTCCGAACCGCGTGGCACACGAAATTCGCGCGCGTCTCGAGAGAGAACAAATAAATATACATTATGGACATATAATAGAAAAGAGAATATAAAAAAAACACTGTTCCTGAGAATACAAAGGATACACTGTGGTACAATGAATCAGGAATCATCAAACATCGAGCTGGTGGAACACTGATAAGCGTGCAAAAACATCTCGACACGAAGCGGATTATAAAAAGAATGAGTCTTTAGAGACGGTATATGCGCACTGGCTACGGAAGTCGTGGAGTTGTACTTGGGAGAGAGCGGCCCGTACTGGGTCTGCGCCGGTTGCACTCGACCCAGTTTTGGCTTATTTTTTATTGGTGCTTTTGCACCACTTTTCTTTCCCAACTTGCTTGGGAAAGACAAAAATAGAGAGTATTTTATCCGAGTTAGGGACTTCCACTGTAGTGCAAGCCTGAAGTAAACAATTGTGAGTAGGTTGATAAGAAATTTGGGCTACCATAGTGAGCCCAAATATATACCTAGGGATCTGATTTGAACAAACTTGAATCTGACCCCCATAGAGATGTTGCATACCAAATATCAAAGCATTCTGACTGATGGATCTGAAGAAGAAGATTTTTTTAAATTACCCTCCATATTGAACAAAGATAAAATTTGGGCTTCCATAGGAAGCCCAAATATTAACCTAGGGACTTGGTTTGAACAATCTAGAATCTGACCCTCATAACAATGATGTATACCAAATATTAAAAGATTCTGACTGGTGGTTCTGAAGAAGATTTTTAAAGAATATTCCCCATATTACCCTATGTTACCCTATGTTAAAACTTTGGGCTCCTGTAGAGAGCCCAAATATGAACCAATGAGCTTTATTTCAACAAACTTTTATCTGACCCCCCCTATGAATGCTGTATACCAAATATCAAAAGATTCTGATGATTGGTTCTGGAGAAAAGATTTTTTTAAATTTTTGCAAATATGCTGACTCAGCATTTTTTCGATGCCCATTACAGAACACCCTAACATAACCGATGGCAATTTTTTTTTTACCAATCAATTCTACTGGTCATAAGGATACTTCATACCAAATAAAAGCTCTCTGTTCCGTGGGGTTTGAGAAATGTGGGCGTTTGAAAATATTTCTATTTTTAGCTCCCAGGGTTCCCATGGGGATGTGGGAATTTTTTTTTTTGCATGGGTCAAGTACTTATGACCCAATACTACCACAAACCAAATTTAGTTCATACCGGACCATTGGTTCAGAAAATAGAAATTTTGGGCGGGGCCAAAAATCTTACCCCGCCTATTACAAAGCCAAATATTACTTCACGAACTTCGTTTGAACAAACTTGATTCTACGCCTCATATGGAAGCTCCATAGCAAATATCAAGTCATTGTACACACTGGTTCTTGAGAAGAAGATTTTAAAAATATTTTGGAGCATTTTCCCCCACTCCCTCCCTATGGGGCTGGGCATGCTGAGTTGAACAAAAATGAAATGCCCCTTTGGGACCATCACTCACACAAACTTTCATTTGAATTGGCCCAGTGGCTTTGGAGGAGAAGACCAAAACATGGTGTTGACGGACGACGGACGGCAAGCGATGAGATTAGCTCAGCTTGACTTTGTCAAGATGAGCTAAAAATTAAAGGGCTATATTTTTTCAGTTATCCTGATTTTACTACCTACAATATTTAGGGAGTGGTCCTTAAATCTGGACTTTAAAAGTATATTTTAAATTTTCCACTGAAGGTAGGTGCCGCTTAGAAAAAGTCAACATACAATATTTGTAAACAGGAGCCAGATTCTTAATCTGAAGATTTTTCAAGTGTGTGCGAACAGCCCATTTCCTTTTATCTACAATCAGGAATTCGGGATACTTCAGATTAGTAAGCAAATATCTAACAAACCATACATAAATATGCAATGATGTAATAAAGAGTAAAGAAAATAATACTTCATGAACTGTTGTCCCGTTTCCTAAGTTCTACATGCCAATAAAGATAAACAGTAGTAAACTAGAAATTTTGTATCCTAGAACAAAAATGTATTTTAGGCCTAAAAAAGTTAAAAATCTGTTTCTCAGCCCTTCCCGCATGGTCCTTTTGTTGCTGTTGAATGCTCTTTTTTATAACCAATGCAAACTTAAAAAAATAAAAATTAAATGCTTTAGGTCTGATATTTTACTGAAGTTGATAAATTGTCCTTTGAGTGCAACAAGGTTTTGCAATGTTTTAGCAAGCCTTCTTGCACTCAGGGGAAAATGCTATTCTGTAGATTATGAGGCCTTAAACATAAAACAAACTCAAACATCACCAATCAAGGCAAAGAAATAATTACAAAAAAAAACAATAAAATAAACAAGAGGCCCCAGGGGGCCTGAGGGTGCTCACCTCACATGGTAGCCTAAATATCAACCCAGAGAATTGATTTCAATAAGTTGCATCTGCTCCTTCTAAGAAAAGCTTATACCAAACATCCAAAGATTCTGACCAGTGGATCTAAAACTAGAGGGGGTATCAGTACCCCGTGGCTCACCAACAGGTGGCCAATGTAAAGGGGTGGCTGGAGTAAAAAAAAAAGTTCAAAACTTGCACACAAAAGTCCAAAATTAAAGAAAATAAGCAGCTAAAGGGTTAAATAATATAATAATAACCCCTAAGAAGCATGCTAACATAAAATAGGAACCATGGCAATATGCTACAAGGTAAGTCTCCACTTTGAAAAAAAGAAAGACAAACCTCAAAACCTGCACATAAAAGTAAAAAAAGTATCACATTTGTTTCAAAGGGTTAAAATTTAGAAAAATACCCTGAAAATATTACAATAACCAGTGTGGCAATATGCCAGTGAGATAAAACTCCACTTAAAAAAAATATCAAAACCTGCACAGAAAAGTCCAAAATTAAAGTAAATAAGGAGCTAAAGGGTTAAATAATATAAAAATAGCCCAAGAAGCATCCTAACATAAAATAGGAACCATGGCAATATCCTACAAGGTAAGTCACCACTTGGAAGAAAAGAAAGACAAACCTCAAAACCTGCACATAAAAGTAAAAAAAATTATCACATTTGTTTCGAGGGGTTAAAATTGAGAAAAATACCCTGTCACAGTAACCACAATGGCAATATGCCAGTAAGGTGAAAGTCTACTTGAAAAATATCCACTTGGAAGAAAAGAAAGACAAACCTCAAAACCTGCACATAAAAGTATCACATTTGTTTCAAAGGGTTAAAATTTAGAAAAATACCCTGAAAATGTTACAGTAACCACCATGGCAATATGCCAGTGAGGTAAAACTCCACTTAAAAAAAAATATCAAAACCTGCACACAAAAGTCAAAAATTAAAGTAAATACGCAGCTAAAGGGTTAAATAATATAATAATAGCCCCAAGAAGCATCCTAACATAAAATAGGAACCATGGCAATATGCTACAAGGTAAGTCGCCACTTGGAAGAGAAGAAAGACAAACCTCAAAACCTGCACATAAAAGTAAAAAAACATCAAAACCTGCACACAAACGTCAAAATAAGTTCAATATTTGATTCAAAGGGTTAAAATTAAGACGAAATACCCTGGAAAACAGTTAAATGTTATCGTGAACCCCCACAGCAATATGCAAAGAAGAAAAAAATTTTGTTAAAACACAAAAATCCAAACCTGTAAACAAAAGAAGTCCAAAATTGAAGTAATTAAGCAGGAAAAGGGTTAAAGAATACAACGTAGCCCTAAGATGCATGTTTACATACAATAGAAAGCATGGACATATGCTACAAGGTAAATCTACACTTGGAAGAAAGGAAAAAAAAACCCATGAAAACCTGCTCGCAAACGTCAAAATAAGTCTAAAAATCTACTCAAAGGGTTAAAAAATTTTTAAAAATGCACTGGAAAGATATCAATGTTATAATAACCACCACTGCAATATGCAGTGAGGTCAACCTCACTTGAAATTGTTGTTTTTATCACAACCTGTACATAAAAGTAAGAAACTGTAAGCCTAAGTCCAAAAGCTGTACATAAAAGTCCAAAAATGAAGTAATTCAGCAGGAAAAGGGTTAAATAATACAAACATAGCCCTAAGATGCATGTTTACATACAATAGAAAGCATGGACATATGCTGCAAGGTAAATCTCCACTTGGAAGAAAGGAAAAAAAAAACATCAAAACCTGCACGCAAACATCAAAATAAGTCTAAAATTTGATTCAAAGGGTTAAAATTAAGACAAAATACCCTGGAAAAGAGTTAAATGTTATCGTGAACCACCATAGCAATATGCAGAAACTAAAAAAAAATTTTAAAAGCCAAAAAATCAAAACCTGTACACAAAAGTTCAAAATATTTGAGAGCGGACGCCGACGCCAACGCTGACGCCGACATGAGGGCTATGCCATAGGCTCACACAACTAACGTTGGTGAGCCAAAAAAATGATTTTTAAAGAATATTCCTCATATTGAACTAAGTTGTAATTCGGGATCCCACAGGGAGCCCATATATGAACCCAAGGACTTGGCTTTAGCAAACTTGAATCTCACCCCCCTAAGGATGCTGCACACCAATATCAAAACATTCCAACTGCTGGATCTGAAGAAGAAGATTTTTAAAGAAAATTCCTCATTTTGAACTAAGTTACAATTCGAGCTCCCACAGCGAGTCCAAATATGGATCTAGGGACATGGCGTGAACAAACTTGAATCTCACCCCTAAGGATGCTGCATACCAAATATCAAAACATTCAGACTGCTGGATCTAAAGAAAAAGATTTTTAAAGAAAATTCCTCATTTTGAACTAAGTTATCATTCGGGCTACCACAGTGAGCCCAAATATGGACCTAGGGACATGGCTTGAACAAAGTTGAATCTCCCCCCCCCCCCCCCCCCCTCTCTAAGAATGCTGCATACCAAATATCAAAACATTCCGACTACTGGATCTGAGGAAGATTTTTAAAGAAAATTCCTCATTTTGAACTAAGTTATAATTCAGGATACCACAGTGAGCCCAAATATGAACCCAGGGACTTGGCTTTAACAAACTTGAATCTTCCCCCCACCCTCCTAAGCATGGTGCATACCCAATATCAAAAGATTCTGCCTGCTGGATCTTGAGAAGAAGATTTTCAAAGAAATTTGCCTGAAATGCACTAAGTTCAAATTTGGGCTCCTATACTGAGCCCAAATATAAAACCAGGGGGCTGATTTGAACAAACTTGAATCAGATCCATGCCACAATGTTGCATACCAAATATCAAAAGATTCTGCCTGCTGGATCTGGAGAAGAAGATTTTTTAAGAAACTTGCCTGAAATGCACTAAGTTCGAATTCGAGCTTCTATAGTGAGCCCAAGTATGAATCTAGGGAGCTGATTTGAACAAACTTGAATCAGATCCACCCCACAATGTTGCATACCAAATATCAAAAGATTCTGCCTGCTGGATCTGGAGAAGAAGATTTTTGAAGAAATTTGCTTGAAATGCACTAAGTTCGAATTCAAGCTTCTATTGTGAGCCCAAATATGAATCTAGGGAGCCGATTTGAACAAACTTGAATCAGATCCACCCCACAATGTTGCATACCAAATATCAAAAGATTCTGTCTGCTGATCTGGAGAAGAAGATTTTTGAAGAAATTTGCCTGAAATGCACTAAGTTTGAATTCGAGCTTCTATAGTGAGCCCAAATATGAATCTAGGTAGCCGATTTGAACAAACTTGAATCAGATCCACCCCACAATGTTGCATACCAAATATCAAAGGATTCTGCCTGCTGGATCTGGAGAAGAAGATTTTTGAAGAAATTTGCCTGAAATGCACTAAGTTTGAAATTGGGCTCCTATACTGAGCCCAAATATGAACCCAGGGGGCCAATTTGAACAAACCTGAATCAGATCCACCCTACAATGTTGCATACCAAATATCAAAAGATTCTGCCTGCTGGATCTGGAAAAGATTTTTTTAATGTTTTTTCCATTGCCACGGTGTTAAAAAGTGCTGACTCAGCACTTTTTCAAAGTCCTGAAAAAAGTACTTTGTGATCAAACCGATAGGGATTTTTTTTAACCATTCTATTCTACTGGATAAAAGTAAGCTTTATACAAAATAAGAATTCTCTGTGCCATGTAGTTTTGGAGATATGGCAGTTTTAAGGTTTTTCCTATTTTTAGCTCCTGAGGTTCCCACAGGGCAATGAGACAAAAGTTTTTGGCATCAATCAACTACTTATGACCCATTATCATCTCATATCAAATTTGGTTCAAATTGACCTCACGGTTCTGAAAATAGAAGTTTTAGGCGTGGCTAAAATTTTTGCCCTTTCCCATAACGAAACTTGATTCTAAACCTCAAAAGATCTGTATACCACATGTCAAGTCTCTGATACTGGTGGTTCATTAGAAGAAGATTTTCAAAAAATTTGGCCGTTTTTTCCCCACCCCTCTGCTCAATATGAGCCGAAACCTAATTTGCATAAAAATTAAAATGCCCCTATATAACCACTACTTACATGAAATTTAATTAAAATGTGGCCAGTGGTTTAGGAGAAAGAGGCTCAAACACCACCTTCACACAGGATGACGGACAGACGGACGGCGGATGAAGAGTGATCAGAAAAGCTCACCCTGACTTTCAGTCAGGTGAGCTAAAAACTGCCCACCCACCCACATGCAATTTTACAAAAAATGGCCTGAGAAACAGAAGATCTAGTTTGTGGGGCCTTAACACTTTACTTTTAATTCTTTTAACCCTTTCAGGGCATATTGACCTGTGGTGTGCCAATGGTTCAGTCATAACCTGAATTACTTAGTGTGCCACACGCCAATAATAACTTATGTCTTATAGGCACTCTCAGCCTGTCAGGAACATTGTCATGCTTGGGTATTTTCATAGATTATTTGTAGTATTCACATCGGCCATGTGGGCAGTGTTGATATGGTTAAATGACTGATGCATCAATTACACATCCTATGTAAAACATTTAAATGGTACAAAAGGATTTTTCTCTGCCTTTTCATGAGAAGCATGCTTAACCCTTTGAACCCCAGAGGCCGTTTTTCCCGCCCAGGTCACATTGCTCAACTTTTACTTTTTTTGGCTGATTCAGCCAGAACACATGGCAAGCAATGTTCACTTGCCCCAGCAAGCTTGCTGTTCACTTGCCCAGTAAGTTTGTCACATAACATTATTTCTAAAGCAAAGTTACGCTTTGCGTAACATAATAGAAATATCATATTTTAATGATTCACCATTCAAATTAGAATGACTTTTTTTTTTGTAATTTGGCCTCCAAAACTAGCTTATGATGATCCTTCATTGGAAGATCCAATGAGTGGTCATAAGCAACCCTTTTACAGCAAACAAAGAAAATATTGATTTATCAAAAAGAAAGTTTTTGTGCAAGTAGTGTCTTCTAGTAATGTTAGGTGACAGGCTTATGGCATACCAGATTTCTCTTATCTTTATTGTATTTATCAAACAACATAAAATTTAGGCACTGGGTTGGAAAGACAATGGAAGACTGAATAGAATGAAAGTGGACTAAGCTGCCATTTAATGATTGATGTCTTCTATGTGGCAGCAAAGCTTAAAAGCAACAAAATTTAAACAAAGTGAAAAATATAAAATATGAATATGTGAAAGATATATATGATATGTACATGAAAAGGGGAGATGGACGAATAAGGCACCTTTAGCAAAATAGACTGAAAAGTGGACTAGTGGAGAGTATTGGGGACGAATTAAGAATTCTCTGATGCATACGTGCACTGTAACCTTGATGGGATTAACTACAATTTAAACCAGAGGCTCAAGTGAGCCTAAAACGCTCACCTGGCTCAAATTGTCAAAACAGATGAGTGTATCCGCATGTAATCAGCAAGAGCAATTTTTTCGATTTGCTATGACACAACCAAAGGCAACTTTTTTGGCCATTCATTTCTGCTGGTCCTAGGAAAGCTTCCTAGCAAACTCTGTTCTGTGAAGTATTAAAAACAACAACCGAAAGAAATTTTTGTTTTGTTTTAAACTACTGTGTGCCCCCCCACCCCCCCCCCCCCCCCCCCAAAAAAAAAAACAAACAAAAAACAAAACAAAAAAAACAAGCTAATCGATTTGAATAAACTTGAATTCGACACCCCTAGAGATGTTACATACCAAATATGAAAGGATTCTCACTGGTGGATCTGAAGGAGAAGATTTTCAAGAAATTTTTTGATATTGCTCTAAGTTAAACTTTGGACTTCAATAAAAAGCCCAAATATTAAGCCAGGGACCTGATTTGAACAACCTCTATCTAACCCTCCCAGAGGTGTTGTACACCAAATATCAAAAGAATATGACTACTGGATCTGAAGAAGATGATTTTAAATGATAATTCCCCATATTTGGGCTCCCTTGGGAAACCCAAATATTAACCCAGGAACTCGATTTTAACAAATTTGAACCTTTCACCTCTAGAGATGTCACATACTAAATTTGAAAGGATTCTCACTGCACTGTAGAAGATTTTTTAAAGAAATTTTCTCATATTGCACTAAGTTAAAATTTGGGCTCCCCAACCCCCCCCCCCCCCCCAACCCCGAGATGCTGCATACCAAATATCAAAAGAATCTGACTCGTGGATCTGAAGAAGAAGATTTTTAAAGATTATTACCTATGTTGCACAAAGTTAATATACAGGCTCCGACCGGAAGCCTAAATATTAACCCAGCTACTCGATTTGAACAAATTCAAATCTTACACCTCTAGAAATGGCACATACCAAATATGAAAGGATTCTCAATAGCAGGTCTGAAAAAGAAGATTTTTTAAGAAATTTTCTCATATTGCACTAAGTTAAAATTTGGGCTCCAATAAAGAGCCCAAATATTCATCCAGGGATCCCATTTGAACAAACTTGAATCTAACCCACCTAGAGATGCTGCATACCAAATATCAAAAGAATCTGACTGGTGGATTTGAAGAAGAAGATTTTTAAAGAATATACCCCCTATTCCACCAAATTAATAATCAGGCTCCCACAGGAAGCCCAAATATTAACCCAGGGAGTCGATTTGGACAAATTCAAATCTTACATCTCTAGAGACGTCACATACCAAATATGAAAGGATTCTCACTTGTGGGTCTGAAAAAGAAGATTTTTTTAAAGAAATTTTCTCATTTTGCACCAAGTTAAAATTTGAGCTCCAATAAAGAGTTCAAATATTCATCCAGGGATCCCATTTGAACAAACTTGAATCTAACCCCCCTAGAGATGCTGCATACCAGATATCAAAAGAATCTGACTGGTGGATCTGAAGATGAAGATTTTTAAAGATTATTCCCCATATTGCACCAAGTTAATATTCGGGCTTCCATAGGAAGCCCAAATATTAACCCAGGGACTCAATTTGAACAAACTTCAATCTGACCCCTGTAGAGATGCTGTATACCAAGTATCAAAAGAATCTAACTGTATAATCTGAAGAAGATTTTTAAAGCTTATTCCCCATAGTGCCCTAAGTTAATTATTTGGGCTCCTCTTTTGAGCTCAAATATGAACCGAGGGAGTCGATTTGAACACACTTGTATTTGACCATCCTATGGATGCTGTATACCAAATATCAAAAGATTCTGATCAGCGGTTCAGAAGAAATTTTTTTTTTCAATTTTTGCAAATATGCTCAGTATTTTTTCAAACGCCCCTACAGAACACAACTGATGGCCATTTTGTTTTTAAATCCATTCTACCGGTCAAAAGGATGCTTCATACCAAATAATAGTTCTCTGTAGTTTGGAAAATATGGGCATTTGAATTTTTTTCTATTTTTAGCCGCTGGGGTACCCACGGGGCAATGAAAAAAAAATTGGGGGAATCAATCAAGTACTTTGGACCCATGTAAACTACATGCCAAATTTGGTTCAAATCGGCCCATCGGTTTTTGAAATAGAAATTTTGGGTGGAGCCCAAAATGAATATGTGCCCACAGAGAGCCCAAATATTGATCTACCAACTTCTCTTGAACAAACTTTAATCTTCAACACCAAAGAGTGTTACATACCATATATCAAGGCAGTCTCTCTGGTGGTTCATGAGAAGAATATTTTTAAAGATTTTTAGGCTTTGGCATCATTGCCCAGAGCCCGAAGAAGGCAGCCGCTCCATTTGAACAAAATAGAAAGGGTATACCCCAGGGATGGTTTGTGCAATATATGTTTGAATTCGGCAGAATGGCTGTGGAGAAGAAGCCAGGTTTGCAAAAGTTAACGGACGACGGATGCCAAGTGATGGCAATACCTCACACTGACTTGCAGTCAGGATGAGCTGACAAAGGGACTGACTATGACTAATATGTAGGAAAACCGTGCTGTGTATACTGCTGAAAATTTTGAATCCATATCGTGTCTGTGTTTGTACATAAGATTTACAGCACCATGAAAATAAAGCAACCAAGTGGTGGCAGTCTAGTTCATGCACTGTCCTCCCCCCCCCCCCCCCCCCCCCAAGAGAGGAGAGAGAACTGTGACTCCAATCTTCGTAGACTGTTGAAACAGTGGCAAGTACACGTGTTGCCTACATGGCCTCATCTTGTAACTCTTCCAAATGGTTGTAGAACATAGGATGTGGGCTGGCTCAAGCACTGTCCACAAGCTGGGATCATGTGAGAGAACATGGACACAGGTCACGGAAAAACTATTAATCTCCATCCCGTGCTCCATTTCTGCCCTGGTAATGAGTTACTGGTACTCCCAAAGATTTAGCAAAAGTGGACAACCCTATATTGTTTAATAAATGCAGCAAGTTCATGTGTTGCTGTTAATTTTTATACCGTTGGAACTGTAAAGATAAAAAGAATTCAGTCCATGAAGGCTACTGAATATTTTAACTGTGAAATATTTATTCTTTCTGCATCAGTATGGTATCTGTTTCATGTTTTTCAGAAAATGTTGATGTGTTGAAAAAAATCAAGAATATAACTGGAGACAATAATGGCTGAGAGGCCAGCAGCTAACTGCAATGCAGGTATGCTAGGGCTGTTAATGAGTATATCATCACAATCTTTATGTATCAAAAATGACCTTAATACTCCAACCAGCACAATTTTATAAGAACTCCAGTATCTTGAACTGAAAGGCAACTCCTTATGACACACCTGCCCAGGCTACTACAGTGGAATCTGCTTAATTGGTTAAATCTTAATTGAATAACATAGTTAATTGAATATAACTTCCAAACACAAAACCATTTATCATACCTTCAGGAAATATTTGACCTGTTAATTGCATATGGGTTGAAGCATGAACTAATATTATTTTAACACAAAATCCTGTAATATGAGGAGATGAGGAGACATTACCTGACATTCACTGAATTCCCATTGGTTTATTATAGACCTATTTGGCCTCAGAACATCAAATGTAGGCATTTCAGCTATTATGTCTTGTTTGACAGAGCTCCATGGGCTCTGTCAAACAAGATATAATAGAATAAATGCTCAGTTTATCTCAAGAATACCGGAAAGTGACCCATCACTGTTAATTGAATAATTTCCACTGGCAAATAGTGTATTCAATTAATAGGGATCCACTGTATAATGTTTGTCACTAGCATCGTTGACTTGTGTTTTAAAAATATTTTCTTGTCAAGGCTGCTGTTAACAAGTGCAATGCCAATCGCTCATAATCAGACAATAGTCCCCCACAGTTAAAAAAAAATATGAGAAAAAGACAACAAAAATGGCCACCATTCAGCCATGTTTAATTTTTCTTTACAAAACTTGACATGCATTATATTTACAAAATGGCTCATTAATGTTAAAAATTTGAACACCAACAGCCAAGCATCTCGGAGATAGAGGTGGTAAGATATAAAAGTATGAAAAAATATGAAAAAATTACAACAAAAATGGCTGCCATTCAGCAATCTTTAATATTTTTTTCTACAAAATATGACATGCATCATATTTTCAAAATATCTGATTAATGTTAAAAATTTGAAATACCAACATTCAACCATCGCAGAGATACATGTGGTAACAGAACAGACAGACATAGCATAAATATAGTGAAGTTTAGCCAATGGTTTTTATTACATGCCTGTTCTATGTAATCCCCATCTACAGCAACACTAAACCATGTGGAAAATGAAAATCTATTCTGCACATATCTACAAATCGTGTAACGCAATTACAATTTCAATCACTCGCATCAGCTAAAAATTGCCCCCTGAGTTCCAATTGTTCTATGTGCCAGTAGGCACATAGAACACATTGGAACTCAGGGGACGAAATAGTAACACAGGTTCCCCTCGCAAATTTGGTTTGTGATAAAATGTGTTCTTTTTGTTGATAGTTGTCAAATGAATTGCTGAGTATCCTTCTAATAATTGTTTTTTTTAAAAATGTGAAGGCATGTAATAAACACAGAATGACACACGCAAGTGAATGAGTTAATCGATATGGCATTTGTGCCATCGCGGAAGAATAAAACTCAAGGCCTGAGGCATCTTGTTTCATCCTTCTGCACTGGCACTCGTGCCATATCGATTAACCCATTCATACGTACATGTCGTTCTGTGTAAAAACCTCTGTGAGCAAGTTGTCTGGTCAAGTTGGTCAACCCACCTGACCTTTTCTGAATGAAGTCAGGGAAAGTAGTGACTGAAAAGCCTCATCACCGTACCAGTGTTCCATACAGGCCACTAAAAGAGCAAAGTATCTCTGCGGGACATAAAAACTACCAGAGTCTTTACCAGATGAAACAGATCTCCTATAGTTACTTGTGAAGGGAGGGAAGTGGAGAGAGCAACTTCAGTGCTGGACTCTGCAGAGGAAGTCACATTCTGAGTGATTGCCTGTCATGTCAACTAATGGTAGACTCTGGTCCCTGCACCACACACCTCTTTGCATGGTGCCACTAGCTATGGCAAAATCCATTCCAACTAAAATGATCATCACCCAACTGAACGCCTCACTCTCACCCTATAGTAAACTGATTTGATGTGACATAAGCCTTTTTGGTAGTGTTTCATTTAATATCATATCATTATAAATAAACAAAAAGACCCTGGGCCTGAGATGTTCAACTGAGGGGCAAGTGAGATGATGAATAGATGACAATTTTGTGAGGGGTCAGTAAAATTACCACTGCGCAGCAGACCCTGTACCATCCCATCGAGTTCAATTTATTTATTTATTTACTGGTGCTTAATGCCACATCAGCAACTAAGGCTATATCGTGGCGAGAAAACGTTCAAATGTAAAATGTGATACTGTCATATATGAAGTAAAAGGTTTTAATAAAATTGGAAATAACTACATACGACATATAAAAAACAAGAGTTATTTGACAGCAAAAAACCTTATAAATCAACCTAATGAAGACTCCAGATAAAATGAATAATTACAATTTAAAATAATCGAGTTCAATAAGGGATGCTGTAACTTAACTTACAATACTTTTGAACTTTATGATGCACGAAATAAAAGCCCATATTTTATGTTTCAGAGATTGTGATTATTGGTGTGCTGGCAGGATTAGCCATTCTATTGGCTATCATCAGTATGGTAGTGATTATAATGTTATGCAGGTAATACATATTTCTTGTATAACACTGCTGTCTAACTCTTTTCTTAGCATGAGTAACATGACCAAAACATTTCTTCAGTAACTAACCATTTTAAACTTTTTTGCCTTAACCCTTAAAAGGCCTTATTCTTTGATCACTTTCTACTGCAATAGAATAGGTTCCCCAACATGTAGTCTCTGGGTAAATTTGTAAGTTACATTTTGAGTTATTTATTTATTTATTGGTGTTTAAGGTCACATATTTCTGCACAATGGCATATCATGACCACAACAGTTTTATGGGTGGAGGAAGCCGAAGTACCCAGAGAGAACCACTGTGCAACAGCGAGCAACTGTCAGCTCTCCAACATACTAATTCCACACAAGCAGGGTTAGCATTGGTTGAAGACAAGTGCACCATCGACGTCCAGTACGCCTTCTTAGTACACAATGCCAACGTTGGCAATGGGGGTGAAGTGTCTTGCCCAAGGACACAACATGGTTGCCGCAGGTGGGACTCAAACAGAGGACCTTTCGGCTGGCAGCCTGCACCTCTACCTACTGAGCCATCACGCCCCCACATTTCAAGTACCATGGCTGTTCTTTCTAGGCAAGTCTTGGTTGCCTAGGCAACCAAGACTTTCCTAGAAATAACTTCAAAGCCACAAGGTATAGACTGTCAACATACAGCACAATTGTATAAAAATCTCCTTTAAAGGTAAAAAACATATTTTGAGATCCACTCATTAGACAATCTTAACGAGGTCATTCCAATGACATAAACTATGTAAAATTGAAAAAAATTATAAAATTTGAATGCCAAAAAAACCCAGCTTCAATAATCATTACTCATTTTTTTGTTTTTTCATTTTGGGTTTCAAAACAGTTTTTTGCCTATTATTATCTCTTTATTTGTAAAAGAACAAACAAAATGAAAAATTTGTCAGGTTGAGCTGAAAAACAAACAAACAACTCTCTCACCCTTGTCATACAATTTTGGAAAAATTCCTTGTGCAATAAGACACTTTTTTAACCCTTTCAACACAGAGTTTCTGAAAGGGATTGCTGCATACAATACAGTTACAGAGTTTTTTAGTTTTCTATCTGTAAGGGAGTTCAGTAGTAATCTAATCCAACAGTCCCACAGTGTTGCTGGATTGAATGAGTACTAATCCCAACAGGCCCACAGGGTTGCTAGATTGAATGAGTACTAATCCCAACAGGCCCACAGGGTTGCTAGATTGAATTAGTACTAATCCCAAGAGTCCTGCGGGGTTGCTAGATTGAATGTGTACTAATCCCAACAGGCCTACAGGGTTGCTGGATTGAATGAGTACTAATCCCAACAGTCCCACAGGGTTGCTGGATTGAATGAGTACTAATTCCAACAGTCCCACAGGGTTGCTAGATTGAATGAGTACTAATCCCAACAGGCCCACAGGGTTGCTAGATTGAATGAGTACTAATCCCAACAGGCCCACAGGGTTGCTAGATTGAAAGAGTACTAATCCAAACGTCACACAGGGTTTTTAGACTGAATGAGTACTAATCCCAACAGGCCCACAGGGTTGCTGGATTGAATGAGTACTAATCCCAACAGGCCCACAGGGAGGTTGCTGGATTGAATGAGTACTAATCCCAACAGGCCCACAGGGTAGCTAGATTGAATGAGTACTAATCCCAACAGTCCCACAGGGTTGCTGGATTGAATGAGTACTAATCCCAACAGGCCCACAGGGTTGCTAGATTGAATAAGTACTAATCCCAACAGACCCACACGGTTGCTAGATTGAATGAGTACTAATCCCAACAGGCACACAGGGTTGCTGGATTGAGTGATTACTAATCCCAACAGACCCACAGGGTTGCTAGATTGAATGAGTACTAATCCCAACAGGCCCAAAGGGCTGCTAGATTGAATGAGTACTAATCCCAACAGACCCACAGGGTTGCTAGATTGAATGAGTACTAATCCCAACAAGCCGACAGGGTTGCTAGATTGAATGAGTACTAATCCTTCTTAACTATTGGTTGTCCATTATATTTTTTGCTAACTGACCACAGAAATTATTTTTATTAAAAAAAATGCATGCATACCATCTGAAAGGGTTAACTCTTAACCCACAGAGTATTTTAAAAATACTATTCATCAAATTGAGTGAAGCAGCCATGACTAGATTTGATGAAAAATTCATTTAAATTTAACTCAAGAAATCAATGGTCAAATAGTTCACTTAATTTAGAGGGGGAAAATTTGGTTAAATGTGCCCAAATTATGCTTATTTCTGTGGCAAGAGATTTCATGTCGTGGGCAGGAATATCTTCCAGCAACAGGCAAGAAGTTAATGGTTTTATGCAAATAAAAATGAGATGATTACATGGATGATGCGAGACTACAACACTTCAAGCAGCCTAGAACATCAAAAACAGAGGTGAGGGTAGAAACAATAATCACTGACTGACTATGGTTTAAGTCTTCCACTAGGGACATGGGCACAGGGGGTGGTCACACCATTTTTTTTACAGAAACGGTTGAGAGAGAGAGAGAGAGTTTAGGCCAACATTATCTCTTCCAAACCACTATTGCAATCTTATTGGGAATTAGCAAGAAGGGGGTGTACAGACTCTTTACTCTTAAGATGTGACCAAAGATTCCCTTGTATCATTTGTCGAGTAAAATTAACATTTTGGATTCCATAATTTAGGGTCCTGAAAATTTCTTCGTCAATCATTGCCTTGTTACAATTTAAGGGAAAGTGCCTTCAGGCACTCTCCCATAAAATGTCACAAGGCAAATACTCAGTTAACCCTTTACCTATCTTGAAAAGCAGACGACATTTGCAAAAAAAATTCTTGAATAACTAATTTTTAGATCACCTGGCCTAAAAGGCTATGTGAGCTTCTCTCATCACTTGGTGTCTGTCATCATCCGTAAACTTTTCACATTTTCGTCTTCTTCTCTGTAACCACTGAGCCAGTGTGACCCAAACTTGGCAGGAATGGTCTATGGGAGGTCCTCTACAACTGATCCTCATTTTGTTCCCGTCGGATAAACAACATGACCACCAGAGGCATTCTTTGATTCTGATTGGTGGATTTTGAAAAATCTTCTCCTCTGAAACCACAGGGCCAAATGTTTTGAAACTTTGCATGGCTGATGACTGGGACCCCCTCTACCAACAATCCTCATTTAATGTTGATCGGGTTGCAAACATGGCTTCAATTGCAGCTTATAGTTAATATAGAAACCCTATGGGAAATCACATTTTCATCTTCTTCTCTAGAACTACTGAGCCGATATGAACCAAACTTGGCAGGAATGATCGAGGTCCTCTGCAAACGATCCTCATTTTGTTCCCATGGGTTGAAAAACATGGCCACCAGAGGCATTCTTTGATTCTGATTGATGGATTTTCAAAAATTTTCTCTCCTGAAACTACCAGGCCAAATGTTTTGATACTTCACATAAATGATGGCTGGAACCCCCTCTACCAACGATCCTTGTTTAATGTTTATTGGGTTGTAAACATGGCTGCAATTGCGACTTATAGTTACTATAGAAACCCTATGGGAAATCACATTTTCACCTTCTTCTCTGGAACTACTGAGCTGAAGCTAACCAAACTTAGCAGGGATAGTCTATGGTAGGTCTTCTACAAATGCTCCTCATTTTTGTTACCATGCATCGAAAAACATGGCTGCCAGAAGCATTTTTTTATTCTGATTGGTGGATTTTGAAAAATGTTCTCTGAAACCACAGGGCCAATTGTTTTGAAACTTTGCATGGTTGATGACTGAGACACCCTCTACCAATGATCCTCATTCAGGGTTCATACACTTCTAAGGGAGAAAAATTCCATAACTTTTCCAAAACTTTTCAAGGACTTTCCACACATTTCCAAGACCACCGGCGAGAAACTTTCCATACCTTTTTCATACCCCAGTGTCCATAAAATTTCGGCTTTTAAAACATCAGACTTGATAACAGAAGATATTATCTTGGATGCGTCACTATTATTATTGCTTGCACATTCAGTTTTTTTCGTTTGATAGCTCATAAAAGAGTTGACTGTTTTTATTGGATGTAGTTGCCTCCAAATGTTTTTTTTCCGTTCGAATAACTGACAAGTGCAGCTTCTCCCATACTGGCAATGTCAATCGATTTCGCACATGGAATGCATCTGGGTTTCAGTTCATTAACATCTTTTTGTATCCAGCCACAAAACTTTGATTCCGATGGCCACTTTTCTCTGAGGATACAATTGCAAGGCATGTTTTGCAATATATTTACAGATTTGCAAAAATGAGGTCATCCGCTGGTGTTTCTAAAGTGTCTTGATACTTTACAACCGTCGGTGTTTCTAAAATGTCCCGATAAATGCAAATAAAGACCGGCCAAATAGCAGATGTTCGTGAATTCCGACGACGCATCGAGATTTTCATTTTTTTTTTTGAAACAATATTCGGATTTTCGAAACAAATGATCGATTCCATAACTTTTCCATACACACCTCTTCTGTGTTCAGTTTTCTCCAAGACTTTTTCCAAACCAGCTCAAAAAAGGTGCCGTTTTCCAGACTTTTCCAGGGTATGGAATTTTTTTTTCTAATTTCCAAAACTTTTCCAGGATTCCAGACCCGCGTGCGAACCCTGTCATTTAATGCTGATCGTTTTACAAACATGGCTGCAATTGCAGCTTATAGTTACAATAGAAACCCTATAGGAAATCACATTTTCATCTTCTTCTCTGGAACTACTGAGCCGACGTGAACCAAATTTTGCAGGACTGGTCTATAGGAGGCCCTCTACAAACAATCCTCTTTTTGTTCTCGTTGGTTGGAAAATATGGCCACCAGAGACATTCTCTGATCCTGATTGATGGATTTTGCAAAAATCTTCCCCTTTGAAACTACAAAGTCAAATGTTTTGAAACTTCACCCGATTGAGGACTGGGACACCTACCAATAATCCTAATGTAATGTTGATATAATGTTGCTAACATGGCCACAATTGCAGCTCATAGTTACCATGGAAAGCCTAGATGGGAAATCACATTTTTTATATGTAGTTCCAGGTGAGCGATTACAGGCTCTTTAGCTAAAGCCTCTAGTTTTAATTTTTTGTCTCAAAAACATATGTTATGACCCCTCATTGGAACGAGTCTGATGAGCTCGTTCCAAAGAGGGGTCATAACCTATGTTTTTGAGACAAAAAATGAAAAAAATTAGTTTTTCAAAAATTTATATTTATATTTATTTATTGGTGTTTAAGGTCACATACTTCCGCAAAATGGCTAATTATGACCACGACAGTTTTACGGATGGAAGAAGCCAGAGTACCTGGAAAGAACCATTGAGCAATGGCAAGCAACTGTCATCTCCCCAATGTATTAAATCCACACAAGCAGGGTTAGCATTGGTTGAAGACAAGTGCACCATCGATGTGCAGTGCACCTTTGTACACAATGCCACCGTGCCCCCACATGAGCAATGGGGGTGAAGAGTCTTGCCCAAGGACACAACATGGTTGCCGCAGATGGGATTCGAACCGAGGACCTCCCAGCTAGCAGTCTGCTCCTCTTCCTACTGAGCCACCGTGCCCCCATCACGTCAAAGATAATATGAAGCACATCACCAGAATATGAAGCTTTTAAATTGCGGTACCTGCACTTCAGAATAAAACCCAAATATGGGCTTCCAACATGCTACCAATAAAAAAAGAAAACAAACAGTAGATGAAATAAATTACTACAAAAACGGAGAAGATCAGTTCATTTCTACTTCCGAAACCAATTCACTCACAATGTTACGATGTCATATTGTCTTATGTCACATGTTTAATTAGTAAGTTATAGAAGATATTTATATGTAATGGGCTATTTGATTGTAATGTGTGACAAATAGTTTTTTGTTGTGAGCAATAAATTCTGCCAGCAAGAATGGAGGTAGGTAATATGGTAATATGTATTGCTAATAACTATATTCTAATTTTCAGATTACGTAAACAGCTGAAAGCAAGGGCAGCATATATTGAGCAAACATTTGTGAGAACATATGACCACAGGGATTACCAACCACCTCCACCATCACTGGTATCTTATAATGAGTTAAACAGTGACAGCATACAGATACGTAAAGAAAGTCTGCTGACAAGTGAACCTACCACAAAACAGAGACACACAACTGCTATTGCCGATCTGAAATCTGAATATGATAAAAATGATGCACCTCCAAAACCTAAAAGAACATTTGAAACAACAGATAACGAGTTGGCAGCATTATCTGAGGAAGTCAAACCTTCAATTCATCGGAGAAGTTGGCCTCTTTTATCAGGAACCTCTCTTTTGTTACAGAGCCTGAAAGGTGATCAACTCATCATCTTTGATGCAAGTTCACAAAACAGCAAATCAAGTGATATTTTGGACACAAAGAGAGACAGCTCAATGCAAACAATACCTGAAAAACCTGGTCGCAAACGATTGCAGAGCTTACCAGATTATGAAAATGTGGTATTTGAGAAAACACATGGGAAAATAGAAATCGCTGTAAGCGACAAGAATGTGAAGATTGATGAGAGATATAATGCTGAAGCACAAAATAATATTGCTTTTCGAGCTCACTCTGCCAAAATTCAAAATGTGGTCATTGATAATGAAGCTTTGAGAAGAGCATCGGCCAAAAGTAACATACCAAGGGCAGTTTCAGGCAAGAAAAGAAAATCGGATGAAAAATTAGATATCAATTTGGAGTTAACACAAGGTGAACAGTTTAACCCTTATGGGACAAATTCTGACTTTGATCATATTTTTTGCAAGAGAACAGGTGCCCCTATATGGAGTCTTTGGGTTAACTCACAAGTTACATTCTAATTACCTTGGTAGTTGTTTTTAGGCAAGTCTTGGCTTCCTAGATAGGCAGCCAAGACTTGCCAAAAAAACAGCAGCAAAGTCATAGAATCTACACTGTCAAAGTGCAGCAAATATTTGTAAAAATCTCTTGGTCTTTAACTCCTTGCATGCTGCTGGCAGATATTCCTGCCTGGTACAGGATTTCTCTTTCCACTGAAATAAGTATAATATGGGCATGTGTAATCAAATCATCTCCCTGTAAATTGAAGGGATTTTTTCACCAATGATCTCTTGAGTTAAACTTAGATTATTTTTTCATCAAATCTTGCCATGGATGCCTCACAGCAGCCATGACCAGATTTGATGAAAAATATCTTAAAAATACTCAGTGGGTCAAGAGTTATAGGTTAAATGTATATCATTACCATTGTAGCAGGCATTTTATTGTATATTACAGACTAATAGGACAGTAAAACTCTGTAATGCTCAACAGAACAGACGATGTGACATGTTGGGCCATTAATGTGTTAACGATAGCAATAATTGCCCAACATATTATGTGACCTTGGCAAAAGGGGATCAATACATTAGCATTGTGTTTCAACATCAAATATCTTTCTCCTCTCCTTCCTCATCATCCATTTCAATGCTAAGACTTTTCTCAGGACCAACCGTGGTATAATAATAGTAATACCATGATTTTGGAGGGCATTGCAGTTTATTAATGGTCCACCTGAAATGAGTAACCCTTTATCCAATGCACAGGGTATCAAACTTTATTATTTTAATTATTGTTTTTTTTAATTTTTCAAAAATTTTTAACAAAACCATATCATGTGACCCCCCCACATTGGAATGTGCTCATTCCAAAGAGGGAGCCACATGATATGGCCTTGTTGAAAATTTTTAAAAAAAGAAGATTTTCTTCAACTGCTTAATTTGCAAATTGCACAAACATGTGCAGCCAATTTGTTGATGGGTTAAGGGTAAACAGCCACCTGACTTATTAGCAGTCACCAACTGTGTCACTTATGAGTGGTCAGACTGTTCATCATTTTTTTGGGAAACTTTAAAAAACACACTGCCCTTCAAAATCATGTTATTGTTATATGAACCCTCTGCAGAATGGTGCTGATATATCAAAGTTTCACACAACAAATTTCAATGTAAATTTTTTCAATAATGCCACTCGGAAAAAAAATTCAATCTGGTTGAACAGAGCTCAATTCTCTCATGAAATAATTCTGATACCTTCTTGAAGATTATTGATATCTCCTCTCCTCTATATCTTGTTTGTGAAACTCTCTGTATTTCCTCCAATAAAATTAAAAATATATACACAAAATACAAATCTGTATTGAGGGTAGCAACCGCATGTACAAGCATTTGATTCAGAAGGTGAATGTATTTTACCTACACTCACTGGCCTTGAGTTGTTACACATGCTGAGGCTACTGTTTTTTGATAAAAGTAATTAAATGATAAATACATCATCAGCTCAGAATAATAAATTAGACTAGATAATTTGTTTTTTCAAGATATTTTTATATAGGCCTACTATGCGATAAACATGAAAAAAACCCACACAACTGAAATATTACTATAAACTTCACCAGTTATGGTACAAGTAAAACAATGAATGGAGATTATTACATCAGCACAGTGCAAGAACACAATACCATCACATCATGATCTTCATTCATAAAAAAAATCAATTCACAGATGGTGAATGTTTGTCAAAACAGACGTCATTTAAAAACTATAGTTATTCATGAAATGTTTTTGCAAGTGTTGTCTTATAGACGTGTCAAGTAAAGAGTTAAAAGTTATCTGATTAGTTTAGTATAACCTTTATCTAATTCAAAAGCAGACAGCACATGCAAACATTTTTTTTACAAATTAAGCTGTTGAAAAAAAATTTCAACAAAACCTTATCATTTGACTCCTCACTGGAACGAGCTTGTTGAGGGTATTCCAACGCGCGGTCACATGGTGTGATTTTGTTGAAATTTTTAGAAAAATTTGAAAAAAACACTTATTAAAATAATAAATTTTGATATCCTGCACGTTTTAAAGGGTTAAGCTTACAGATTTTTCAAGGGCACGCGAGCAAGTTCTACAATTGATATCAAGGCCTTTCCTTGGCCCTTTAGTACAGATTTTGTGGGATGTCCTCTGTAGTGGAAACTTTGTGACTAGTTCGCCATTCTCAAATGGGATCAAGTCCTGGCTGGTAACATTCAATTCTTTAACCCAGAAGGTGTGGCTAAATCCACTCAGCACTATAAACAATGAAAGTGTCAATGACACTGTAGCTCAGCTTGTCAGGACATGTACATGTATATATGTGACACAGCAATGACAAAGATCTAGGTAATGACCTGATAACAAAGGTACATATAAAGTATTGTAACGGTCTGTACATAAATACTGACCGTAGCCTGTAACAAATATATAGGTAAAGTATTGTAAAGGTGGGTGACAGTCAGATGCTAAACTAGAAAAGAAATCTTTGAGTCCCAGAGTGGGTCTGACTGAACCCCAAAATATTTGTTCTCATAGCACAGTGATAACAAAGGCACCCCAAAACACACTCATTCCTGTCCCAAGGTGAAAACAAAGGTACCCAAGAAGTTTCAGGAAGATCAGTTCATAAAATACGAGCTGTATAGAAGTTGTGACAAAAAACTGATTGGACCTAATTTCGGTACAAAATGGCCACTGGCAACCATCTTGAATTTTGGACCGCATTCAGAAACACTCGTTCTTGCCCCAAGGTGATAACAAAGGTACCCAAGAAGTTTCGTTAAGATCGGTTGATAAATACAGCCTCTAGCCCGAGCCGTATTGACATGTGCACTTACAGTGTATAAGTAGCACTAAATAAATCAAAATTCATCTAATTTGCATAATTTCTGTATGAGAAAAAAACCTGTACTGTATGTGATGTATTCCATTTTACTAAACATTCATACAAAAATTTATTCACATCAGAACTTTCATACAGAAGTTCTGTACAAAAGACTGACTGCACTAATTTTGGTACAAAATGGCTGTGGTGGCCATCTTGAATTTTGGACCACACCCAAAAACACTCGTTCTCATCCCATGGTGATCACAAAGGTACCCAAGGAGTTTCGTAAAGATCGGATCATAAATACGGCCTCTAGCCTGAGCCATATAAAAGTTGTGTACAAAAAACTGATTAGACCGAATTTCGGTACAAAATGGCTACTGGCAGCCATCTTGAATTTTGTTGACGTACAGACGGACGACGGACGTCTGGCCATGGCATAAGCTCAAATTTGGCTTCGCCAAAGTTGAGCTAAAAATCAGCATTCAAATTTTCTTTTGTCAATTTTTGCTATCAAAACATAGCTAATGACCACTTACTCGATCAAGCTCATCAAGCTTGTTTGAATTTGAGATCAAAAGCAGTGTTTCGGATGATAAAGGTTATAGTTATAAAGGAGGAATGTTTGCAAGTGACTAGTGTTCAACTGATTACCAAAAATGGCCACTGACCAATTACAGATTACTTGAGCTCACAACTGGCCGATTCCGATGCCGATTACGATTGTAATACCGTGCATAACTAGACAAGTTGAGGCTTGAAAGAACTAAATTAAATTGAACTTATTTTACAGGTTTACATTCCGTTCACTACTAGATATGTCGAGACTCGAAAGAAATACATTAAATTGAATGTATTTCATAGTGTTAAACTCTGTTGATTCAGGTCCAGTAAAATTACCAGTCGCGCACACTTGGGCGGTAAACGTGGCTCTCAGAGCCAAGTTTACAACCCAAGTGCATGCAACTGGTAATTTTTACTGTTACCTGAGTCAATGGAGTACAACCTTCACTTTTCTGGTAAGAACTGGCGATTGCCGCAAGTACACTCAATTGTAAGCGTTACATGTCGTTTAACTTGTATAACCCGTAAAGGGGCGTCTAGAGAGGTATTTAAGGTAAAGGGGTTAAACTGTGATACTTTGTTTTCACTACAGGAATACCCAAGAAGAGATCTGGAAGTGTAGGTTCAAGGTCAAGAACACTGCCAAGTGGATGTCATGGTGGCTTCAGGCGCAAAGGTACTCATGAAAGAACAAAGTCTGATGTTGTTCGACAGCCAAGAACCCAGCACCTTGATAATTTATGCAAGCGAATCCAAGTAGAATCAAACCCACAACAATTTACTTTGTCAAATGGTTTTAGATATTCTACTAATTCTGATGAGACTGATATTAAAGATATACAACACAAAAAGATGAAGCAATCAAGTACCTGTGAATCTAAAGAAGAAATCCCAAAACAACATACTGCTTTTCAAGCCAATGTCTCTACAACTAAAAACAGTGTTCCTGACACAAACGACACTAGCCCTGTAGTGAAAACTCCTCCCCCTACAAAACCAAGTAGACTACGACAACCTGCACAGTACCATAATGTAGTTTTCCGCAGGAAGAAGACAGATTCTAATGACAGAAATAGTCCACAACTAGAAATTGATGGAGATAAAGTTACGACTGATGATGTATTTGAGGAAGATGTAGCATCTCCAATTTGTGGCACTATGGAAAGGCGAGAAGTAGCACGAGTGGTAAAGCTTGATCTGAAGTCAGAACCAATGACTGAACTATAAAGACCAATCGTTACAGCTATAGTCCTTTCCATACTGAGCTCTGAGCAGTACATTGGAACCCTTTTTAAGCAATACACACAAAATCCAAATTTTCCATTTGAATTATTTTTTTTCAATTTAAAAAAAAAATTCCAACAAAATCATATCATGTGACCCCCTCATTAGAATGAGTTCCATTAGCACTTTTCAATGAGGACGTCACATGATATGGTTTTGTGGAAACTGACTTTCTTTTTGACTGCTCAATTTGTAAATTACACAGGTGGATGCAGTTCCTGAGCAGTACAGTGAAGCACACTTAATCTAACTTCACCATTTTTACCTAATACACACAGTATCAAAATTTGCCATTGGAATTTCTTTTCTCAATTTTATAAAAAAAATTCCATCAAGACCATATCATATGACCCCCTCATTGGAATGAGCTCATTCCAATGAGGGTTTGCATGATTGGGTTTGTTGAATTTTTTATTTAATTTTTTTTTTTTTGACTGCTCCAGCTGACTGCTCAGTTTATAAATTACAAAGTTGGATGCAGCTGATTTATTAGGTAAAGGGTTAATTGGTTATCATTTAAGTTGTAGAGTGCTAAATTATTTTTAGTCATCAACATTTGTTCACATGTCTTTGCCTTGTTACAATTATAGGCACTCTCCCATAAACTGTAACAAGCCAAATCCTAACAGACTAAATTGTCCTTAGCACTTAATCCTGATTGCCCACCTGGGGGCATGGTGGCTCTGTGCGCTAAGCATACTGCCTATTGAGGGTGCACTTGTCTTCAAACAATGCTAACCCTGTTGTGGCGTTAGTATATTGGGAAGTCTGACAGTTGCTTATCATAGCTTGGTGGTTCTTTCTAGATACTCTGGATCCGTCCACCCATAAAACTGTCTGACATGAGGTGACCCAGCCTCAGGCCTGAAAATAAGCAGACTGACATCTGCAGAATGAGGTCCCTCAAGGGTGAATTTGGTAATGCTACCCTGCATGAGGTGATGTGCATAGCAGGGTAGCATGATTAAATTTACCCTCAGTGGACCTCAATCTGTATCAAGGTCTCAGGTCTAAACAGAAAGAGGTACCCAGAGGATAAATTGGCCCACTGTATGGGATAGCATCAGCAAATTCCCTCTCTGGGAACCTCATTCTCCAAATGACAGATTGCTTATTTTCAGGCTTGTCCAGCCTGTCAAAAGTGTCATTAAACTGCAATAATAAAAAAAAACAGACTAAATAATTTCCCTTAAAAATGAATATGAAGCACATACACTGAATACGAAGCCTTTCATGTGTGGAACGTACACTTTAGAATAAAGCACAAACAAGGGCTCCAAGTTCTCCACCAGTTAATTGAATAACCCTGTTAACTGCATATAATTTCCAATCACCAAACCATTTCTTCAGTATAAATTTGTTATGTTATTTGCATTGCATATAGGTTATAGAATACTCTGTTAATTGAACTATTTCACCTTTTTTATTCTGGTTTCATGGCACTTTAACAGCCAGGGTCATATCATATCGGTGTTTATTGAACTGAATTAAAATTCTTGAAATATACTGAAGAATTACCTCAAGTCTTGAATTCCCAACATTGATAGACCTATTTGGCAACAATACAGGCATTCTCGTATATCTTATCTGACAGAGCTCCATGAAAATTTATCTAACATAACCGCCCAAATAGGCCAGATCTATTCACAAAAAATGCCATTCAAATTTTATTATTTCTTCAATCCCCGTCTCTGGAACAGAACTTATGATTCCCAATTGGAATGAGCTTGTGAGCTTGTTCCAATGAGGGGTCATAATTAAGATATTTATTTATTCAAGAATTATTCTTTGGGGTGTTGTCTGCTAAAGCCTATTCATGTTAGGTAAAGGGTTATACGATATTTGTATGTCCCAAAATTAATTACGTGTTTCTGCTAAAAGTCAATACATTTCATGCCTGTAAAAATCTGAAATTAAGGTGACACAACAAAGGGTTACCATATCTATTTTCAGGCAACCCATTTTCTTTCATTTGATTTATTTATTTATTTGTCCATTAATGATTAAGTTCACATATTTCTGCACAATGGCTAATCGTGACAGTAGAATGGAGATAAAGTCATGTTTAGTCAATCGTTTATACCCATACTGCCCATTTTAGAGGACTTCCACCCCAAGCATTGGTGACTTATTGGCTTATTTAAGACAGGAAACAAGCACTGCTTCACTTCCCGGGGGAACCACAGGGATGTTCAGGTGATTCTTTTCACATTCAGATTTTGTAAGCAAGAGATTGGCAACGTGATCTCAAGGTAATTCTTTTTTCATTCAGATTTTATAAGCAAGAGTTATGCAAAGGGGAGGAGAATTGTAAGCAAATGGAATGATTGTACAAGTCTAGTTTCAATGCCTATAGGTATCTTGGTGTTCTGGTATGATGATTCCATCCTGTTAATCAATTGAAGAATTGTTTGTTTATTGGTATTTTAGGTTCCTTTCAGAATCTATGTTGTGAGCACAACACAAGTATAACGTCAAGTTTAGCCAATTGTTTCTATTTATTAATTGAGGTTAATGAAGTTTTCAATAGACAGAGTAGGCCATATCGTGTCAGGAACTTTATGGATGGAGGAAGCTGGAGTACCCAGAGAGAATCACCAAGAAGTGACAGTAATTGTCAGACTCTCCTACTTACTGATTCCTCAAAAGCAGGGTTAGCATTGGTTGAGAGCATGTGTATCATTGATGTGAAGTATGCTTTTGCCCTTGCATCCAATTGGGATCAAGTGTCTTGCCCAAATATATAACGCACATGGCATGGGTCAGATCTTGACTATATGATCTGAAGTGCAATATACTGACCAATGAGCCATCATTCTCCCACAAATTGTTTCTAATTATGCTGTCTATTTTCGCAGCCTCCTAAGCACGGAATTAGTACCATGTCCTAGTAAATTTGTTTTTAGACCTATATGGCATCAGAACATCCACTATAGACATTTAATCTATTATATCTTAGTTTGACAGAGCTTCAAGAGCTCTGTCAAACAAGATATAACAGAATAAATTATCAGTTTATCTCAGTTTCTCTCTACGATAAAGGAAAGTGACCAAATCTGTGTTAATGGAATTCTCCTGTTCATTGAATAATTTTCACTGGCTAAGTGGTTATTCAATGAACATGGTTCATCTGTAACAATCCATTAACAGCAACTGCAGAACAAGTAATACATGTAATGCATTTATATCTGACCCCACAGTTTGTACATATTGAAAAGGTCTGACAGAAAAAATAAATTTTATGACCAGGAATGAAAGTCTCAATTAAAAAAACACTTTTTTTTTTCATTCTTCCGCTTATGTAAGCTTTCGAAAGCTACAGACTAATTGTCTTGTCAGCAAATATTAACTCTTAACAAGCTATTTTCTTTTTCTTGAATTTTTCATCAAATCAAGTCGATTTCCTGGGGGTTTACACAGGGGAAATGAGAACTACTCTTAATTGTAGGGGTGTATTTTGTTCACAAAAGCCTGGAACATTCCTCTCCTTGGCAAACAGAGTATTCATGAGTACGATGTTTATCAGAGTATATCAGAGTACAATGCTGGAAAACATAACTGTAGCAGGGAAAGAGTTAATAAGTCTAAAATGAATAATACAACGGAGCTCTCACCCTGTTGTTCATGAGACTAATTAATAATTTTGATTTGCCAGCCAGTAGCCCAGTCGACCTACCCAAAACATTATAAAGACATGGGAGAGATTGATCTGTGAAAGTGGGAGTGCAGTGGCTCAGTAGTTATGGCATTAAACTTCAAAACTGAAAGGCCCACAGTTCAAACCCCACCAGGGCTAACTGCATTGTGTCCTTGGGCAAGACACTTCATCCTGATTGCCCACGTGGGGGCACAGTGATGCTGTGTACTAAGGCATACTGAACATTGATGGTGCATTTGTCTTCAACCAATGGTTGACCTGTTTGCATACAGGTTGTATGTTGGGGAATCTGGCAGTTTCTCGCTTTTGCTCTGTGGTTCTCTCCAGGTTCTCTGGCTTCCTCCTCTGTAAAAACTGTCTGAATTGAGATGATCCTGGCTTTTGAACTTGTCATTAAATCATTAAGATCAGCCCTTCATCTAACATAGCTAACAGATGATGTTTGCAAAAAAATTGTTGATTAACCTTCTACACAATGACGTGAGGTGTTAAAATTTCACATTTTCAGTGTGCAGAGGAGAAACTAAAATTTTTCATTGACCCATAAACAAGGCCATGACCATTACATTGGGTAAAGGGTTAAACAATTTTGGGTCACAAAGGAACTTCCTCATGTCTCTGCCAAATGTCTATATAATGTTGTCCTCACAGTTGTATTCCTTTATTATTGTGGAAGCTGCCATTTTTTTTACAAGTCCATTACAAGAAAGTGTAATTTGATTTGTCTGACTCGCAGAACTCTGTCACAAACAAAATAGGCTGATTAAATTGTCAGATGTGTGCCCATAGTAGAAAGCTGTTATTATCTCAGGACCAATTTTGTGGATAGATAAAATCCATGTGAGGGCATTTTGTCAGCACACCCTCTTTGTTATCTGAAAGTACTTATGAAAATATTATAACCAAAAAGCCATTTTTAATTAACAATTTCTAAAAAAGGGTACAATTGCCAAACGGATGGATAGACAGATAGATGAGTGGATGGTCAAACAAGGGCCGATCAATGGAAAATAACCTCCAGATGCTGACATTATATGTCCAAACTGGATGAATATTTTTCCCTCATTATATGCCACAGGAGAAATTTTGAATTGGGTAGAAGTGTAAGTATATCATGAATGAAACAAGCCAAGACCAATACCGGGTCTGGACCTGCGTCGCTGCATGCAATTGAATCGGCAAACAGGAAGTGGCTGCATGGCAGATCTGAAAATTGCTTACACAATACAACTCATCATTATGAAGCAGCAGACCAAATATAAAATCAATCCCTTGCATAGAAGCCGAGAAAACCTTGACAGAAAATTTCAATGTTCAGTGGGTACAGTAAAATTTCAAAGTATCGGCAAAGAGGAAGTGGCTGCACGGCAGATCTGAAAATTGCTTACACGATACAACTCATCATTATGAAGCAGCAGACCAAATATAAAATCATTCCCTTTCATAGAAGCCAAGAAAACCTTGACGGAAAAAGTGTTTCGGACGGACTGACGGACTGGTGGATGGACGGAGGGGCGGACTGACAGACGGAGTTGAGCGGTTACTAGACCTGCTCTGCCGCTGGCGATGCAGGTAAAAATGATATCCATGTTTGTATGGTTTTATTGAGGCAGTAAAAAGTTACTTTGTGCTTTGGGATACCTATATGGGATTATTTTCTGGCAATTTTTTACTGCTATGTTGGGTAAAGGGTTAGATGATAATATCACCTCTTGAGTGCAGTAAGAGGCCATCTGAAATGCTAACTCATTGCAGATGGCACTTTGTTGTACTCGGGTGGTGATATATTTCAGATTTAAACCAAATTTCTGGAAATGAACTCACCAGAGAAATTTTCGGCAGGGAATTTGTCCAATTCATGACAGGTTACTTCTGATGGGAAATGTTATCCATATTGCTTTGTGGTCACTAAAGTATGTTTCATAGACACCAGTTTGAAGGTTCTCTTGTGAGATGTTGGTGTAAAGACGTTCAATTGTTGTTAATATATAGTCTGTGGTGTAGGTATGAATCCCCCGAGACAAATTGTAAGCAGAACATATTTTCTGTCTTCACTTTTGTGTCTCTCTGGATTTCCAAATCATCGGATTGATATTTTTTGAGTTATCTCATGCCAAAGGGATTGGAAGAATTCTCAATTTGAAGGATAAAGGGTTAATATCTCAGGATCAAAATATCAGATTTACACCAAAAACTATACAGCTCGAAACATCAGTAACCTGAAGATATATATAAAGTAACTTGACAATCCAAGCAATATTTTTCAAAAAGTGATTGGAGGAATTTTCAATTTGAAGGATAAAGGGTTAATATCTCAGGATCAAATTATCAGATTTACACCAAAAACTATGCAGCGTGGCACATCAGTAACCTGAAGATATATAAAAAGTAACATGACAATTGGATTCATATTTTTTGAGTTATCTCATGCCAAAGGGACAGGAAGAATTCTCAATTTGAAGGATAAAGGGTAATATCTCAGGATCAAATTATCCGATTTACACCAAAAACTATACAGCTCGGCACATCAGTAACCTGAACACAAATATAAAGTAATACGACAATCCAAGCAATATTTTTCAAGTTATCGAATGCCAAAGAAATGGATACGGATGCCAGATGGACAGACAGACAGATGGATAGACAGACAAAGGATGGACAATCGATGGAGGGCCACCCCGGATGCCGACATTATGTGTACCATACATGGTATGGATACGCATAAAAATGGCATACTAATATAATTTATCCAGCTTGCCTACCCTGCATGCTATGAGCAATCAGAGTCATGAGTCAAGTAATATCAAACATGCTTGATGGGTGAGGCATTTGACTTGTGAGTTAATTGCCTCCGAAGAAAAAACCTAGTATGCAGGGCCTTAAGATAAAATTATTATAGCCATTGAGTGCACAAGAATGAATTGGTTGAAATCCTCACTGCATTATGGGAAAAATATGCCACTTGAAATTTGGGACTGTGTGAAAAATATAAATTTATAATGTGGTGCTTGCAGATAATACAAATCTTCAGTTTGGGTAATGCACAGCAATTTTTATTGATGTTGCATTACAGCATGCAGAGAATAAAATCTTGCATTTTGAGATAACCTATTTACCATTCATCTGGATATAATAAAGAGGACCGATTACAGTACAGCAGCCATCATGGACGAGTCAAAATCTATGGGTGGGCATTTTTCCACGCATATAATTCAGAGATGATCCGCTAGGACATCTAGCGAAATTTCCACCAATGAAGCACCGGGTTAAGCCCGGTGCTTCATTGGTGGAAATTTTGCTGGGTGTCCTAGCAGATCTCTGAATTATATGCATGGAAAAAATGACAACCGGTGGATTTTTACCCATCCAAGATGGTCCTACTGTATGACGGTTCACAGATTTCGAAAGCATTTGTGGCAAGAACATGGGGTGTCAGCTGCTTTGGGAGTTTGAGCATTGAAGAGATGAGTCTTCCCACAGCAACATTTCAAAACAGTGCTATCAAATAAGGTGATAGGACATAACTTTCTGATAAACTGTTTGTAATTCCATACGAACAACTTTTCGGTTATCTGTTTTTTCATTTAGATAACCACCAGAGGAACGCTAAAATCGTTCCTCTCAAATTTTATGGCCTGGCGTGACATTTCCTTCTATTTCACTCCTGGGTAAAATAAGATCTTTGCTCTAGGAAGTGCATCCTTAAACCCAAGAGTGAGATTTTGACACATGCTCAAGAAAATATTCATTGTTGGTAATTTATTCATTTTTTATTCCTGTGTATATTGTTCCTCTTTTTCAAATAAAATTTGATATTCAGTAATACCACCACCTATCTCTTTTATTGCATCATTTCCTTTTGCACTTGCAAAACTTGGGTTGGTTTTAAAAAGATCAAGGGATGTAATAAAGGGAAAAAATTAAAAAACATCAAGGGAGTTAACTTATCACTCAAAAACTGAAACAGCTCTTCTCTGTTTCTGTGTTCATGGGCATTATCTCAATAAAAGAAGTGTTTGTGCCAATTAATGAACAGACTACTTATATGTAGCCTGTGTGATTGAAATCATGATAAAAAAAAATACCATAAAAGCATTTCTAAATAGTGCTAGTCATAGTCTACCATATATGAAAATGAAATACTGGTGGTAACCAATTAAATGTCTCTCCAACACAAAGATTTATTAATTTTGTTACTGTACCTGTGGACAAATTTTATTGCATGTTAGAAGCTTCAAAAAACTTGCCACTGGCATGAGGAGGAATCCTAAAATGTAAAAGCCTATTCAATCTGGTCCCTCAGCTACCATGGCATCTAACATAAATGTGGCTGAATCTGCCTTGTTTTCAACCAGTGCAATAAATAGCGCAATGTGTTCTCTGAAATGCCACTTTTTCTTTATTTTCCCTACTTTGGATGTTTCTAATGGTCATTAATACTAGTTTCATCACAGACACATATTAGTGCTGACTTTTCTTCACTGTAGATACAAATGTTTTTCAAATAAAAGGAACTGATGCAGGTGTGATGTACTTTGAATTACTCTTTCTGTAAAGAAAATTTGTAACGTTCTTGTGCAATAGCGAATATCAATGCCACAGAAAATTGGAAAGCCAGAAAACCGGTTATACTATCCTCAAGTTGGCCCGTTTCCATGTGACTCTCATCCTTATCAATATTATCTAAAGATTAAATGTTTCTGACAACCTTCACACATCCAATATTCAATGAGATTTGAGGTTTACGCAGAATATTTGGGATTTGTCAGTGAATAGTGAGCTCTTGCTCTATTTTAGGAGAAGAGTGGACAGGCATGGTTTTTAAGTGGAAATATCATTTTCCTGTGATTATTTTGCACAGAATTGGTCATAGAAAACATCTGGAGACAGATTCCCCCATATCCCTTGGTATTGACAAATTATCGAAAATATGGGAAAATATTTGTTTTTTTAGGGTTGCGTTTTTACTTTTTTGACACAACCCATCAAATCACAACACAAACTGTGATCAATTTTGATTTTCCAAATGATGATGTTTTCAGTGCATTTGCTATGGTAAAGCTTGCATATTTAGTTACATGGACATGTTTGAATTTTGAATCAGGGTGAAAATGTCTGCTCTTTAGCATAAAAAATACAGTTTTCACTGGAATTAAAATGTATGTGTCCATCATGTTTTGTCCAGCATAGCACCTCTGTCTTCTGAATTGTTGTGACCATAACTAAGGCAAATGTAGGGTGAATCCTATGATAATTGTAATGCTCAGAGGTTGAAATGCTCCTGTACATAACAAGAATCACTAAATGATCTTGAAAATTACCCTTAAAGCCAAAATGTAGATGGGCATCCAGTTTCATTAAGACCAACATTAATAATAATAATACTTTTATTGTCTTAAATGTGAACTGATGATACATGACAGAAGTGTTACACAATATAGATGCATCCGGCTGTCACTAACCCATGCTTATCATAAGAAGTTTGTGTGAGTGTCGTGTGCTTAACCCTTTACCCAACGAATCGACGGATCCGCCTGCGTAATATGCAAATTCAGCATTTGAAAAAATATTTTCAACAAAACCATATCATGTGACCCCTCGTTGGAACGAGCTCATCGAGCTCATTCCAACAAGGGGTCACATGATATGGTTTTGTTGAAATTTTTTGAAAAATTTACAAAAACAAACATATACCAGAAACTTCGCAATCGGTGTGATCGGAGGAGTGACAGAAGCAACAGAGTGATCGCACACCATCGACAGAAGAACCTTCCACATAGCCACAGAGGCTAAACCAGTGGAGTGAGAGCCTCCTTGAAGAAGAAAAGCAACTCCACTGCTTGTCTAAAAAAAAACCACTACGGAGGAGACAGAACCCGATAAAAGACATGCGTGAAGGCACAATGAAGTTGGTTGGGTCGACCTGAAACCTCCTCGGGCAACTTTGGCAAAGAAAGTCGCAACGTAGAGGGAGACATGCCGGAACCGCTGCTAACAGAGAGTGGAGCAGATTGATCCACATCCACAGAGGTGACAAGCATGGGAACGAAAGGATTTGACAACTGCAGGTTCACATCTGGGCTAGAACCTGAGGCAGAATCGGAACCGGCAGGAAGGCATAGCCGACAAGACCGTTCCAAAGGAAGGACGAAGCGTCCATGGCAAAAGCCAGAGCATCTGGACACAGGGACACAAAAGTGTCCACCTGATGGTTCCAATGAGTCGCAAAGATATCAATCTGGGGATGACACCAGAGATCGCAAAGAGACTGGAACAGCGCCATGGGGAGCATCCACCCGATGAAAAAGAACCTGCCCCGTCGGGACAGGGAGTTGGCTAGGAAGGTCAGATGACCAGGAAGGTGACAAACCACCACTCCGGCGTTGACATCCTGAGCGAGCAGTAGAAGATCTTGAACCAATGCATACATGGGAACATAGTACGTACTGCCCTGATACTGAATGTAAACAACCACCGTAGAATTGTCAGACCACAGAAGGACCTGACAATTCGAAAAATGGGGGATCCACTGCCGGAAACACAGAAGAAGAGCAAGAAGCTCCTTCTGGTTGACATGAAGAGCTGCTAGATCCTGGCCCCATGACCTGTGAAAGAAAAGACCTAGAGGATCCAACGTCATACCCTATCCAAGATCGCTGGCGATTACTGTCAGAACCTGATCGGACATGGGGAAGTACAACGAAACTCCCTGCATAATCCACTGATCATCTGTCAGGGGAGAAGGTGACAAGGAAGAGACTCCAGTTACAGAAGCACCAGATCCAGAGGATCGACATTCAGCCTCCAACGATTGAGCAAAAAGTGTTGGTGAGGTCAGACATGCAGTCGACCTAGAGGAATGAGATCCATCACCGAAATGCAGAGACCAAGCAGTCGAGGAAGACTCCGAGCTGATGAAGTCCATCCCAGATGACAAGATGGAGAAGGTACCAGGTCCGACTTCTCTCCGTTGATTCGGAACCCCAGTGATGTGAGTAGGCTCAACAGTGTGATGACATCAGACTCCAGAAAAGCAGCATTGGATTGCCACTGGAGGATATCAACTAGACAAGGCGAAGAAGACACCCTGGACTTTGTGCGATGTAAGACTAACACATGCGACATCAGTCAGGTGAAGGCCAAAGGATCCAGGCCAAGGCCAAAGGGAATGGCCTTGAACTGGAAAACATCCTAGGGAATGCAGCGGCGAACAGAACTGAAAGCCTCCATGCTGAACTGAGGAGCAATGATAGACTGCGTCAGAATACTCAGATCTATAACCTATCTGAGTCGGCCGTCCTTCTTTGGCACCAAGAACATGCGGGAACAAAATCCCACTGAAAGTTCTTGATGACCTCGATTGCCCCCTTTGATAGGAGATCGCCTATCTCCATGATCAAAAGTTCCCAACATATAACATTGAAAGGGACTCATGTTGGAAGAGGCACTCTCTACTTAGTGGAATGCCTCAACCTGGGATGAAATCGAGGTGACTACTGCCGATGCCTACCCCACCCTGTGAGTGAGTAGAAGTGGCGGTAGGAGGATCAGCCCTTAGCTTTGAAGAGGAAGCAGAAGGGTACTGGTCAGGCTTTGGATGGTGCCTGCCTCCAACAGAAGGCCAATCAAGCTGACTAAGCAGCAGCAGATCAATGGAATGACAAAGGGAGCCATCCCAGACCATCTCCACGGAACCATGGAATAGTCGCGGACTCGCCGAAAGAGGCAGATTGAAGAGCAGTGCACTGCCCCTCAAGAAGGGGATGTCTTGTGTCCAGCACAGCGTACCTGCAAACTAATTCCAAGCTAGCCGCATTACAGGCATGTGTGTGAGAAGATGCATGAGCACCTTGAACAGCACACACAAAACAAAACCTGTTTGGTGTCAAACTCATCTGGGAGCAGATAAGCAGCAAAGCAGAGACGACGTGATCGAAGAGAGAACGCATTCCAGCATCCCTCCCGATAAGCCCAACCTGGACTCCAGAGTCTCCATATGGCTTAGGAGTTGGAGTCCCGATCCAAGACCATCAAAGTCTGGCAGACTGACAGATTGGCGAAATCGTTGGAATGATAACGCACCAGAGGCAAAAAGTGTCAACCTTGATGAAGAACGACGTCTTCATAGCCTTGGAACTCAGCTTAGAGTCCAAAGCGGTAAATGCTTCAACCACCTGTACTGACAGGCATGGTCAAAGGTGCTCAGAAGCATGTTGCTCCACAGGCTGTAGGCGTGCAACCGATGATCGCAGTCGGGCCAACACTGTCGGCTGGTTTGACAGTTTGAGACCTGCAAGGGACCCAAACACAAAGTCAAGAGCTGCCCCCAAATCAGAAGACTGTTGGCGCTCGACGTTAGGAATGTCAGACTCATCCCACGACTCGAAAGACACATAGCCCATCATGGGCAAACCAGCCGACGCCTCCCATGGTGTAGGCACACCAGGGGATCAGAAAGCGGCCTGTTTCCAATCCCGGGAGGCGGTGCCACAGAGGGCGCCTGGAAACCACTCGTAGCCTCACTGGAAGCAACAGGAAAGGCTCTTGGACAGAACCTTAGCGAGCAAGGAGAGGGCCTCCCTAAGCTCACTGACTGTCGGAACGGAACAACATGGGAACAAACCGACAAAGTGGCTTCACTCCTGACCCATTTACCAGCGAAGGGTCACGATCCTCAAATACACCCAACGCGGAGCGATAGGCTGCAGCTGAAAACATCTGAAGGCAGATGTGTATTGGGATATCACATACCCCGAGGATCAACAGAGTGGAAACTCAGGAGAGTCGCTGCGGACCTCTGTGGGACAGAAGATCCAGGCTGCACAAAAAGCATTGGTCACACAAAACTGGCCATGGGACCAGAGTGCGTGAACGGAAACGCCAGGGAGCTCATGGTGACCCCACCATGAACTTCTGAATCAAATGAGAAAAACTGAGGTACTCGATGGCTGAGAGACCACAGTTGAGGGTTCGGCCGGCAGCCCTTTCCAACTTCACCAAGTTGAAGTCAGGGAAGGCTGAGGCCAATATCCCACGTCTACACTACCAGACACCTCTGCAGACCCCTGCAGGGAGAAAACTGTTGTGCTCAACGACCGAGAAGACACAGCAGGGGTTTCGGTCGGCAGCCACTTCCGACTTCGCCGAGTTGAAGTCAGGGAAGGCTGAGGCCGATACCCCACGTCAACACTACCAGACACCTCTGCACACCCCTGCTGGGATAAAACTGCTGTGCTCAACAGCTGAGAGGACACAGCAGGGGGTTCAGTCGGCAGCCACTTCCGACTTCGCCAAGTTGAAGTCAGGGAAGGCTGAGGCCGATACTCCACAACCACACTACAGACATTACTGCAGACTCCTGCAGGGATAAGCCGAGGCCGGCTAAATCGGTGACCGATGACATTGTAGACGGAATAGCAGTAGCAGCAGATACAACGGGAGCTGCTGAAACTGGCGGAAAAGGGGAGAGAGCAACCTAGCTCGGCCTCCAAAGGAGGAGTCACAACCCTAGTGACAGACTCAGATGTCGACTGGAGAGGGCGCATAGTCCCGGAACCAGGCATCTCTTCACCAGATGTACAACAGCTCCCACAGTATCCACCACGAAAAAAAAAACTGCACATCCCCCACGGATGGGGAATAACTCTCACCAGATGTGGTCGTGTCGGGAGGCCCTGAAACGACAGCGATCCCCCCCCCCCCCCAGGTGCTGGAGCAGCTGCACATCCCCCATGGAGGGGGTGTAATTCTCACCAAACGTGGTCGTGTCGGGAGGCCCTGAAACGACAGCTTCCCCCCCCCCCCCCATGGGTGCAGGAGGAGCTGAACATCCCCCACGGATAACGATCACCAGATGTGGTCGTGTCGGGAGGCCCTGAAACAACAGCATCCCCCCTCCCCCCTCGTGTGTGGGAGGAACAGCCACAAGAACGCATCAAAAGTGAGGGCAAAAGGAATTGCCCTAAAGGAACCGAACTGGAAATAACTGAGGTGAGAGCAGGAGAAGAAAAAGGTGAACGCAATAGATACAGAATGTAGAAGAACACCCCCAACTACGAGAGAAGGTGGCAGAAAAAATAACAGGTGGGTACATGACAGAACACTGACTGCTGACAGGGACCGAAAAAACAGAAATTCAGCCCTCAACTGAGTGAAGAAATCCTGTTCATACAGTCCCTCATTGACACTGACACCCAACCTCAAAAATAATAAGAAAATTTATCAACTGAAAAATTTTATATCCGAACCGCATTGACACGATGTTGAAAAACATCGAAATTGCGAAATCAGAATATATCCATAAAATTCAATGAGAATGTGGTTGTAAATATTAATAAGAATATATAAAACACAGTCCTGTTATTATAAGATCTTCAGATCCATAATTCCAGTCACAGGAAAACCATTATCGACGAGTTGAATTATCACTGTTTCGTAATGCAAATGGTGACGACACACCCTTCACGTGTCGCGGACAAAAAAAGAATGATTAATTGATGACTGCACTGTGCATTGGTTAATGGAAGTCATGGATTTGTACTAAGGGAAGAGCGTCCCATACTGGGTGTGCGCCGATGGTGCTCGGCCCAGTTTTGGCTTATTTTTTCATGGTGTTTTTTACACCACTTTTCTTTCCCACATCTCTTGGGAAAGATTAAAATAGAGAGTATTTTATCCGAGTTAGGGTCTTCCACTGTAGTAAACAATTGTAAGGTAGGTTGATAAGAAATGCCTATTGATTGCTGAGCATAGACTTTTTACATTAAATGTGGTTTTATTTACTCAGACATGGTCAAAACCACTGAACTGTAAAATGTTTCTTATGGCTTCGTTCCACGTTGCTAGGCGGTGAGCATCTGTATCCTTATTACATTTGTACACAAGTGATTTGGGGTTGTGTTCTTGGAGGTGAAGCCAGTATTTAATTATTCTGTTTATAATTAGTAAATCAAGAGGATACACACCCACCTCTCCACGTATAGCTAGAGTACTGGCATGTTGGGTGACACCTAGAATTTGTTTGTAAAATTTTGATTCTATTACAGAGTATTTTTGTTTATCAAACCTATCACAAAGACTATTATTTCTGTCTAATTGATGTAGTTTAGGGTGTCAACTCCCCTTACTTCACACCTGTATATAAGTATAGGTTGAATTAATGCATCAAAAAGTTTTATCGTTGTTTTTGAGTTTAGGTTTGTCAGGGGTATTTTCTGTTTTAACATGTAAATAGCTTTCAGGCCTTTTTTACATAATTCGCCAAAGTCAATACTTCCACATGCTTTCAAGTGAACACCCAGGTATTTATATTCTTTCACATGATTTAAAATGGAGCCTTTTTAAGAAAATGACTACCTAATCTCTATACCAGATTTACTGAAAATGTCAATTTTAGTTTTTTCTACACTGATGTCTGAAGCCCACTTTGACAGGTAACTTTGTAACCTGTCTTAGGAGTTTTGAAGGCCCTGTTTTGTGTCGGTTATAATAACAAGAGGCCCCATACTGTTAAGACACAAATTTTATCAAAAGCTATTCTTAAGGTTCTACAGAGTAAATCTATACTCTCTGTGAAGCTAAAACATCAACAGGACTGAATGGGACAATGCTGCTGATCAAATATCAAAAGATTCTGCATGATGGTTCTGAAGAAGATTTTTAAAGAATTTTCCTTGAATTGCACAAAGTAAACATTCACGCCCCCATAGTGAGCCCCAATATTGATCAAAAGACTCAATTTGAACAAACGTGAATCCAACCCGTACCAAGATGCTGCATACCAAATATCTAAAGATTCTGCCCACTGGTTCTGGTGAAGAAGATTGTTAAAGATTTTTTCTTAAATTGCACTAAGTAAAAATTCACACCCCCATAGTGATCCCCAATACTGAACAGGGGATTCAATTTGAACAAACTTGAATCAGACCCATACCAAGATGCTGTATACCAAATATCAAAAGATTCTGCCCCCTGGTTCTGGAGAAGAAGATTCTTCCTTAAATTGCACTAAAGAAAAATTCATGCCCCTATAGGGAGCCCCAATATTGATCAAGGGACTTGATTTGAACAAACTTGAATCAGACCCATATCAAGATGCTGCATACCAAATATCAAAAGATTCTGCTCATTGGTTCTGGAGAAGAAGATTTTTAAAGAATTTTCCTTAAATTGCACTAAGTAAAAATTCACGCCCCCATAGTGAGCCCCAATATTGGTTGAGGGACTCAATTTGAACAAACTTGAATCAGACCCATACCAAGATGCTGCATACCAAGTATCAAAAGATTCTGCCCACTGGTTCTGGAGAAAAAGATTTTTTAATAATTTTTTCTATAATTCATACGGTGCTATCGGAGTTATGCCTCATACAGAGCCCCCAAGGGACGTGGCCATTTCATTTGAACAAACATGAATTGCCATATAGTAATGAACATCCACATGAAGTTTTGTGAAAATCGGACTAGTGGTTTCAGAGGAGAAGTCGTTTGAAAAATGTTCAAGCCGACGGACGATGGACGGCAAGTGATAAGTTGAGCTCCCTTTGGTGAGCTAAAAATTCCTCATATTGACTAAGTTATAATTCGGGCTCCCACGGGGAGCACAAATATGGACCCAGAGACTTGGCTTTAACAAACTTGAATCTCACCCCCCTAAGGATGCTACACACAACATATCAAAACATTCCGACTCCTGGATCTGAAGAAGATTTTTTAAGAAAATTCCTCATTTCGAACTAAGTTACAATTCAAGTCCCGCAGTGAGCCCAAATATGGACCTAGGGACATGGCTTGTACAAACTTGAATCTCACCCCACTAAGGATGCTGCATACCAAATATCAAAACATTCTGAATGTTGGATCTGAAGAAGAAGATTTTTAAAGAAAATTCCTCATTTTGGACTAAGTTATCATTCGGGCTCCCACAGTGAGCCCAAATATGGACCTAGGGACATGGCTTGAACAAACTTGAATCTCACCCCCCTAAGGATGCTACATACCAAATATCAAAACATTCCAACTGCTGGATCTGAAGAAGAAGATTTTTAAACAAAATTCCTTATTTTGAACTAAGTTATAATTCGGGCTACCACAGTGAGCCCAAATATGAACCCAGGGACTTGGCTTGAACAAACTTGAATCTCACCCCTCTAAGCATGCTGCATACCCAATATCAAAAGATTCTGCTTGCTGGATCTTGAGAAGAAGATTTTTAAAGAAATTTGCCTGAAATGCACTAAGTTCAAATTGGGCTCCTATACTGAGCCCAAATGTGAACCCAGGGGGCCGATTTGAACAAACTTGAATCAAATCCACCCCACAATGTTGCATACTAAATATCAAAAGATTCTGCCTGCTGGATCTGGAGAAGAAGATTTTTTAAGAAATTTGCCTAAAATGCACTAAGTTCGAATTCAGGCTTCTATAGTGAGCCCAAATATGAATCCAGGGGGCCGATTTGAACAAACTTGAATCAGATCCACCCCACAATGTTGCATACCAAATATCAAAAGTGCAAAAGTGTGGCAAGACGGTATGCTATACGAATTTTATCAGGCATAATGGCTTATGTTTTCATCTCTATCCCTTCCCCATATCCTGTCTTCATACTGAAACATCTAAAATGTACAAGACCTCGGTAATAGGCTAAAATGTTGGGTTTTTTTCATAATAGATTGTGATAGATAAATAATATGGTTTTTTTGTTGCAGTGAGTATTGCTGGCTAAAAATTGGGCATTATAGTAGTCAAATTATAGACTTTCATTCATTGTGAAGGCATTCAACTTATCACTGGGTCCACACCAGTGGAAATGTTTTGAGAGTAACTTGTTTAATTCAAAAATATAGAAGTTGGTACTGCTATACATTTTCAAATGATTCATGTACATTTTTATAGGTATCTGATGTACTTTGTTACTTGTAGTACTGTACAGTGTTTTTATAGCATGAACCCCCTCCAAAAGAAAGCCAAGTTGAGTGATCAAGGTTATTTCATCAGGCTTATCCCAGGTGGTAGATATATAACAAGCAACTAGGTGCAGAAAACTCTTGAGCAATGCATGATAATGGATAAGTTTACCAAACAATAATTAACCTGGCACATGCTCTTCATTGCACTGATCCAGTAGCCTTCCAAGGCCAGGTGTTCAACCACTAATTGACATGTCAAATGCCAACTAAGGGATGTGTTATCTCCCATGATCATCAGCATTTGTGTTGTATCTTCAGTTCAACAAAAACTCCAGTTCTGTACTGTGTGTGATCTGTCCATAGAAGGACTCCCTGTTTAAATCTTAACCTGCATGTGTTTTTAAAAATATTCCTGCTGATTCAATTTGCAGGGGAAAGTTTTATTAAAAGTGCCCAACTTAAACTTATTTTAGTGGCAAGAGATTTCTTTTTTCCCCCCACTGCATGTGTAACAAACGACTGTCCAGGGTGAGATAGCAGGGAGAGACAGATGTATCCCACCCACCCACCCACGTGATGTTACACATTTATAACGTTATTATGATGTTATGCATATCATATCAGTTTTTTTGCTACCAACTAATTCATATGGACATCATCAGAATGCCATGTGATCAAAGTTTGATGCTCTAAAACTCTTTAAACCCCAAGATGCCACCATTCCTAATTGATTTCGTGGTATATACCTTTGGTATACACGTAACTTTTGCATGCTTTTTCCGATGGAGTCATTAGTTTTTCAAAACAACGAATACCAAATGAGTTGATTATATCAGCACATGACTGCCGATTACCTCTGGCTAACATTACCGCTGTATGGTGGGGGAGAAAAATAATCCCTGATGGGTACGGGTGTGGGATTGGAAAATCTCACTCTCGGGACAAGATATTTGGGCCAGCCACTCAGCAAGCCTCGTGTCTGGCCTAAATATCTTGCCCTCGGGTGAGATTTTCCTATCCCACCCCCGTACCCATCAGGGATTATAATAGTCCTGTGCAGGAAAAATCACCAGCAGGGGTTAACTCTTTACCTAACACAATTGCTAGTTCTAAGCACAAAAATCACCATTTAAATTTAATATTGTTTCAATAATTGCCTCCAAAAGATATAATACTAAGACCCCCTCTCTGGAATGAGCTCGATCAGCCTGTAATTATGTACTAGCGTTTGGTTCGAATATTTGAGTATTTGCTTGAATGCAGATTCTTTCTAAATATTTGAATATCTTGTAGTATATTCGAATATTCCAACACTCGACCATTGAGAGAGAGACTTCTATATTTTTATCATTCTCCATTGGAAACAGTGAAATTGAAGTCTGAAGCAGCCAAGCAGTAAAGGGATTCTGATAGAAAGACACATCCACAGAAGCAGTGGTGTCCTTCAAGGAGGGAAAGTACCTATGAAATTTAGAAACGTTTGTTAGCCATAAGGAAAATAGGTCATCAGTGTTCTGATGGATAAAAAACAGACGGAAATACAGGAACACGCTCTGTCACCTGGATTTTTGGCCAATGCTGCTTCACTTTGAACAAGAGCTATGCCTGGCGATGCATCATACACCCACTAGGCTTTTTTTGAATTGTACATAATCACTGTTTGCATCCAACAAATGGCCTACATCGCCAAGTGATATATCCTTCAAAATGCATGGGGTGTGTGGTGGGGGGTAGGTGGGGTAGATCTACTGTAGAGGTGCAATGTGCAATACCTCTGACAATTTTCATCAGATAATGGTGGTCATCAAACCTGAGGTAGACATTGTTTCCAAAGATATATATACCATAAAAAATTAATATTTGGTTACTAATGTTTAAGTTATTCCATAAACAAGCATTAGACAATTATTTATTAACAAAGGGCAATAACTCCCAGAATTTTCTTTGGATATGGCTGGTCATCGAACTTGACGCAGACATTATTGCTAAAGAGACATATACCAAAAAGAATTGAAATCTGTTAACTATTGTTCAAGTTATGCCATAAACAAAGTTCGGACAAAATGTTGATGGAAATACGTAATTCCCAAGTCAAAAAGGCCCATGACACTCATCAGACCATGACCCAATTCGAGCTTAACCTTCATTTTGATAGAACTGAGGCAGAAAGTAAGTTTGGCTCTGATCTATGAATCCAAACTCTAGTTATCATACGGAAACCAAAATGTTGATGGTAATGAGAAATTACTGAGTGAAAAAGGCCCATAACTCATGTAAAAATAATTGGACGGAACCCATATTCAAACTTGGCCTCAAACTTTGCCTGTATTACTATCTGGGTAAAACACGTTCCAACTTTGGTTGAGATCAATAATCCAAACTGGAGTTATTGGTCGGAAACATAAAATGTTAATAGAAGATCAAATTGTAAGTTGAAAAAGGACCATAACTCGTATACAAATAATGGGACAGAACCCATATTCGAACTTGGCCTGTATTACTAGCTGGGTAATACACATACCAACTTTGGTTAAAATTAAATAATCAAAACTGGAGTTATCGGTTTATGGACAGACAGGTGGACAGACAGAAAGACCATTTACATAATATGAACCGTTTTTACAAACGGTTGTATAAAAACTAGATGGAATCCCAGAAAGCATGTTCTATATCATTGATTTATGCAGTCGAAATCAGTATGCTGATATATGTTTTGAAGTCCAATTACACTGACCATACATTCATCAAGGATGCCAATACCCTCTTCAGTGCTGTAAAAAGGGTAATCACATAGTGATTATCATTGTAGAATGCTTTGCAAGGGGAGAGCATGAGAGGGTTTGGAAAATTGGGGAGGGGGATTAATATACACCCCCCCCCCCCCCAATTTCCACATCACTGTTTGAGAAGCATCTCAATGATGACAACATTCAGAGAACTAAATAAGTTGCAGTGATACTCTGTCAAAGGATGAAGAATCTTCCTTTCAACACTGACAAATACGAGATACATGTTGGCTACAGATTTGTGCAAACTGTTAGATGCTATCCATACTGGTTCACAGGAATACAAGCCCACAACGATGCTGTATAGTTTACCAAAATACTGAGGTAGATCAGACAGAAATTAAGAAGCAACAGAAAGAGAAATGGCTATACATGTACTGGCATTATTTGGTGTGGGCTTCAGTTGAGTATCATGGGTGTCCAAAACAGAAGGCCACCAGCAAGTTACACAAAAGTGTAATAAGTGCCAAGAAGACAATGGATGCATAGCTGGTAGAGGACCCATATGCCTAGAGGAAAATTTCCTTGTTTGGTGGAGAAATAAAGAAGCTAACACAAGTCGGTAGCAATACATGCCAAATTTTACCCTAAGACCATAAGAATGTTATACTTCCTAAACAAAAACTTCTAGTTTTTCCTTACTGAGACAGAATCCATCCCAGTTGAGGTAAAATTGTACCTTTCTATTGGAATGTCATTGTATGAGAATGTGCATTTTGGCAGAAACTGCTTTGGAAAAGGACTCAATTAGACAGTTTGGCAGTGTGAATTTAGAACAGATTTTCTTCCAAAAAAGTTTAAATGTAATGGTACTAAGGGATTATGTCAATTAATCTCTGGTTAGTTAATCATACAAGCTGCATGGACAAGCATATGTACATTTTTCTTTTGATCAGGGTTATATTTCATCAGTTATACGATTTAGGAAAATATTTTAATATTATTTGAATATTCACTCATTAGATAGTCTGAATATTCAAATATCAAAATCGATCAAATACTGAACACTAATTTGTACTTAGGATATGAGAAATGGTGTGATAATTAATAACTGTATGCAACTGACATGGTTATTCTATTAAACAATATCCAAACAATATCCAAACAAGGACTATGCAAAGCGTGGGCCACTGACCCCAACCTGTAGGCATGTTTGAAGTAGCCTTAAAGGTATTGTGGAACAGAAAAATTTTCTAAATCAAGAGAGTGAAAACAGAAACATTTTCTAAGTCTAAAAAGTGCAAAAGATCCATAACTCTGGGAAAAATTATTGGACAGAACCTGTTCCTTGTGCATATCAATTCACCCATGCGGGTCTATCAGCATACCAAAGGAGACCCAAATCCCACCAATGGCTTTGAAATTACAATGCAAAACGTTTGTTCAGACAGACATTTTTTACTGTCAAACTTAGTATTCAATTAACCCATACGGCGCCAAACAGCCCCTCTTATATTGCACTGAAAAAGTTACCCATAAGTGTACTCTTACTTAAGAACTCTCTATCGTTAGGTGGTATTTAGCTTGACAATGTTTTTACATCATTGTTAGCTACCTGAACAATAATGTAAGAACACTGTTAAGTCATCTGCAGCTGTGTACATTATATACAGTAGTTATTATAACAAGAGGCCGCACAGGGCCTGAAGCATTCACCTCGAACAGAATGTGATATAAACAGAATGAATGAATCTGCATTAAGCAATCAATCTCCAAAGGGTCCATTATCAATCCTTGAGCCCCTCAGGTGTACTAAAATAGTCCAAGCATCATGCCTTTTCTTCAGTTAATCATAAAGTAAAAAATGGAGCTCCCCTATGTGGATTAATCTTAGTTACACACCTATAGAGGGTACTCAATAAAAAATTTCAAATTCTTTAGTACATGACCAATTCCAGCTCCCATAGGGAACCCAAATATTAACCCAGGCATTCAATTTGAACAAATTTGAATCCCCCCCCCCCCCCCCCCCCCCCCCCCCAATATACCAAATATGAAGCATTCTGACTGTTGAATCTGAAGAAGATTTTTAAAGAAATTTCCTCCTATTGCACTATTTTAAAATTTGGGCTACCACAGGGAGCCCAAATATTAACCCAGGGACCCAATTTGAACAAACTTGAATCTGACTCCCTTAGAGATGTTGTATACCAAATATGAAAGGATTCTGATTGGTGAATCTGAAGAAGATTTTTGAAGAAATTCCCTCATTTAGCACCAAGTTAAAATTTTGGTTCCCATAGGGATCCCAAATATTAACCCAGGCACTCGATTTTAACAAAAGTGAATCTGACCCCCCTAGAGATAGTGTATACCAAATATTAAAGCATTCTGACTGGTGGATCTGAAAAAGATTTTTAAAGAAATTTCCTCATATTGCACTAAGTTAAAATTCGAGCTGTCATAGGGAGCCCAAATATTAAGCCAGGCACTTGATTTGAACAAACTTGGATCTCCCCCCTCCCCCCAGAGATGTTGCATACCAAATATGAAAGCATTGTAACTGCTGGATTTGAAGAAGATTTTTAAAGAAATTTCCTCATATTGCACTAAGTTAAAATTCGGGCTACTATAGAGAGCCCAAAAATTAACACAGGGACTCAATCTGAACAAACTTGAATTTGACCCCTCTAGAGATATTGTATACCAAATATGAATTTATTATTTATTTATTTATTGGTGTTTAAGGTCACATATTTCTGTACAATGGCTAATCATGACCTCGACAGTTTTATGGGTGGAGGAAGCCGTATTACCCGGAGAAAACCACCGAGCAACGGCAAGTAACTGTCAGCTCCCCAACATACTAACTCCACACAAGCAGGGTTAGCATTGGTTGAAGACAGTGTACCATCGACGTGCACTATGCCTTAGTACACAATGTTACCATGCCTCCACGTGGGCAATGGGGGCGAAGTGTCTTGCCCAAGGACACAACGCGGTTGCCGCAGGTGGGATTCGAACCAAGGACCTCTCGGCTTGCAGCCTGTACTTCTACTTACTGAGCCACCATGCCCCCATACCAAATATGAAAGGTTTCTGAGTGGTGACTCTGAAGAAGAAGATTTTTAAAAAAATTCCCTCATATTGCACTAAGTTAAAATTTAGGCTCAAACTTGAATTGGATCCCCTAGTGATGTTGCATACCAAATATGAAAGCATTCTGACTGGAAGATCTGAAGAAGAAGATTTTTTAAAGAAATTTCCTCATATTGCACTATGTTCAAATTCGGGCTACCATAGGGAGCCCAAATATTAACCCAGGAACCTGATTTGAACAAACATGAATTTGACCTCCCTGGAGATGTTGCACGTCAAATATGAAAAGATTCTCTCTGGTGAATCTGAAGAAGATTTGTGAAGAAATTCCCTCATATTTCACTAATTTAAAATTTGGGCTACCATAGGGAGCTAAAGGTTTTCAGGTTTTGGGCTCGCTTGAGCAGTCGTCACAGTTGACAGATCGCGACCAAATAGGGAAGTTCTCATCTAAACATCATAGAGTCATCCTACCAAGTTACAATGAAATTCCTCCATATTAAATACCTGCAGACTGTGCTAAAAGTTTTGGGGTTTCGGGCTTGGGCAGCCAACACGGTTGACAGATCATGACCAAAAGGGGGCGTTCTCATCTAGATATTATACAGAGTCATCCTACCAAAGTACCATGAAATCTCTTCATAAATACGACCTGTAGACTGTGCTAAAGGTTTTCAGGTTTTGAGCTCATGGCTGACCAATCGCGACCAAAAGGGAAGGTTCTCAATGACCTCAAGCCTGCATATGAAATTTCGTGACAATCAGACAAGAACTACGGAGTGTAGCCTGTGCTAAAGGAAAATGTTAACAGACTCACAGACTAACAGTCCTCCGCATGTTTAATGGCAATGGCTTATCTTGACTTTGTCAAGTTAAGCTAAAAAATGTTTATTTTAAATTGAGAATAAACTTTAGTTAAATATTACAATGGAACTTGAAAAAAAAGAAGAAATTTATATTATATGCTATTTATAAGATATCGGTAAATCAAATGTATTATTTATTTATTTATAGGGGTTTCATTCCTTTGCCATCTCTTCCATACCACTTTTTGTTTTCTTTATGTCAGTCGTCTATTTTTTGGGGTATCTTTTATTGATGTTCATTCAGCTCCCGGTCCCTTCTTTCTTTTCTCTATGCCCAGGCCTCCTGCGACAATGAAGCTACCTCTGTGACCAGGCTGCTATCCAGAAATTAGGAAGTTGTTGGAGTAGAGGAATCGAGACATCATCCCCTGATCCCTCTTCACACTCCTAGAACATACTGCAAGTTGCAGTTAGATTTGTCCACTGTTTTGTCATCCTCCTCTGGTTCTACCTCATGTAAGGAAAGAGCCAAGATAGAGTTTGACCTAGCAGAGATTCCTCTTCTGTATTCAGTAGTTGTCTGTCATCTTTGTAGGATCACAAGGCCAGGAGAGGTTCCTCAAGGTACTTCTGAGAGAGACTGGCCTGGCATCCTGGAGGGATTTTACCCATATCCAACTCAAGAGTGCAGGTGGGAGCATGAGCAGCACCAAGTCTCAGTAGTGTTTTATGTATTTCAGCTGGGAGCTCCAGCTGACTAATTAGCGACTTCATGCCTTGGTGTCCAAGGTGCGAATGAGGGAACTCCATGGGGACAACAGTGTTTTTTCAGGTGTGATTTGTCCACATGAGAATAATATAATCTATCATGACCTGATGTGTCAGATGAAAAAGTCTCAACTGAGGGGCAGATTATTGGGTCGGACACAAGGCTTGCGGAATGTCTGGCCCAAAAATCTGTACCACAAAGGTGAGATTTTTTCTGTTTCAGACTTCAGGTCATGATGGATGGTTTGTTTCCCATTTCCGAGACTTGTTTTAATCCTCTGTTCAAGCAAGGCTGTATTCGACAATTTTATAGCTTCTAAACCATCATTCTGATCTGAAAAATAATGCGCTAATCCATTTTTTCGGGTTATTTTATTCGATTATTTAATTTATTACTGGGGTTTAATGACACTTTCAACAGCCAGGAGCATCTTGTGTCAGACTGTTTTACGGTTGGAGGAAGCCCGAGCACCCAGAGAGAACCACTGAGCAATGGCGAGCAGCTGCCCGACTTCTCAATATACAACCTCTATGCAACCAGATCAAGCATTGGTTGAAGAGAAGTACACCTTCAATGTGCAGTACGCCTTAGTACACAGCATCACCTTGCCCCCATGTAGGCAATCGTAATTAGGTGCCATGCCCAAGGACATAATGCAGTTACCCCTGCTGGCAGGGATTGAATCATAGACCTCAGTTTGAAGTCCAAGGCCATAATCACTGAGCCACCACCTCCCTTTTTTGGGGTGATGCTTTGGTATGTACCCTAAGTATATAAGACAAAAATCAAAACCATGGTTCTTACTCCAAGGGTTAATGTGTTTATGTTTATGTGTCGAAAAAGTTGATGTCTTTCATCAAGAGTGCAAGTGCTCTGTAATGTGCAGAGTGATCATAGCTACATCAACATGTATGGTTATTGGGTCAATTCTTTTCTTTTTAGATGACCTGCTGTTTTCCTCAGAGTATTTTTATTTTCACTTGCTTCGATGAATTTGGCTGTATCTATAGACGCTAAACAAGAATTGGTAGCCATTGTTTTTGTATACAATTGCATTCAATTTTAAATAGTTCTGCAATCAAGAATGCAAATTTGTCACAAGGGGTATATGAGATAGTAGTCACATGGACTATTATTGTAGCGATGATTTTCTGATGAGTTCAATTTAAATTTTGATGATTTATTAAATGTTATTAGATTCATTTCAAAGACTATTTCCTCCATATCTGTATTCCATTATGTTCTAATTCTATCAAATGTCACATTACAAAGAGTTAAGTTAATTTCATAAGATTCTTATTTATGACGTCTGAACAACTCACGGTAGCTTTTCGCCAAGCGTCCCTTAATCAGCCATTGTTTAATCTAAGCTAATTGTTCGTAGTATTTTGTCGTAGTAGTGATCATTTGTTAATCTATTGTGTAATTTATATGTATATAAACACAGTTCTTGTATTTTTTTGGTAACTATTCTGTAAGGGAGACGCCTCAGAAGGTTCATTCTTCACTTTCCAGTCGGAGGCTCCCGATTGTTCGTGAACCTTTGTTACTTCTGTATCTGGAGTTCCAGTACTGTCGCTGTACATAAATGCTAATTCCCCAAGAACTTGTCTTTGACTTCTATTTCAATAATCCAGATCTACCATCCCGCTAGTTTGTAATTTTCACGTTCTCATACTATATGAGATGTGGAAATCTTCCATGACTTTCTTACAAAAGCTGCATGTACAAAATGGAGTGGGGAGTGGGAGAATAAATTATCTTGACACCAAAACATTTAAGCCTGTACTTAACTTGACATGTAGATGACACAACAAAACAAAATTCTTGAATGACTAAAAGGTTAATTTTTGGCCTCCACAACAAAGCTAATGATCCTTCATTGGAACAACCTTGGTGAGCTCCTATGTTTTTTAGACAAAAAATGAAAAAAATAACAAGAGGGTTGAGTCCATCCCCATTAGCTAACCAATGCGTGGCATGAAATAAACCTAGGCATATTATAAATATGCAAAAAATAACCGGTCATGTACATGTTCAAGTTCACAGTGACAAAAAAGTCTAACATTGCATTAAAAAAGTCAAAAATCTCTGAAAATGTCCGGCCAAGGGTTAATGTCACCTTATATTGACGCATTTAACACATATATGAAATATAAAAGCCGCAGCACAACGGTGATAGCCTCCACTCATGAATAGGAAAAGAGGTCAGCAATTTTCTATGTTTACACTAACAAAAAAGTCAAACATTGCAAAACACTCAAAATCGATAAAATATCACTGACTTAGGGTCTGTGGGTAATTGTAAGGCCATAGAAACAGTATGAGGTGCATAGTAACAGGCTGGAAAGTCAAAGTGGACTCGTACAATAACTTTAACACAAGTGTTGATGCCGATGCCGACACAGACGAGCCTCAGGTCATGACATAAGCTCACACAACTTCGTTGGTAAGCTAATAAAATGTGGTTGCTGATCTTTGTGAATACCACTGGTCAAATATAGTGTTAGGTAAATGGTTAACTGGCAGAGTGCTGGAAGCCCATATTTGGGCTTTAATCTTAAGTGCAAGTAACCCATCTTAAAGACTTCATATTCAGTGTATGCACTTCATATTATCCTTGAAGTGAAATTATTGAGTCTTTAACCCTTTACCCAATGCAGACGATATAAAAATTTATTATTTTAAATATCATTTTTTCAAATTTTAAAAAAAATTTCAACAAAACCATATCATGTGACCCCTCATGGGAATGAGCTCGACGAGCTCGTTCCAACGAGGGGTCTCATGATATGGTTTTGTTGAAATTTTTTGAAAAATATTATTTTTTCAACTTCTGAATTTGCATATTACGCGGGCGGATGCAGGCGATTCGTTGGGTAAAGGGTTAAGGATTTGCCTTGTTACAATTTATGGGAGAGTGCCTACTCTCCCATAAATTTTAACAAGGCAAAGATATGTCGACAAATTTTAATGACCAAAAATAATTTAGCACTCTAAAAGTTAACAGAACTCCCATCAGGAAATGGCAGCCAACAATTAAATGATAACTGTTCTTCTACAAACAATAAGGCATGTTTATTATGACACTATAAATGAGACTTTGCTGAGATGAAAACAATAGTGTTTATATTGCAGGAAATCTACACAAAACAGCTGTCAGAATTAACTTGTAGACAACTTGGATTTCTCTTGTAATTAAACTTGAAAGGAGAAAAGGCAAGAAACCTAGCAGCTGAGAGGATGGCTGGTGCCATACAAGAGGATGAAGACATAGTTATTATGAAATTAATAACACTGTACAAAGACTGGAGGAGCCAGCATATTACCTCTAATCAAAACGTATCATGCTAATTCAGATGTTGAAGCTCCACTACTAAATTTACTAATAGAACATCAAAGTCTGGATTCACACTTGTTAATAGGAGATGATGAAGATATGTTTATAAGAACTTAAGAATTTGCTGTTGAATTTATTCAGGCATAGATCATGAAACTGCAGTTGAGGGTGTCACTGAAATAACTGAACAGAGATAAAAGTGACCAACCAGACAAAAGCATAGTTATCATACACTGATCTGAATAATGCTGATATTACCCATCATTTTGTTTTCCAGTGCTCAATTGGTACACCCCCTACCCCCTGCCTTCTCTATTATGTGGTTGAACAAATACTCAAGCTGAAAAGGGGCAATAACTCTGCCATTATGAGTCCAGCCAATCTAAAAGCTGTAGGTGCTTAGGTTCCCATGGTGGTTAGATTTTTGTGCCAAGATTCACAACAAACAAAATAAGGTAGCTTGTAAAAATTCTCTAATTCAAAAAAGGGCAATAACTCTAGGAAAATGAGTCTGACCGATGTGCACGGGTTCCCTTCTGTGACAATATTAACTAATAAATGGCAGTAAAAGGCTGTGTCAACAGAAGCATGGATGGATGGGTGGACAGATATCCTTACGAATGGATCCTGAAGTATTTTTTCTTTTGTTGCAAACCCAACTCCCTAACCACTTAAGGACAAAGGAATTACTACTCCAGGAAACAATGGAAATCTTTTGTGTTCAGCCACTGAAGGCAGTGAGTGAATCTGTGCCCAGATGAACAGACAAGGTGGCCCAGCTGATTCCAGTATACTTGCCTCCTACTAATAACTTTGTTGCACATGGGAGGGAATAAAAACCCACAATCCATTTGACATATCACTGCAATTGGCTCAGTGTCACAATCAACGTGTTTTAAAACATGGAAGGTAAGTGTGCAAGCCTGGAAATAACCCAGCGAATAATCGTTTAGGCTATGTGGGGTTTATGAGAATTGTGAATGACGTGAACGACACTACAGGTTGTGACAAAATAATATGATGATAAAATAATACAACATAAATTAAATTCCTAATCTGGCATGTTTTGCCTGTTAGACCTGACAGTCTCTCAGGACTAGCTCAACTCACTGGTTGTGCATTGCAGCCACATATGTGTAGAATGTCTCAACAATAAATAGCAATGACTAACAGGTGATCTTGCCAAAGCAAGATCGCATGTTTGTTGCTACTATTTGTTGTGGCAGAAATTCTTTTAAGATGGAAACAGCACTTCTGGCATAGGAAACAGAGAAGGCAGAAAAACGTCACAACACATTATTCCAATAGGTTACCACCATGTTATTTAGCATAACCTGTTAACAGGTTATGATGTAACCTGTTAACAGGTTATGATGTGAGCTCTTTATTTCCATGCCAAAGTAATATATATAAAGTTCTGAAGAACCCTTTGCAGTCGGAACAAAAAAAGGATCTTGAAATTTCTAGAAATTGATTTATTTGTTTATTTATTTATTAAGGTTTAACAACACTTTAACAACCAGGTCATATCATGTCGGTGACAGTGTTATGGGTGGAGGAGGCGGAATACCTGGAGAGAACCACCGAGCAACGACGGACAGCTGCCAGCTCCCCAACATCATAACCCCCCACTGCAGCACAGGCAGGGTTAGATTGGTTGAAGACATGTGCACCATCGATGTGCAGCATGCCTTAGTGCATGGTATCATCATGCCCCCATGTGGACAACTGGGGTTAAGTGCCTTGCCAAAGGACACAATGCAGGAGTCCGAATAAATCACTCAAGCAGTCAGCCATCCAAGGACTAACCAGGCTCGATGTTGCTTAACTTTGGTGATCTGACGAAAACTGGTTACATCAATGCCACCGCGCACCCCCCCCCCCCCCCACCCCCCATTCTTGCATTGATACTAAATATACCTTGACATAATACTGAAAAAATGCAATTGAGTCTGGGATCAGGTATACATTCTTAAGTGGACTACATTTTGACAAGTTAACATCACTATTTTGTTTCCAAAGCTAGTAACATAGTAACATACTTGTACTAGGTTGTAAGAGTATTTTTGCTCTGGACAGAAAATCCATCTGTAGCGGGAAAAAGGTTAATGCTGTGTTATCTTCCAGACGGAAACCATTTCATTGTGGGTCTTGTTTGAACAAATATTAAAATTTTTTAGTAAATTTTGTTTCTTAACATACCTACCACAATTGTTTACAATTGGCTGTAACATAAGTGCAAGCCCTACTTCGGAACTAACTCAAGCTTTTAGAATCTTTTCCAAACGAGTTGGAAAAGTACTAGAGTGCAAAAGCACGAAAAAGATCGAAAAAAGGGTCGAGCGAGACCAGCACTCGAAATTACAGGTACTCTCTCTGCACACCTCTTGCGTTTACCGAGCGCATGCGCAACAACCGTGATGTCAATTCCGTATTTCCGCCAACGAGAAGTTTGTGATTTAGCGGGGAGGCATCGATATCAAAGATATCCCCAAGGAGGGTGGGCCTCCGGTAAACAATTGTGGTAGGTATGTTAAGAAACAAAATTTACTAAAAAATTTTAATTTGTTTTCAACCTACTCACAATTGTTTACAATTGGCTGAATAAACAATAGGAGGAGGTGAATCACATAACCAATACCAACAAGAGTAGCAGAATGAAAGCAAGGATGGCAGAGAACAAAAACGAAAACCTGTAATGAAGATAGAGAGAGGGCACCTGAAAAGAACAAGGCTGAGCGAAGCGCAACCTCAACAAAAACAATTTTAACGAGGGTGCACAACAGCCTGAGCAGCAACGAGAGGGCCTGAAGAATAAAGGTCCTCAGATTGCTGCTGAAGGTGGCGGAGATAAAAGGAGGAGAAGGTAGAAGCATTCCTCCAGTAAGCCGCATTCATAACATCACGGAGCGAAACAGAATTGGAGAACGCCCAGGATGTAGAAATGGCACGAACCTCGTGAGCATTAAGCCGTTCGAAACAAGATCCGATGCAGACAAGCGAGAATAAGCCAGCTTGATTGCAAGACAGATCCACCTGGAAATAGAATGGGAAGAGATAGACTGCCTCTTAGGAATGAGAGATAGAAAGAATCTCTTCTGACCCCTCCTAATGAACTGAGTGCGAGTAATGTAAGTCTTGATCGCACGAACAGGACAAAGAAGAGGCCTCCGTCCATCTACAGCAGGGAGAGCCCGAATGCAGATGGGAGGAGGTACCGAATCGGGGAGTTGATTCTTAGCCAGAAAAGAGCAATCAGTAGTGAAGGTGACACTGTTAGCCTCATTTCGGAAGAAGGCAGAATCAACAGATAGCGCATGAAGCTCACTGACTCGACGAGCAGAAGCAAACGCTAGAAGAAAGCCGTCTTATAGGTGAGAAAACGCATGTCAGTCTCAGATAAAGGCTCGAATGGCACCCCCTCCAAACAGTGCAACACCCATGCCAAGTTCCACTTGGGTGTAAGACGCAAAACTCGAGGCCTCTTCAAAGAAAAGTGCCGAATAAGTTTGGAGAGAAAAAGATTATGACCGATGCACCGCTTTCCCACATAAGAGAAAGTATCAGACAGCATAGACTGATAGCCCTTAATCGTAATAGGCTGGAGGCCCTTGGAGTCAAAAAGAAAAACCAGAAAATCCGCAATTTGAGCGATTGACTGATCACGGTAATTCACATTGTGATCTGAACACCAGCGGCAGAAAACCTTCCACTTGGCGGCATAAGTCATTCCAGTGGAATGTCGCCGCGATGCAGAAATGCACTCCACTGATTGTCTCGAAAAACCTCTACGTCGGAGACTGGACCTGATAAAAGACAGGCGTGAAGGGACAGGCTCGCCAGGTTGTTGTGATACTTCCTGGGATGACCCTGTGAAAGAAGATCGCGACGTAGAGGTAGACGAATCAGTCGATTGGCCAATAGAGGCCGCAGCAGACTGATCCACACCCTCTGTGGAGACAGGGGCGTCATCAGAATGACCCTGCAACTGCAAGCACGAATCTTCGCTAATACTTGAGGAAGAATCGGTGCAGGAGGAAAGGCATAGCCGATCCAACCTGTCCAGTCCAGAGACAGAGCGTTTACTGCAAATGCCAGAGGATCTGGACAAGGGGAGACAAAAGTCTCTACCTGATGATTCCAGCGAGTAGCGAAAAGGTTGACCTGAGGATGACCCCACTGCTCGCAAATCGCCTGAAACACCAACCGATGTAGCATCCATTCGGTTGGAAGGACACTGTCGCGTCGGGACAGGGAGTCTGCTAGGACGTTGAGACGCCCGGGAATGTGTCGAATGGACACCCGAGCCCTCACATCCCGCGCCAACAGAAGAAGATCCCGAGACAGCCGATACATGGGAATCGAATGTGTGCCTCCTTCATTCCGTATGTAGGCCACTACTGTCGAATTGTCCGAATGAAGTAGGACAACATGGTCCGACAGATGAGGGATCCAAAGCCGAAAACTCAACAGAAGAGCAAGGAGCTCCTTCTGGTTGATATGAAGGCCCACCTGCTCGCTGTCCCACTCTCCAATAGTAGACAGACCGAGAGGATCCAACGTCGCACCCCAGCCCCGATCGCTGGCATCCGCAGTAAGGATGCGATCGGCCAAAGGAAGATCCAATGGAACACCCTGTGTCAGCCAGGGAATATCTGCCCAAGGGCGGAGGTGACAAAGCAGAGACCGAGGAATAGTGAGTTCCAGGTCCAGCGGATCTACATTCGGATGCCAATGATCCAACAGGAAGTGTTGGAGAGGTCGGACAAACAAGCGACCGAGCGGAATGAGATCTGTCACCGAACCGCAAAGGCCCAGCATCCGAAGGAAAGTCCTGGTCGAGACCGAGGAAGATTGAAGCAGGTCCCGAGTCAAGGCAGAAAGAATCGTCGCCCGAGCCTGGGGGACCGACACTACATTGTGAAGAGTGTCGAAATCCATCCCCAAATGACGGAATCGCTGAGAAGGAAGAAGATCCGACTTCTCGCGATTAACTCTGAAACCCAGCGATGCTAGCAGGCAAAGAAACTGCCGGACATCGAACTCCAGAACAGCAGCATCGTGGTGCCGTTGGAGGATGTCGTCTAGGTAGGCTGACGAAGTCACTGCCGACTGAGTGCGGTGGAAAGCAAGCACATGTGACATCAGTCGGGTGAAGGCCCAAGGAGCCAGGTTCAAACCGAATGGGAGAGCTCTGAATTGAAAAACTCGATCCCGAAACGAGAACCGAAGGTATTTCCGTGACGCCAGATGAATGGGTACATGGAAGTAGGCATCCTTCAGGTCGATACTGGCCGCAAAATCGCCCTGATGAACTGAACGTCGAACCGACCGGAAAGTCTCCATACTGAAACAAGGAGCTATTATGTACTCGTTCAGGGTACTCAGATCGATGACAGGACGATATTGGCCGTTTTTCTTCGGCACCAAGAAAAGTCTCGAGTAAAACCCCGGTGAAAGGGTGTTCCTGACCACCTCGATCGCCACTTTGGTGAGGAGATTGTTGATCTCCTGCACCAGAAGGTCCCGAAGCAGAGAATCGGAAGGGACCTGAGTCGGAAGGGGCACCCAAGATAAACTGGGGTGCCGATGGAAGGACAGTCGCAGACCGGATTGAATGACGTCGAGGACCCAAGAGTCCGACGTTATCTCTGTCCAACGGTCGTAAAACAGCGACAGCCTTCCCCCAACTGGAGGCGAATCGAGGTGAGAACCTTCACTTGCGGCCTCGACGAGGCCCCCGAGAGGAGAAACCACCTCGGGAAGTGACAGAGTCCTGAGACTTTCCAGCCTGAGGCTGCCAGAGAGCCTGGCCACGTCGGCATTTCTTATGAGCAGAAGGAGCAGATGGAGCCGAAGGCGTAGCCGACGTCGCCGACGAGGCAGACGCAGCAGCACGCTTGGCAGGCCTGGAACGACCCCCACCCACAGCAGCAGGTGGGTCAAGCTGTCTCAGCAAAAGCTGGTCCTTCGAATGACGAAGAACTTCGCCACGAACAGCTTCCATGGAACCATGGAACAACTGAGGTCCCACACAACTGAGGTCCCACCAAAGAGGCAGACCTCAGAACAGCACGTTGCTCAGAAGGAAGGGATGGTAAAGAATCCAACACCGCATCCCGACGTGCCAGCTCCAAATTAGCCATGTTACAGGCGTGAGCGTGTGTCAAGTTCATAAGAGCCTGTGACAAAACGCGAAAAGGCGCCTGAGCGTCATCAAACTCCGCTGGTGGAAAATATTCAGCTAGAACAGCGACGACATGGTCCGCGAGAGATAACATACCCAGCATCTCTCGGGACAGGCCCACCATAGACTCAACTACCAACATCGGGAGAACTGCCGACTTAGGCTTAGTCAACCCGAGGGAAGAAGAATCCTCATCCACAGTAGTCATCCCTTGGAAGACTGGTGGAGAGACGGAATCGTACACACGAAACCGCGATGGAGGCAGAAAAGCATCAGCTCTAGAAAAGAAGGAACCCTTGAGGGCCTTAGAACGCATTTTGGCGTCTAAGCCCTGGAAGGACTCAACCACCTGAGCCGATTGCAGAGGACGCAAAGCCCCGGAGCTAGAAGGCTCAACAGGGTTGTGGCGCTCCACAGTGGACCGCGGCCGGACGGTCACAGAAGGCTGGTCGAAAGGTTGAACGTCCGGCAATAAGCCAAAGACGAAATCCAAAGCCTGCCCCAAGACTGACAAGGGGGGCCCATCACTTTCAAGATACTTGTCATCCTCCGTAGCAGAGGAGACGTAGCCCAACTCGGGCTGACCAGCAGAAACCTCCTGGGAATACTGTGCAGTATCCAAGGGGCCAGGCGAGACATCTCAGCGACCGACCAAAGGAGGTTGTGCCTCAGGAGGCACAGGGAGGCCAACTTGAGGGTTGCCAGAAAGCAACCGGGTGAGCGCCAAAACGGCCTGGCGCAGGTCACCCTGAGAATCCGTCGCAGCAGAATCGCCCGACGGAGTGTCCTCCCAATGGACCCTTCTGGTAGAAGAACCCAAATCCTCAGAAAAGACCGACGGCGAACGTCGATCGGCAGACAGAATAGGAGCACGGTTAGAAGACACCGGAAGATAGTCCCGATTGTGACGCCCAGGGGCCATCACTGACCTCTGCGAAACAGAAGGTCCTGCCTGCAAATCCCCTAAAAAGACCGACGGCGCACGTCGATCGGTAGCTGAACCTAGGACATGGTGAGAAGACACCGGAGGATTGTCCCAAGAATGACAGGAAACTGTCATTGGCCTCTGCGCAGCAGACAGCCCCAACTGCCTATCCTCTGAGACCGACAGCAAGCATCGATCGACACCCAGACCCGGAACACAGTGAGGAATCACCGGAGGAAGGTTCCGAGAGTGACAGCTAACAGGGGCTGTCACTGACCGCTGCCGAACAGCAGACCCTGGATGCCAACGTCCCAACACCATCCCGCTAGGCGGCACACTAGCAGGGGAAGGTGGAACGATTCACTCGAGGGACGAGGAATCGCTGCCGAAGCGACTGGCCGGCTCAACCGACTAGGAGCAAACCTAGCCAGATGAGACGGAGCAGACAGCAAACCCGCACAGCCCCGCCGTGAGGCTGGGGGAGGCTGAGAACACACAGACACACCAGCAGATACAGCCTCGGTCCCCCGAGACTGTAGACCATCCCCAGAGGAGATGGAAGAGCCACCATCAGACAGAATAGGATCTGAACGTATTTGAATTTGCTCCACATGAAGATGGTGTATACGAAATATCAAAAGATTGTGACTGGTGGATCAGAAAAATATGATTTTCAAAGAGTATTCCTCATATTGCACAAAGTTAAAATTTGAGCTCCCATAGGGAGCCCAAATATGAATCCAGGGATGTGTCTAGAATAAACTTGAAGTGACCCCCATAAGGATTCTGTATATTAAATATCAAAAGATTTTCTTCAGTGGATCAGATGAAGAATATTTCAAAGTGTATTCCTCATATTTCCCCAAATTAAAAATTCGGGCTCCACAAAGAGCTCAAATAGGAATCCAGAAACTTGATTCGAAACAAACTTGAATCTTACCCTCATAAGGATTTCGATCATTAAATATCAAATGATTCTCACCGGTGGATCAGAAGAAGAAATTTTCAAAGAGTACTCCTCATATTGCACCAAGTTAAAATACTGGCTCCCATAGGGAGCTCAACTGAGAACCAGGGGACTTGCTTTGAACAAACTTCAATCTGACCCCCACCTCAGTATCTCTTAACACATATCAACAAATAATGACTGGTGGATCTAAAGAAAGTATTCATATTGCAATAAATTAAAATTCAGACTACCATGGGAGCCCAAAGATAAACCAGGAACTTGATTTGAACAAACTTTAATCTGCCCCCCATAAGGATGCTGGATACTAAATATCAAACAATTCTCACTGGTGGAACAGAAGAAGATTTTCAAAGAATTCTCCCTCAAATTACACTAAGTTAAAATTTGGGTTGTGATAAGGAGCCCAAATAAAAACCCAGGAACTTGATTTGAACCAATGTGAATCTGATCCCATAAAGATGCTGTATACCAAATATCAAAATATTCTAACTGGTGGATCAGCAGAACATTTTCAAACAATATTCCTCATATTGTACTTCCACAAGGAGCCCAAACATGAACTCAACAGATTAAGAGGTAAATGACATGACTCTTAGATGGCATTTACAATAATTTTCCAAAATAACAATTTCCATTGTCTTGCTTCTAAAACATAACATCAAGTTCCCTTCAATGACAGGAGCATATGTTTTGTTTCTGAGACAAAAAAAAATAAGAAAATATCTGATCAATGGGGGGAAAAACCTCCTATCATCTGCTAGTCGTGTCATTGAAGGTTATAAGCTGTGCTTGGTAAAACAAAAATTAATAAAAAAAACCCATAATCTGAATGGTGATTAAAAACCTCCAGAAATTATATGGATCCTTTGGCCAATCATATCATCCATGGCATTAAAAAAGTTAATAACTACTCAGATAAGAAAAAAACGGAAGACTCTGACTGGATTTTACCGTTTGATAAAGATGATGTTTTGTTTTGACATGGAGATTATAGATATTACTTCTCTTATATTGTCACCAAATGTTTGGTTAGGTAGCTTCATCTCAATGGATTGAAGCATTTAGAATCATGAATGAAAGAGAGAAAACCCAACAGCTGAACACCTCTAATTGTTTTTGTTTGATTAGTTCATTTACACTTACATATAAATATGTCTGCCTGACAGAATTCGCACCTTGGACACCAAGTGTGAGCATCTACTGATCAGATGGAGCTACCAACTGAGATACAAGAGACATGTATTGCTAAGTTTGAAGGCTGCCCAAGCTACCATTTGGAGTATCAAAACTTGTCTGTCAGGTGAACAGGTACCTCCCATATGTCATACAGTTAATGCTGAACTGCAATATAATGGTATGCATGCATTTCTTGTGTCATGCAAAAGATTTCTTTAAATACTAGTATTGTTCCCAATGATCAGGAACTTTTTGGTGCCAAATATTCAGCTGGCCTGGATATATTGTGCCAAAAGAAAGACAGTTGACAGGCTTAGCCCTGTGCCTAACACAAATAGCACACAATACTTGAAAAAGAAATCCTTCAATAACTAAAAAGTTTTATTTTTTGCATAAAAAACATAGCTAATGGTATAACAGTACTAAATATTTGAATTAGAGTTACCTGCCTTGAAAAGTGGCACTTACATTCAAATCAATAAGGTTTGTCCTTATCCCCTATGGGGCACACAATTTGTTGCATGATCCTAGACCAAGGCATTGTCAAGTTATAATACAGTTAAAGTTTTTTGGATTAGAGCACCCTGTGACCTTGACCTTTCACCTTTTTTTTACCTCCAAAGCATTATCAAGCTAGAGTGCAGAAACTATTTTGGGGTTATAGAGCACTGTGTGAACTTGACCATTGACATCTAAGCTAATATGGTTCCTCCTTTTACTCCAGACAGTGTACCTGTAAGGTTTTGATTCTTGGCCAAAGCATTGTCAAGTTAGAGTCCTGAAACTGTATTTCTGGTCAGAGTTTCCAGTGGCATTATCTTTCAACCTTTTAACCTGCAAATCAATAATGTTCATCTCTTTGCCCTAGGTGCCTGTTAAGTTTCATGATTCTAGCCCAAAGTGATGTCAAGTTAGTGTCTGGAAAGCAAACCGGAAGCACCTGTGACCTTGTCCCCAAAATATATAGGGTACATCCTTTTCCCCTAAGCAACCAACATACCTGTGAGGTTTCACGATCCTGGACCAAAGCATTGTCTGGTTAGAGTCAGGAAACCAAATCAGACAAATGGATATACAGATGCATGGACACACAGACACATGGATGCATTGACACACAGACACATGGATATGTAGACACATGCATGGACTAAGTGATCATTACAGGGCTCCCACCTATGATAATAAAACATTTTTTATTAATTTAACAAGAGTTTGCTCCTTATATGCAATTAACAGGTCAAATTTGTGATGACGGTTTGTTTGGTGAATGATTCAGTGTTCAGGTTATGTGCAATTAAAACATTTTTTCATTTTAAAAATACCTAATTTATTTATTTATTAATTAGTGTTTAGGGTGACTATCAGCATCTATGAGTATATCATGTCCTCAACACAATTTTTAATAAGGTGTAACACCACTGGTATCCTTAACCACAAACCATAAAAAATGAAATTTTCTAAGTCAAAACAAGTCCACAACTCAAGAAAAAATGATTGGACAAAACCCATTACTTGTGAATATCCTTTCCCCTATGATGGTCCATCAGCATACCAAAAATCATTCAAATCCAAAATGCACTAAAGAGGTTTAAAGTTGTTACAGAGGGACGGACAGATGGACAAACTGATGGACCCAGTTGCTACACAAAACCCGTAACTTCTGAATATCCTTTCCCCCATGATGGTCTATCAGTATACCAAAGATCATTCAAATCTGCCATGCAATGAGCGAGATGCAAAGGTCTAAAGTTGTTATGGATGGATGGATGAATGGCCGGACCCCATTCCTAAATCATAAAAGCAAGTTTAGCCTATCATTTATGCCTATGCTGTCTATTATAGAGGACTTCTACAGAAAAAATCTTGTTTAACACAACAAACAAACACTAGTCCACCTCGAGGGGTTCTCATTGGGGGTGGGGGTGGTTCAAATATCCAGTTAGGGAGGCTTCATTGTATAAGAATTTATAAGAACTATATTGTGTGCCTTGGATGCTAAATCTTTTCTTGAGGACAAGGTTTAACTTTCTAGTTCCCATTAGTTCCCATAAACCCATTTAATGTAAGAACATTCTCAGACAGAAAGATCTTTTCCAAGAATCTTCTGATTATCAAATTTGTGAATATCTTGGTAGCTGTTCTGAATGGTATACAATGTTTTTAGGAACAGTGGAGTCTTCTTAACAGAGTACAGTGGAGGCTACTTCCCTGTTAATAAGAAATAACTTCCAAACACAAAACCATTTGCAACACCTTCTGTACAAATTTGGCCTGTTAATTGCATATAGGTTGTAGAATAAACTTTTGTTAATTGAATAAAAAATCTTGTAATATGTCAAGAAATGACAATCACCAAATTCCTCTTGCTAACAGACTTTGCCTCAATACATCCAATACAGGCATTTAATTTATAATATCTTGTTTGGCAGAGCTCTGTGAGCTCTGCCAAACAAGATATCATAGAATAAATTTTCACTTCATTTCTAGAATACAGGAAAGTGATCATCTCTCTGTTAATTGAATACTCCAGGTAATTGGGTAATTTTTATAAACAAGGTGGTAATTCACAGTGATTTACTGTATCCACAAACACTTAGATGAAGGTCATCAGAGAGGCACAAATTGAAAATAAAAGATAACCCCACAAAGTTTATGGCAAAAACTTTTACAATACCTCTTTCAGCCAAGATAACCCCAATCTCAATGTGTTGTCTTTTGTCATTGTTTTTTAACTGGTAGAGTGCTGAATAACTTTTCGTCAAAATTTGCTCACTTGTCTTTGACTTGTTACAATTTATGGGAGAGTGCCTAGAGACACTTAGAAATGAAATAAATTGTGACAAGGCAAATCCACACAGATTTATTAATTTTACTTCTGAGATAATAAGACAATATGAAGCACATCCACAGAATTTATGTTGAAGTGCAGGTGCTGCATCCTGAAGAATATGCAACCTTCAGGATGCAGCACCTGCACTTCAACATAAATACCAAATATGGGCTTTCAGCACTCTACCAGTCAATGATCATAAAAATAAAATGTCTTATCTTTAGCACTGTTCAGTTGATCATCCTTCCTTGAGTACTTTGTCGAACGAAATGATTTTGCGTGCCGAAGGCGCGCAGGGACGGTATGGGGAACAAGCCCCTTTTGACCCTCGTTAGCTGTATAATGTTTTGGTTATGTTCTGAGCGTGGTAAAGGAGGCAAGGCGTAGGAAGCAGCTTATCCGCGTTTGTTCTTTCGTCGTGACTTCTTTGGAGGAGGTGGCTGTGATGGAGAGACCGTGGAAGTGATGGTTGGAGTTGTTGAGTGATTAGCTGTGTCTGTCAGTTGACTTTGTCTGTTGATGAATTCCTTCTTCAGTCTATCGATTTCTTCGGATCGTCTGTCCCTTTCTTCGCTGCGTTTATTGAATTCTTTGCATTCAGCCAAGAATTGCCGGGTTTCTAATAGTGCTTTTGCCATGTCTGAATGTTCTTTAGAGGTTGTCTGTGAAGCTGGTGAAGGTTGTTTTGGTGTTAGTTCCTCCTTGTCCTGGCTGTCCATGAACGAAGGAAGAGGGGAGTGAGGGGTGGGAAGTGGCGAAAAAGCAACTTCCAGTTCCTCCTCAATCTCTACAGGACGTTCCTCATCCAACTGTGCCAGCTGGGGAGCTGGTAGTTGGTTGGGTGTGCCTGTAGGATTAGGAGGGGAACTGGTGGCTGCCTCCGGAACCTCCACCCCCTCGCTCACCTCTTTCTTCTTATCCAGGAAAGCCTCCAGGCGACATGAATCCCTGCGCCTGGTTGATGGACTCTTTTTCCTTTTCTTCTTTTCAGGGCCTCCTGACCTCCTCAGGTGAAGACCAGTGTGAGAGGGGATCCTCTCATCAAAGGTACTACCTCTCCCTGAAAAGGGTGGTGTAGTGATGATTTCTTCTACTTTAAATTCCATATTCAGATGGACGCTCTTGCCTATTTCCTGGATAGTCCAGGAGATGGGACAAGAGACGCCCAGAGCTGAGATGGCTTTCTTTAGACGAGCTGGTAATTCCAGGTTTTCTATTTCAATCAAGGTGTTCACACTCTGAAGTCAGAAGTGTGAATGAGGTGAAAAATGAATGAAATGAGTACATTGTGATCTCTCCACCACCTACTTGTCTGGCAGCCAAGGCACTGTTGCATGTTTTAGCATGTAAAGTTTTTTTCTCATTGGAACATGGTTGTCAACAACACCCATTTGAAGAATCAATCGGCTGGCCTTTTGTCAAACGAGGAATTTTAACAGTCAACAGTGTCACCATTATCTATCACAGACCTATCCCTAATGGGTGACTCCATAAACATGGAAGATGTTATATTCTGTTCCACATAGTGGTCGAAGAGTAGGGTATACACATCTGTGTCGTCTGCAAGAACGACAACCTGCTTTTTAACATCCATAGAAAGTTTCACTGCCTGCTGAATTATCATATTATCAGCTTCTTCGTGACTGATTTTCATGTCACGCCTTTCAATGAGGACACCATTGTTAATTTTGGTTGGAACTTTGTCTTGGCCAGTAACGACAAGTTTGTGTCCCTTAGTACTTTCACCACCGAACCTCTTATTTGACTTGAAATACTGACAAATTATACTGATGAGCTGCCTTTTTATTCAGCACTCCTGTGAGCCATTGCATAACTTTTCATGCTGAACTCGTTGTACCTGTCAAAAATAGGATAAACGTCGCCCAACAACAACTTCTGTTTCACAGATTCTTGAAATTCTTGAAATCCAGCACAATAGGAGTGTGAAGTTTATTCGGTGCCAGCCAGTTGGGAATCCTGAGAAGGGCACATCCATCAATTACCATGCAAACACCTACGCCTGTTGGTGTGGATTTCCTTGCTTATATTGTACACACCTTTCATGTTTTTAGGTTTGATTTCCATTTTGGTATATGCAAATCACCAGCTTCATTGAACAGTGCAGTTGGAACTGGCGCCTTCTCATAAGAGATCACTTCCTTGATGTCAATATCTCTCATACTCAACTGAAGACACATTACCCCTTGAATAAATCAAGTTGCAATCATAAACGTGAGTGTCACCTACTTTTATGACCTTCTTCATGATGGACATTGTCACCACTGGTGTGGAAACTGTGTTATAAAACCCGACTGGTAACCACCTCTCGAACTCAACCATCTTCTCTTGACCCAGAGGTATGAATCCTACCAGTGGTGATATTCACAACTTTGCTCGGGTGTTGTTTCGGATTCAAGAGTTTGATAACAATGTCCAGTTTGCTCCTGGGGCCATCTCGATCAAGTTTATCAGCGGCGATTCTACTCTTGGCTTCTTCTTTGTGAAACTGATTTAAACTCGAATTCTCACAGTGAATCCCTTAATCAAAAAACGTCACTCACAAAATGGCTGCACATATGAAGACTGAGAGCCCAGAGTTTCTGGTTTCAAAGTGATACTTATTATTCCCGATTTACCATGTTCATAATGCATGAATGTGGTTTTGATGTACATGTTGCTCCAAATTCCTTTCCAAATTCCATCTAAATGTCTAATTACATGATTCCATTTCAGGAAATGTTCGAGAATATTTTGGGGTAGAGCTTGCATCTCTCATAAATAGTAAAGGCCATATCTAGTACAGTTAACATGTCCAGAGGCCAAAAAAAAAGCAACATTGCATTCAAAGCCTCCAGATGTAGCGGCTAATTGCCTTTTCGCTCTGCTCTCACATGCAACATAATAATAAAAAATGGTTTGATCAAACAGTCAACCCACATCTTCATAGTCTTGCTTTTTTCTGAAAGTTCATTCATTTTTGCTGCCATGTTATTCGGGCCTAATATTTAAAATTCCTCAAGGCTGACAGGAAGACAGCTGATGGAATATTTATGTGGGATGTCTAAACTGTTGGAAACCGCCAAGAAAAAAAAATTTAAGATGCCAAAACATGCACAAGTGAAAAATGTGGGTTTGGCTACCAGACTATACCCCTTCAACCTACATTGGCCAAGAATATAAATGGTCAGGTGTATAACTTGGGTCTTCAAATTCCACCACCTGTAAGGCAAGTGAAGCATAATTCCTTAAAGTTAGAGCAATCCCCAAATACAACAAGCAATTTATTTATTGGGGTTTTAACGACACTTTAGACAGCCAGTTTCACCTCGTGCCAGAATTTGAACTGGCTGATTTTAGAGGTGCAAGAAAAGGATATCTCAGAAAATATTGGATAACCTTTGGACCAACTTAATGTGGGGTTATCCATTTTGTGAATCCTTGGTCATATTACAAAATATAAACATCAAATTTCCAACCTTTCACAAAAGGTATGCAGTAAAAGCCTGTCATGTGTCAGTAATTGTGGATGGAATTAAAAGAACTCTACCAATTTCTGTGGAGTAAAAACATTTACAAATTGCACCAAACTCCAGTGCACATGTCTGGCAGTGTACTGACACCTCTAGATGTCAAAAGATATAACTGTGAAAGTATAGAAGATTATAGGATTAGAGTAAAGTTACTGACCACATCAAGGTTAACCATCTAACTGTACAAATCAGCAAAATCTTTCCTACTCTACAACATTCCTCCAGTATTCAAAAAATCAAATTCCAGTGATTTTCAATTTTTTTTTTATTTAATTTCCATGAGGGAAATGTATAAAATTTTCCAGATATATGCCAAAGATTCAGTTCATTTAACCCATTACATAGATGGCTTGCAGTAATAATAACAACAGTAACTTTTTAACTAATCCAACCAAAATAATCCCGAATGCCCACATGGGGGCACGGTCAAGCCAGAAAATAAGAAGACTGTCTCATCTGCAAAATGAGGTCCCCAGAGGATGTATTTAGTGATGCTACCCTGCACAGCAGGGTAGCATCACTAAATTTACCCTCTGTGAACCTCATTCTGAATCAGGGTCTCAAAATTAAACAGAAAGAGGTACCTAGAGGATAGCATGGGATAGCATAATCAAATTCACCCTCTGGGGACCTCATTCTACAAATGTCAGACTGCTTATTTTCAGGCCTGGGCACAGTGGTGCCGTGTACTAAAGTGTACTACTGCACATTGATTGTGCCCCTGTCTTCAACCAATGCTAACCATGCTTGTGTGGAGTTAGTATTTTTGGAGTCTGAGAGTTGCTTGCCATTGCTCGGTGTTTCTCTCCAGGTACTGTGGCTTCCTTTACTCATAAAACTGTCTGACATGATGTGATCCTGGCTGCTGAAAGTGTAATTAAACCCCAATAAATAAATAACCTGACCAGAAAACAAAACTTTATTTCATAATTAAAATATTTCTTTTTTTGGTTCTTAAACATAGCTTATGGCCCTCAATGAAATGTGGTCATTGAGCTGATTCCACTGAGAAGCCATGAGTTATGTTTTTGAGGTCATAAAGAATCAAAAGCTATTATTGAAGGTAAAAATATGAGAAAAACAGAAAGTGAGAAAAGCCCACCAGATACGGCTGTTATGTTCCAATAAGACTAAAATCCTCGTCCCCTGATTGGATGAGAGCTGGCCTAATTTTTTCTATGTTTATGGCTCCAGTAGAATATGTTGTTACCGTTTGATGTTACCATACAAAATATTTGAAATGATGTTGCCTAATTCATAATAATTTCATCAATGGAGTGACTTGCAAACTGTTTCATTTCTCTAGAATTTTCATACATGCAGCAGACGATCTTCCAAATGAAGTGTTATTCAAATTACAAATGAGTTTATGATTTGAACTAAGATAGAGTGACCTCAGCCTTTAGCTGATTTATGAATTATTTGTCTAGTGATGTTGTAGGATACATGAGGGGGTTTATTTACTAAACTTGTTATCATTACAAGTTTCTGTATTCATTACATGATATGGCTTTTGGGCTGTGTGTAGGATCTTATTGGAACATACACGTTATTGTGATGAATCAACGGTAACATGGTCTGAGGTTTGTGGCTTGAAGCATATGTTTGATGTTACCATACAAAATATTTGAAATGATATTGCCTAATTCATAATAATTTCATCAATGGAGTGACTTGCAAACTGTTTCATTTCTCTAGAATTTTCATACATGCAGCAGACGATCTTCCAAACGAAGTGTTGTTCAAATTACAAATGAGTTTATGATTTGAACTAAGATGGAGTGACCTCAGCCTTTAGCTGATTTATGAATTATTTGTCTAGTGATGTTGTAGGATACATGGGGGGTTTATTTACTGAACTTGTTATCATTACAAGTTTCTGTATTCATTACATGATATGGCTTTTGGGCTGTGAGTAGGATCTTATTGGAACATACACGTTATTGTGATGAATCAACGGTAACATGGTCTGAGGTTTGGGGCTTGAAGCATATGTTCAACCTTGATGCTCCGCATGTCAGTTGAACATAAACACCGAGCTGCTAACCTCAGACCATGTGACCATTAATTCATTACAATAACTTATAATGATATTTAAAGGGTTAAGAATCTAAAAACCTTCAGGTTTCTCTTTCAAACTTATGATGCCATCCAAGAAGGAACTCATTGAGCTCATTCCAATGAACTGAGTAACAACTTATATACTACTCAAAGTTTGCTAAGCACCAAGTATATCCAACTACCTGTTTTACCTTTTCGTTGTAATATTGTAATGAAAAGTGTATATATTTTTTATTTAATTATATTATTAATGATTTAAGTACAAAAATTAAGATTTTGTCTGTGTTTGACATTATTTTTTAGCTTTTGAATACGATAACCATGGAAAATGGATATTATTGGTAAAAGAGGAAATTTTTCAAATTTGCCAAAACGTTGGCGGAGTGAACTGGTATGGGTTCAATATCGAGTATGAGACCCATTACTGTTAATTATAGCTTGGCAACACCTTCTCATGCTTCCAATCAGGTTCCTGGTGGTCCTTTGAGGGATGTTGTTCCATTCTTGGACCAGCATGGCACCAAGCTCCTGGACACTTCTTGGCTGTACTGGACGGGCTGAAATTGCAAGCTGCAACTTATTCCAGACATGTTTGATTGGATTGAGGTCAGGGGATCTTGCTGGCCAGTCCATACGCTCAATCCCCTCCCTATGTCAGCACTCTCCGACAGCATGGGCAACATGAGGATGGGCATTATCGTCCATCAGAATGAATCTATCACCCACTGCATATGCATACAATCTGACGTGGACATCCAGGATCTCATCAATATACCGCTGTGCAGTCAGACCACCTTTGTGCAACCTTGCCTGGATAGTCTGCGTCAAAACATTTATCCCGGATGCATTCTGAAGGTCACTGCAAAGCTGGGTTGCTGTGGCAAAGCGGTTCCTACAGGCCTGAATGATCAAAAAACGGTCTTCAGCTGCAGATGTTGCCCTGTCTCTGCCACCACCATGCCATCTTACTGGTGTGCCATACTGCTGAAATCTTGTCCAGGCTCTGGTGATCACTGAATGGTGCACACCAAGGGCTTCACCAACCTGACGATGGGTAGCCCCTTGCTCCACCTTCCCTACAGCCCACCACATTTCTGCTTCAGACAAATGTCTTCTTACATTTGCATTTGCCATATTCAATCATTAAATCACAAGGGTTTGTGTTGAAAAGAAGACTGAATACCCTACACATGGCATGTACATGTAGACAGTACACAAAAACATCATGAAAATCAAGGGGTGCATGCTTTCCATGACTGTCACAAAATGTCTGCCTATCAAGAGAGCTAATGTAAACACTGGGGACCATCTCAATACATTTCTCGATCATATCCACCAAAAATATTGCAAATATGTCACAAGCAAATTTGGTGTTTAGCAAACTTTGAGTAGTATAGTATGTTAACAACAGATTTCAAAAATACAATTTATTACACACCTGTAACTGTATTTCTCATGATAACATGGATTTTAGGGGCATGCGGTAATTTAAACCAGAAAGCTCTAGTGCGATCTGATAAAAAGCACCCTTCGCGTGCACAATTTCTCTCATTAGACTGGTTCTTATAGTTTGCAGCGTTTAGTCGAAAGTAACCAATGAGAACCATCAGCTGTATTTATCTGTTGGAATTGCCGATTCTCATTCCAAAATGTAATGTTTGATGCACAACTTTGCTAAAAACTATCGATAGTCTTCCTAGATACATGATCTCTACCAGGAAAATGAACCCTGAAACTCCACCTTTGCTTTCGTTTTTGAAAACCAAGGAAAACTTAATTAATTTGGAGCAAAAAAGTCCAATTTGGGTTCAATATTGGCACCTGGCACTGGTACAGTTCCTATAGAATTTTGAAACATTATTACCCTCAGCGCCGCATGCTCAGACGAGTCGATACAATGCCCACTGTGTAATCCTATTTGATTCACACTTCGGAATGAAGCAGCATGTTTTCCAACACAAACATACATTGAAAATCATGTTAAGTAGAAGTAGTTCTCAGGAAGCAGGACAAAATCAATTGTGAAAAAGGTTACCACGAAGCGGAAAGACTGATGCTGACAGTGCCTGCAGATGTCTGACAGCTAGTACATGCAGTTACTGATTAACTATCACCAATTCCACCCTTACTAGTAATAGTAGTAGGCCTTACTGGGTGACACCCCCCACCCCCACACTAGTTGAAGAAAGAAAATAATGTGGAAGAATGAAAAAAACGGTTTAAGAAAAACTCTGTAATTTACATTGTGAAACCAATGATTTTTTTACGTATTTGAGGGCAACGTTTTTTTTTTTCGGGAGGGGGGAAAGGGGGGGGCTGCCAATGTAGTAATGCTGAAATATGACTTTCTGTAGTTTGTACTGAGAAAAATAAATGTTAGCACCTGCCCACTACTAGATAGTCTTTAAGAGGAAAGGAGAGGAGAGGTAAATACATGCGGTCTGATCCAACATATTGTCAATTTTATGAGGCAACTTTCATGAAAAATGATAATTAGAATATTTAAAACATAGACAGTATGACAATATTTACCAAACATATATTTATATGGATTTTTAAGTGACAAATTAAGATTATTTGCTAGTATTTCTGTTTTGTACAAGCATATTATTTTCCTTTAACTCTCAGCATCAAAACTTAAATCAAATGCCACTTATATGGGAGGTTACTGCACACTCATCCCCCCTCCACCAACAACTTGCTAATTTTGCAGTTTTCATGGCAAGGGATTGGTATTTTCAGAACAAATTGTTCAGAGGGAGGGGTATTTTTTTTATTTTGGGCAAATATCAGGGCAGTGGACAGAGCATTTTCATGGGCTACCAGGGCAAATTCGAGGTAAGGGCCTGCATTTTGATTTTGAAACAAAAATTCAGGTCAGTATGATTGGTCAGCCCCCATCCGGGATGATCCCCAAGAAAATGTCCTCCAAAAGCCTATCATTAGCCATATTCTATTAGTCTGCTTTAAAACTACTAACTAAATGCAAATTCAAAATAATTAAAAAATTTAAGACTGACAAGATATAGTACCAAACACATAAAGAATTATTTTTGTTTTGAACCAGATAGCAAGACAAAAATGCTGATAGAACTGTTCAGATAACGAATTGGTGAAGTATAGTTGTACAAAATAATGAAAATATTAATGAATCTTTAAAGATATTATCAACAAAAATAAGGTGGAGCTTACTGGTGAAAAAAAACTCCACCCCTGTATTTCTCTTTCAGCCTCTGACAAAGACTTTTGGATTTTCTTTTCGAGAGCTTTTGAGACAATGGTGTCTGATTAGTGATGATGGTGGGGGTGGGGAGGTTATAATGGTGTATAAACTTGTGGAGACAAGAGACATGACATTTTCTTGCAGTTATCGTACAATTTGTTTCTTGCTTTGTATGTAGTACATGTGGACTACCCACAGCCTTTATTGCAGTCCATTTCAAACAAAGGTTATCACAACTTGAGGTAAAATAAAACTAGAGGCTCTAAAGAGCCTGTAATCGCTCACCTGGAACTACATATAAAAATGTGATTTCCCATAGGCTTTCCATGGTAACTATGAGCTGCAATTGTGGCCATGTTTGCAACATTACATCAACATTACATGAGGATCATTTGTACAAGGGGGTCCCAGTTCTCAATCATGTGAAGTTTCAAAATATTTGACTTAGTTTTAGAGGAGAAGATTTTTGCAAAACCCATCAATCAGAATCAGAGAATGTCTCTGGTGGCCACATTTTCCAACCAATGGGAACAAAAAGAGGATCGTTTGTAGAGGGCCTCCTATAGACCATTCCTGTGAAGTTTGGTTCATGTTGGCTCAGTAGTTCCAAAGAAGAAGATGAAAATGTGACTTCCCATAGGGTTTCTATAGTAACTATAAGCTGCAATTGTGGCCATGTTTGCAACACGATCAACATTAAATGATGACTGTTGGTAGAGGGTGTCCCAGTCATCAACTATGCAAAGTATCAAAACATTTGGCCCTGTGGTTTCAGAGGAGAAGATTTTTCAAAATCCACCAATCAGAATCAAAAAATGCTTCTGGCAGCCATGTTGTTCAACCCATGGGAACAAAATGAGGATCGTTTGTAGAGGACCTCCCATATACTATCCCTGCCACGCAGGAGGCGCCACAGGGGGCACCTGGAAACCACTCGTAGCCTCGCTGGAAGCAACGGAAAAAGGCTCTTGGACAGAGCCTAAGTGAGCAAGGAGAGGGCCTCCCTAAGCTCACTGACTGTGTCGGAACAGAATGACGTGAGAACGAACCAACAAAGTGGCTTCACTCCTGACCCATTTAACCAGCGAAGGGTCATGATCCTCAAATACACCCGACGTGGGGCGACGGGCTGCAGCCAAAAACATCTGAAGGCAGATGTTTATTGGGGTATCACATACCCTGAGGATCTACAGAGTGGAAACTCGGTCACTGCGGACCTCTGCGGGACAGAAGGTCCAGGCTGCACAAAAAGCATTGGTCACGCAAAACTGGCCATCTGAAACCAATGAGAAAAACTGCGGTACTCGATGGCTGAGAGACCACAGTAGAGGGTTCGACCGGCAGCCCCTTCCAACTTCGCCAAGTTGAAGTCAGGGAAGGCTGAGGCCAATACCCTACGTCTACCAGACATTTCTGCAGACCCCTGCAGGGAGAAAGCTGCTGTGCTCAACAACCGAGAAGACACAACATGGGGTTCGGTCGGCAGCCACTTCCGACTTCGCCGAGTTGAAGTCAGGGAAGGCCGAGGCCGATACCCCATGTCTACACTACCAGACACATCTACAGACCCCTGCAGAGATAAAACTGCTGTGCTCAATGGCTGAGAGGACACAGCAGGGGGGTTTGGTTGGCAGCCATTTCCGACTTTGCTGAGTTGAAGTCAGGGAAGGCTGAGGCCGATACCCCACAACCACACTACAGACATCACTGCAGACCTCTGCAGTCTAAGCCGAGGCTGGCTAAAATGGTGACCGATGACGTTGTAGATGGAACAGCAGTAGCAGCAGATACGACGGGAGCTGTTGAAACTAGCGGAAAAGGGGAGAGAGCAGCCTAGCTGGGCCTCCAAAGGAGGAGTCACAACCCTAGTGACAGCCTCAGATGTCGACTGGAGAGGGTGCATAGTCCCAGAACCAGGCATATCTTCACCAGACATCCAACAGCTCCCGCAGTATCCACCACAGTAAAAAACTGCACATCTCCCATGGAGGGGGAATAACGTGGTCATGTCTGGAGGCCCCAAAACGACAACATCCCCCCGTGGGTGTGGGAGGAGCTGCACATCTCCCATGGAGGGGGAATAACTCTCACCAGATGTTGTCGTGTTGGGAGGCCCCAAAATGACATCATTACCCCCTCCCCCCCACAGGTGCGGGAGGAACAGCCACGAAAAGCGAGGGCAAAAGGCATTGCCCTAAAGGAACCAAACTGGAAATAGCAGAGGTGAGAGCAATAGAAGAAAAAGGTGAACTCAACAGATAAAGAAAGTAGAAGAACACCCCCAACTACGAGAGAAGGTGGCAGAAAAAAGAACTGGTGGTTACACAACAGAACCCAGATGGCTGACAGGGACCTAAAAAACAGAAATTCAACCCTCAACAGAGTGAAGAAATCCTGTCCATACAGTCCCTCATTGACACCGAACCTACAAAATAATATTAAAATTTATCAACCGAAAAATTTTATGTGCGAACGATTTTGAAAATCTGGCGAGAAATCAGAAAATATATATAAAATTCTATGAAATTGTGGTTGAAAATAGTAACGAGAATATATAAAACACAGTCCTGTTATTATTCGATCTTCAGATCCATAATTCCAGTCACAGGAGACCATTATAGACGAGTTGAATTATCACTGTTTCGTAATGCAAATGGCGACACATCCTTCACATGCTGCGGACAAAAAGAAAAAGACTTGATGACTGCCTTGCACTCTGGTTAACGGAAGTTGTGGAATTGTACTAAGAGAAGAGCGTCCCCTACTGGGTGTGTGCCGATGGCGCTCAACCCAGTTTTGGCTTATTTTTTCGTGGTGTTTTTTACACCACTTTTCTCTCCCAAATCTCTTGGGAAAGATTCAAATAGAGAGTATTTTATCCATGTCTGGGTCTTCCACTGTAGTGCAAGCCTGTAGTAAACAACTGTAAGGTAGATTTATAAAAAATGCTTCTGGCAGCCATGTTTTTCGATGCACGGTAACAAAAATAAGGAGCACTGGTAGAAGACCTCCCATAGACTATTCCTGGCAGGTTTGCTTCACGTCGGCTCAGTAGTTCCAGAGTAGAAGATGAAAATGTGATTTCCCATAGGGTTTCTATAGTAACTATAAGCCGCAATTGCAGCCATGTTTACAACCCGATCAACATTAAATGAGGAATGTTGGTAGAGGGGGTCCCAGTCATCATTTATGTGAAGTATCAAAGCATTTGGCCTGGCAGTTTCAGAGGAGTAGATTTTTCAAAATCCACCAACCAGAATCAAAGAACGCCTCCGGCGGCCATGTTTTTTAACCCATGGGAACAAAATGAGGATGGTTTGTAGAGGACCTCCCATAGACCATTATTGCCAAGGTTGGTTCATGTTGTCTCAGTAGTTCCAAAGAAGAAGATGAAAATGTGATTTCCAATAGGGTTTCTATAGTAACTATAAGCCACAACTGAAGCCATGTTTGCAACCTGATCAACATTAAATGAGGATCGTTGGTAGAGGGGGTCCCAGTCATCAACCATGCAAAGTTTCAAAACATTTGGCCCTATGGTTTCAGAGAAGATTTTTCAAAATCCACCAATCAGAATCAAAGAATGCCTCTGGCAGCCATGTTTTCAAACCCATGGGAACAAAATGAGGATCGTTTGTAGAGGACCTCCCATATACTATCGCTGCCACGTTTGGTTCACGTCGGCTCAGTAGTTGCAAAGAAGATGAAAATGTGATTTCCCATAGGGTTTCTATAGTAACTGTAAGCTACAATTGCGACCATGTTTGTAATCCGATCAACATTAAATGAGGACCATTGGTAGAAGGTGTCCCAGTCATCATTTGTGTGAAGTTTCAAAACATGTGGCCTGGCAGTTTCAGAGGAGAAGATTTTTGAAAATCCACAAACCAGAATCAAAGCATGCCTCTGGAAGCCATGTTTTTCATCCGATGGAAACAAAATGCGGATCATTTGTAGAGGACCTCCCACAGACCATTCCTGCCAAGTTTGGTTCACACCGGCTCAGCAGTTACAGAGAAGAAGATGAAAATGTGAAAAGTTTACAGACGACGATGGACGCCAACTGATGTGAAAAGGTCACATGGTCTTTTAGACCAGGTGAGCTAAAAAGGCAAAATTTCAAAACCGATTTGTCACTTAAACAGACCAGCAATAATTCAAGCGCTGCTAATTAAGCATGAAGTTTAATGTCCATTACTGCGCATTTGTCGAATGCCACATGGGCTATCTGATAAAGATTGAAAGAGCGAGAGAGACCAGTGTTTTCCTGCAATCATTATCTGTGTAATTATGGCCAGTTAATAGGTAATTGTGGTGAAAACAGTACATTGCACATGTTCTGGACACACACCCATATTACGCAACTAGCATGTCACCGAAATGCGAGTCTTTCAAAGGAACTTTAAAGCAAATATTAAATTTAAGATAGATCTAAGCTGCCAAGTTCAAGAGAAACAATTAATCTGAGAACTAATGTTCTGGCTATCGAAATAAAAATCTGGGGATTTCTTGAAAATTTCATTCCAGTCTGAAGGTGTGTAAGGCTATGGGTCGCTTCGAGTACATAGAGATGTCCCATGCTACAGGTTAGAGGAGGTGTCGCATCGGTGCAAAAGTATAGGCATGTTGTGATGTAGGGGAGCCACAGAGCTCATATTTAGAATAGGAGCAGTCTTGGGCCAAGTCGGTGGCCATATATGAGAATAGGATCAGAAACACGAAGTACGAGCTCAGGGAGCTATTTGCATTTAGGTAAACAGCATTACCTGTTTTAGAAGGCAAGCTATACCTAGGCAGAGTAGTCTTGGCCTGTACGAACATTATTCTGGGACAAACGTAAGGGAGAGTTTAACCCCATTGGTGGCGACTGCTTTTGTGAAAAGCGTCCAGTAAAATGACAATAAGCTAGTGGCCATGCGATGGCAATGGAAGAGTGACATTCTGTCACTGGTTAGAGGAAAGGTGACATAGTAAAGTGACAATACGTCAGTGGGCGTACAACGGCAGGCGTAGAGTGATATTCCATCACATGTTGAGTAAAAAAGTCTAGTAAAGTGACAATAGATTAGTGGCAGTGGAAGAGCAAAGTAAAGAGGGGACCAAAGAACAAACACCAGCGAGAAGGACAAGAACCAGTGACAACAAAGAATGCGGACCCGTAAGTGACTCAAAAACTGTGTGGGTAGGGGGTGATTGACGTTTTGTTTTTCATGTTCATTGGATTCCATGTAAGTCACAAATTACCATATTTATTTATATGTATATGAATTAAAATTGTTGATTTCAGTGAACCCCTGTTGATTCATGCTTTTTGATGAAAAGTCACAGACCCTTTCAGAATAAGAACCTCCACAGCAAAAGCGAAACGGACGGATTCCTCACGGTGAGACATAGGTTCACGCATAGATTCAGGTGACACTCCTTGAGTTTTGGCTGAATATGCGGCGTGAATCTATTTCTTCCAGCAGCGACAAAGCCCCGGTTTCCGACACACTGAAGGTATGGTAAATGGTTTAGTGTTTATTTATTTATTGGTATTTAAGGTCACTTTCAACATCTTTTGCTATATCATAACTGCAACATTGGTACGCAGTCAAATTTAGCCAATCATTTACACCTATGCTGCCCACTTCAGAGGACTTCCATCCCAGGTGTTGGTTCTGGTGTAACAGGATATCTTCCCCCCCTGGATATCTCCCCCCCCCCCCCCGGGGGAAGATATCCTAGTATATCTTCCCCCACCCTGAATATCTTCCCCCCCCCCAGCCCCCTACCCCCCCCCCCCCCACCACCCTTAAAAAAATTTTTTTTAATCAATTTGACCTTATTTGATGATGAAATGGTGAGAACAGATCCTGGCCTGGATATCTTCCCCCCCACCATGACAAAAAAATTTTTGTCAAACATTTGACACTAATCTCACCATTTCATTATCAATTAGTGTCAAGTGTTTGACAAATCATTTTTTGTCATGGTGGGGGAGGAAGATATCCAGGCCTGGATATCTTCCCACTCACCTCCCATTCCAACCAACCCTAACTCAGTGTTTATTCGAAACCATTTTTAAAGTCCCAAATTTATTTCTCTCACCATTTCATTATCAATTAGTGTAAAATGTTCGACAAAAATTTTTTTGTCATGGGGGGGGGGTGGGGGGGGGGGGGGAAGATATCCATGACAACATGAACCAGAATAGTTGAGAAAATATTGAAATGAATTTTTGTCACAGGTTTTCAACTGCATGAGAGTAATATATCCAGGTTGAACCTGAAAAAAAACCCAACATTCTGCCAAAAACAAACATTTTTCTCGCCATTTCATCATCAAATAATGTTAAATTAATCCCAAAAAAATTTTCGTGGTGTGGGGGGAAGATATTCAGGGTGGGGGGGGGGGGGGGGGGAAGATATACTAGGATATCTTCCCCCCCGGAGGGGAAGATATCCTAGGATATCTTCCCCCGCGGGGGAAGATATCCAGGGGGAGGGGGGAGATGACGTGTGACACCGGGTCACCTGTCATCTTCCCCCCTGGATATCTTCCCCCGCGGTACTTGTTTACTGTCAATCAGCATTTTCAAGGGTTCCCAAGGGTAACTGAGCTAGTTGAAGGGTCAAATGTCATGCCAATATGTCAAAGCTACATCATGGTATTATATAAACTGCAGCAATAAAAATTCCAAACAACAGAGGGCTGCAACATATCTTGGGTTCATTATCTGATTGGTATAATGCACAGAAAATCTTCATTTGACCTTAGCTAATCTTTCCTGAAGCTATTCCAATCAAATGGATAAAACCTGTGCTTTTTATCGGCAACAGATAAGTAGATGGTGATGTTGTTTACATCCAGATTGGATTGCCAAACAAATATGCTCTGCACACTTCTACACCATTCTGAAGCTTTGTTTAGAAGAAGAAATTTCCTCATAAACCCAGTTTGATAAACCCAGTCATCTTAGACGCTGTGCAGAGCTGCCTCTCAGACTGATGGGAAAAATGGAAACCAAACACAATCAGGCTGTCATGAAACTAAAATGTGTTAACCTTTTACCCAATGAAACACCTGCATCCGACCGCGTAATATGCAAATACAGCTGCTGAAAAAATATTATTTTTCGAAAAATTTCAACAAAACCATATCATGTGACCCCTCTTTGGAACGAGCTCGTCGAGATCATTCCAAAGAGGGGTCACATGATATGGTTTTGTTGAAATTTTTTTAAAAAATTTAAAAAAAATGATATTTAAAATAATGAATTTTGAAATCGTCTGTGTTGGGTAAAGGGTTAACCTTTTACCTAATGAAATTGTTGCAGCCACCCACATAATTTACAAAATTACTTATGCAGTTGAAAAAACCAATAATTTCAAAATATTTCAATAAAAACCATATCATGTGATCCCTCACTGGAACGTGTGCATCAAGCTCATTTCAAGGAGGGGCCACATGACATGCGAAGTTGTTTTTAATAATTTAAAAAAACAATAATTAAAATAATTTTGATATCCTGTGCATTGGTTAAGGGGTTATCCTATTACCTAATGTTATAAAACTAACGAGCTCACAAAAACTGCCATTCCAATCTTATTATTTTCCATTTTTGTCTCCAACATTGCTGATGACCATGCAGTGGAATGAAACTGACAAGATCGTTCCAGTGAGGGGGTCATAAACTTATGCTCTTGAAATGAAAAAAAAAAAAAATTTCTGTTATTCAAGAATTCCTTTTGCAAGTGCTTGTTTGTTTATTGGGATTTAACGATGGTTTCAACAGCCAGGATCACATCCCATCATGTCAGTTTTACAGGTGGAGGAATCCAGAGTGCCCAGATAGAACCATTCAGCAGCAGTAAGAAACTGTCAGACTCTCGAACTTCCTGACTCTGCACAAGCAGAGTCCTTTATTTATTTATTTGTTGGAGTTTAACAATACTTTTGACAGCCAGGGTCACTTCGTGTTGGATAGTTTTATGGATGGGGGAAGCCGGAGTACCCAAATAGAACCACCAAGCAATGGCAAGCAACTGTCAGAACCTCCAACATACTAACTTCATACACATAGGGTTAGCATCAATGTGCATTACACCTTAGTACACAGTGCCACCATGCCCCCCCCCCCCCCCCCCCCACACACACACACACACACATGGGCAATCAGTATTAAGTGCCTTGTCCAAGTACACAATGCAGTTACTCCTGGCAGGGATCAAAGTATGAGCCTCTTGGTTTGAAGTTCAATTTGTAACCACTGATCTACAGAGCTCCCTACAAGCAGAGTTAGCAGCGGCTGAAGGCAAATGCACCATAGACATACAGTATGCCATACAGCGCCACTGTGCTCCCACATGGACAATCGGGACTACGTGTCTTGCCCAAGGACACAATGCAGTTACCATTTGTCAGGACCGAACCATCGAGCTTGCAGTTAAAGTCCAATGCTTTAACCTCTTAGCGATTATGTTCTCTTATGTAAATGCTGTGTACTGTCATTTTAGATAGGGGGTTAATCATACTCTGTTTAACCCTTTACCTAACAAATCTGCCACAACCAACCGTGAAATCTGAAAATTAAGCAGTTGAAAAAAAAAATTCCAAAAAGTTCAACAAAACCATATCATGTGACCCCTTCAATGGAACAAGCTCATTCTAATAAGCATGATGTGGTTTTGTTAAATTTTTTTGAAAACTTTGAAAAAAACAAAAATTAAAATAATAAATTTTGATACTGTCTGCAGTGGGTAAAGGGTTAACCATCTCAGTGTCATGACTTCTACTAGTATTCAAGACCAAGGGCATAGATATAATCGCAGGATGAATAGAGGTTGAAAAGAGTTGCTGGGAGTGTGGAGGTACTATATACCCCATGCAATGACACCAGGGTTTTTCTTGTAAATCTATAGTTCTACCAGATATTTCCACGAACATGAAGGTCCATTCCAAACTGTCAGGCCACCAGTCAAATTCTTTAACGAATTTGATGCTGTTATGGCCTGGGACCAGTCTAGCCCTTAAATAGTTCACCACCTATGTTTAGATTCAATTGTCTGGAATATATTCAGTTGGTCTGGAAAGCAAACCTATGCTTTTTAGACCAATTGAAATATTCCACATGATTGAATCTAAAAGTACCATGAACATTCATTTTCTTTGAATCAACACAAGAAATGTTCAATCAAGAGTTGATTTGACCAAATCTCTTAAGACATTGCAATACTGTTCGAAAATGTTTGTAAACTAAATATGAAAGCAGACTCACCACAGCTGCAATTTTATGATCACACCATGTGGCTCCATCAATTTTGTTAATATTATGACCAGGCTAAAATCTGGAGTCTGGAAACAATGGGTTAACTCAGATACTTCGAGAAAAGCAGATTTATAAATTAATGATTTGATGGATTAACGCATTAAGATGTTTTAAACTCTTACAATCCATCACAATGCCTACTTGATTAATACAAGAGTCGACATATTATTTTAACAGCTACTAAAGTGGATTGTTTTATTTTAATAATGCTACTTGGAAATTGCACATATAAAAGCATGTTAACTCTGTAAATCTGGTAATTCGGATATCCGATTGCAAGAACGTTGGACAGAGAGTTTGGTGACCGCTCCCGTCTTCACTTTGTATTACATGTACGCTGGAGTCCAGTTAATAAATTTGTTATATATTTAGTCTCAATAGTTTGTAGAGTGAGATCCCTGGTACGAAATAACTTCGCAACCAGTTCCTCAGGTCATAATATCCTGATGTTTCAGGGCAAAATAAATATTGATTGGAATAACTATAACTAGAGCATGAAAGAATATCTGTATATATCTGGATAAAGGGACATCACCTTGTACCAATCAATAGACATCTATGTGCAAACTCCACAAAAAGCTGATAAATGAACAGACCAGCATCATTTGAACAAAACCATAAAATGTGATGAGCTAATTCTAATGACATGATTTCGTACAAATTTTTGGAAGAATATTTTTTCAACTACTCGGTTTGTAAATTATTCATGCGAATGTGGCAGACACATTGGGAGAAAGGTTATGCATTTTCATGCTCAAGGTGCCCAGCTTTAAAATTTAACCTGGGAGAACTCTGACCACCAAACCCCAACATAGGGATGGATAAAAACTTTCGACTGTGTGCTGGGGAAAATATTTTGTCTCCTCATCTACTTTTAATTTAGTCTGGCTATGCACCTGAATATAAACCCTATTAACCCTTTACCTAACGAATCGCCCGCATCCGCCCGCATAATATGCAAATTCAGCAGTTGAAAAAATATTATTTTTCAAAAAATTTCAACAAAACCATATCATGTGACCCCTCGTTGGAAAGAGCTCAATGAGCTCATTCCAACGAGGGGTCAAATGATATGGTTTTGTTGAAATTTTTTTAAAAATTTAAAAAAATGATATTTAAAATAATAAATTTTGATATCGTCTGCGTTGGGTAAAGGGTTAAATACTAATCAGATTACAGGTCCATTTTTTTTTAAAATTTGCACCATTACTAAAATTATGTATTTATACAAGGAGGTAAAAACATGATTTAAAGCAAACATGTCAATATACAGACATTCCTGTAATATATTATCTACAAAACCAATCAAATGAACCTAACACTGAGGTCACTGCAACCAACATATTAATTTTTTTAATTTTTTTCACACTTGTTAACACCAAAACATCAACAACTTTTACATATTCTTTAGCAAACTGTCTATTTTTAACTTCTCCTCACTACTAACAAAGCACATTAAGTCATTATAAATCTTCAAATATGCTAAAAACTTCCTGAAGTTCTCAGACAGGATTTTTAGAGTTCTGATTCAACCCAAACAAATATTGCTGGGAATCTCTTAAAAACTACTTGTCTGAGAATCTGTAAGAAAATATTTCCTTCCATGAACAAAGAATTTACTTGGAATATTTGTTTCACCATCCTTTGTTATCCCTTCTTTTGCTGTTAAGTTCTGAAGTCCAAACACTTAATCTTAGCCCTTTACCTAATGAATTGGCCACATCCACCTGTGTGGATATACAAATTGAGTGGATGAAAAATATTATTTTTCAGAACATGAGGCTCAAGTGAGCCTAAAACACTCACATGGCTCAAGTTGTCAAAAGAGATGACTGTGTCAGTAAGTGATCAGCAGCAAGAGCAATATTTTGATTTGCTGTGACACAACTAAAGGCAACTTTTTTGGACATTCAACTCTGCTGGTTCTAGGAAATCTTCCGAGCAAATTCTGTTCTGTGAAGTATTAAAATACAACAACTGAACAAAATTTTTGTTTTGTTTTCAACTACTGTGGTTCTCTCTCTTTCTTGAAAAGCTAAAGGTTTTAATTTTTTGCCTCAAAAACAAAGCATACAACCTTCATTGGAACACACTCAATGAACTTTTTCAAATGAGGAATCCCAAGAGTTCTGTTTTTGAGGCCAAAATTAAAAAAAAAAATGATAAAACTTTAATAGTGCTTTTTATAATAGTGCTCCCAGTTATGGCCATTACACGAGGTAAAAGAGTACACTTTTAAAACCTTTTTGAGGAATTTCAGGCATAAATGCATATGAGATTGAAATTTTTCAGGAAATGTGTGGGGCCAATCCCCACCATGGCTACGCCCCTCGCCTCTAGCTGTGTAGAACTGACTTTGTCCAAGGTTATACAGAATCAGCTAAGTTCAAACCTTGCTGAAAAGAATTACTGAGAAATTCATGTCTGTGATAAATGAGAATTTAATAAGGGATAATATTCATAAGTGAGTAGACAAAAAAACCCTATTAACCTGATAATTTGCACTGAGAGTAGACAAAACCTACTAACCTAAACTTAATGTATTTATGCTCACTATTAACCCTTGGTTCACTGTGGAGGAATGCTTTCCACTAATTCATCAAATAACTTTTCATTTGGAAAATCGTCACCTCAGTGCTAGAATGTCCTATGTCCCATAGGGGACATAGGACATTCTAGCACTCAGGCGACGAAATGTTATACATGACAGAACAGCCTAAATCTGCCCTACAATATATTGGTTAGCTCTTTGCCTGCTGCAGGCAAATTTTCCAGCCGAGTACAAAAATACCATGTTATGAAGTAATCATATAGCCAAACCATTTGTTAACAAAATATACTTCTACCAATAGTTGTAATCCTCTTATCAAAAGTTTCTTGATTCTGGAACATATTGAATTTTTCATCCAATCAAACCATGACTGCTTTACAGCAGCCATAACATGATTGTATGAAAAATTCCAGAAAAAAACCTAGCAGGTCAAGAGTTAAAAGAATAGTGCTGTTAACTATATATCTCTATAAAACACTGGAATAGGATCTGTTATTGCCTTCAAGACAATTTTGATCTGCCCCTGTGGGAACCAGGGAAAGTGGAGCAGTGCTTGTTTACTACAGTAAATAAGTTCTGCTTTACTGGTAAAATGGGGTTCTGAGCCAATGCTTGGGGTGGAAGTCCTCTAAAGTGCACAGCACAGATATAAATGATTGGGTGAACATGACTTCATAACTGTGATGCGATCATGATATAGTCAAAGATGCTAAAAGTGACCTTAAACGCCAATAAATAAATACACTTTGATCTGTTACTTGCAAATGAGTTACAGAGAAAATTCGCGTTAACTGAATACAAACTGCTATAATCCATTTATTTATTTATTAGGGTTTAATGACAATTTAACAGCCAAGGTCATATCATGTTGGTGACAGTTTTGTGGGTGGAGGAAGCCGGTGTACTGGGAGAGAACCACCGAGCAATGACGAGCAGCTACCCGCTCCCCAACATCATAACTCTGCACTGAAGCACAGGTAGGGTTAGACTGGTTGAAGACATACGCACCATTGATGTGCAGTACGCCTCAGTACACAGCATCACCATGAGCCCATGTGGACAATCAGGGTTAAGTGCCTTGCCCAATGACACACAGTGGGAGTCTGAATCGATCGCTCAGATGTTCACCCATCCAAGGACTAACCGGGCTCGACGTTGCTTAACTTCGGTGATCTAACAAGAACTGGTTACCGCAATGCCACCGTGCCCCCGCTATAATCCATCAAAACCTTCCTATTTAACTAATGCTGATAAATGTTATTTATATTTTAGAAGGCTTTACACATGCAAAAGTACATTTTTCTTGACTTTTATCTTGCTCTGCCCCTTAAATAGTAAGGTATATACAACCCATTGTTTGTTTCTTTCGAAAGTCTGTTGAAGTTATGACACAAACCACTAGTTCACTGGTAGCACATTGATGGCTACAAAGTGAGCATGCATGCATTACTATGTCATCTGAGTTATCACTGGTAATGCCTTGATTGGATGGAAGCAGATGTGTTCAGTTCAAAATTGGAAGATTGACATGAAAATTGCATAAACATTCAGTTTTACAAACACATAGCGTGGTATTGCTCAAAAAGCATTCCAGCCAAATCAAGCAACGGAATATGCTGCCACAGAAGTTTGTGGCACACAAAGAACTAGATACTCTCGAATGTCACTATGGAACAAGTTTCAAATGTGCATTAACAGTGAAAAAATAAATTTTATAGTAAATTTCCTTTCTTATTATACCTACCGCAATTGTTTACTACAGGCTTGCACTACAGTGGAAGAACCTAACTCGGATAAAATACTCTCTATTTTAATCTTTCCCAAGAGATTTGGGAAAGAAAAGTGATGGAAAAACACCACGAAAAAATAAGACAAAACTGGGTCGAGCTCCATCGGCGCACACCCAGTATGGGATGCCCTTCCATAGCACAAATCCACGACTTCCGTAAACCAATGCGCAGTGTGTCAATTCATCATTCTTTTGATTCAGACAACACAGGAGTTATGTGATCAGCGGGGAGGAAGGATTCTTACCCGAAAAGAAGATGGGAGGGCCTCCATGTAAACAATTGCGGTAGGTATAATAAGAAAGGAAATTTACTATAAAATTTATATTTCTTATCAACCTACCTTGCAATTATTTACTACAGGCTGAATAGAAAATAGGATGGAGGGAATCACATAACCAACCCACACATAACTCAATAGCACTGGAACCGTGGACAGACGAAGAGATCCCTAGGCCTATCAAACCATAGCATCACAAACATTAGTAAAAGACAATGAAAGATGAGGCGTATGGTGAAGTGCGACACACAGACAGAAAGGGCAGTAACAGCACAGAGCTGGAACTGACCCTGAAAAAAGCTGAATGGCTCAGATAGACAACAGCCTGAGCCGAAGAAAGAGGGCGCCAAGGACAAAGGTCCTCTGTCGGCTCCTGCAACTGTCGCAGATAAAAGGAGGATGTAGCATTTCTCCAGTAGGCTGCCAGTATAACATCTGTCATCCGACAACATGACAAAGCTATTAAAAGAGGAAGACAATGCACGCACCTTGTGGCAGAAAAAACAATTGGTAATACAATCACCAGTAGCTAGACGAGTGGAAGCTGCACGAATAGCAAGACAAATCCATCGAGAAATGGATGCAAGAGAGATCTGGCATGTGAGAAAATGCATATCCATCCAGGATAAAGGCGCGAACGCCCCCACCCCCAAGCAGAGCATCGCCCAAGAAAGTGACCATCTTGGAGTAAACTGCTAAGTCCTAGGCCTTTTCAAGGAAAAGAGCTGAACAAGCTTGGAGAGGCAAGGATGAGTGTCGAAACAATGCGGTACCACATATGAAAAAGGTCTCCGAAGCATGGACTTGTACCCATTGCTGGAGACCCCCAGAAACAAACATATACCAGAAACTCCGAAAGCGATGTGATCAAAGGAGTGACAGAAGCAACAGAGTGATCGCACACCATCGAGAGGCTAAACCAGTGGAGTGAGTACCTCCTTGAAGAAGAAAAGCAACTCCACTGCATGTCTCGTAAAACCACTACGGAGGAGACAGGACCCGATAAAAGACATGTGCGAAGGCACAATGAAGTCGGATCAACGTGAAACCTCCTCGGGCGACTTTGGCAAAGAAAGTCGTGAGGTAGAGGGAGATATGCCGGAACCGCTGCTAACAAAGAGCGGAGCAGATTGATCCACACCCACCGAAGCGACGGGTGTAATCGAAAGGATTCGATGACTGCAGGTTCATATCTGGGCAAGAACCTGAGGTGGAATCAGAACCGGCAGGAAGGCGAAGCCAACAAGACCATCCCAAAGGAGGGCCAGAGCGTCCACGGTGAAAGCCAAAGCATCTGGACACGTAGACACGAAGGTGTCCACCTGATGGTTCCAACGAGTCGCAAAGAGATCGATGGAACCCGCCATGTGGAGCATCCACTCGGTGTAAATGACCCTGCCCCGACAGGACAGGGAGTCGGCTAGGACGTTCAGATGACCGGGAATGTGATGAACAACCACCCCTGCGTGGACATCCTGAGCGAGCAGTAGAAGATCCCGAGCCAATTCGTACATTGGAACAGAGTGCGTGTTGCCCTGGTTCCAAATGTAAGCAGCCACCGTCGAATTGTCGAACAACAGAAGGACCTGGCGATTCGACAGGTGAGGGATCCACTGCCTGAAACTCAGACAGAAGAAGAGCAAGAAGCTGCTTCTGGTTGATGTGTAGAGCTGCCTGATCCTGGTCCCACATCCCGTGAAGGGAAAGACCTAAAGGATCCAACATCGCACCCCATCCGAGATCGCTGGCATCTGCCGTCAGAACGCGATCGGATGTGGGTAAGTCCAACGGAACACCCTGCGAAAGCCACTGGACATCCGTCCAGGGGAGAAGGTGAGGATAAAGAGATTCTGGAAACTGAAGCACCAGATCCAGAGAATCTACATTTGGCCTCCAACGACTGAGCAGAAAGTGTTGGAGAGGTCTGACATGCAGCTGACCTAGAGGAATGAGATCCATCACCGAACCGCAGAGACCGATCAGCCGGAGAATACTCCGTGCCATCGCGGATGTGGACTGGGACAGAGTCAGAGCAAAAGCTGAGAGAATTACAGCCTTGGCCTGGGGAACCGCCACCAAACTGAATTGGGTGCAGAAAGCCATCCCCAGATGATAAAATGACTGAGAAGGGACCAGGTCCGACTTCTCCTCGTTGTCTCTGAATCCTAGCGACGTGAGCAAGCGCTCAACAGAGTGGCGACATCCGACTCCAGTAAGGAAGTATTGGAATGCCTCTGGAGGATATCGTCGAGAGATGCCGAAGTTGTCACCCTGGACTGTGTGCGATGGAAAGCTATCACATGCGACATCAGTCTGGTGAAGACCCAAGGAGCCAGGTTGAGGCCGAAAGGCATGGCCTTGAACTGGTAAACTCGCCCCAGAAAAGTGAACCTGAGATACTTCCGTGACGCCCAATGAATCGGAACGTGAAAGTAAGCATCTCGCAGGTCGATGCTGGAAGCGAAATCTCCCTGGTGAATTGAACGGGGGACCGACCTGAAAGTCTCCATGCTGAACTTGGGAGCAATGATAGACTGGTTCAGGATACTCAGATCGATAACCGGTCGGAGTCGGCCATCCTTCTTCGGCACCAAGAACAGGCGGGAAAGAACCCCACTGACTGAATGTTCTTGACGACCGATCACCCCCCCCCCCCCCTCTCCCTTTGTCAGGAGATTGTCTATCTCCGTGGACAAAATTTCCCGACATAAAACGTCTGAAGGAACTGTGGTTGGAAGAGGCACCCTGGACAGAGTGGGGTGCCTTCGGAAGGATATTCGCAGCCCGGACCGAACAACATCTAACACCCAAGGATCGGATGTGATGGTGGCCCAACGGTCTGTGAACTCTGCTATCCTTCCTCCAACCTGGGACGAGTCGAGGTGAGGACCTTCATTTCGAGCCCCGACGAGGCCCGCGAGAGGAGAAACCACCTCCTCTACTGAATGAAGAATCCTGGGACTTCCCACTAGTCTGCCGACGCTTACCCTTACCCCTTGAGTAAGAAGGAAGCAGAAGAGTACTTGTTAGGCTTGGAACAGCCCCTGCCTCCCCTAGAAGGCTGATCAAGCTGAAGAAACAGCAGCTGATCTTTGGAATGATGTAGGACGTCATCCCGGAACGTCGACACGGAACCATGGAAAAGTTGCGGACCTGCCAAAGAAGCAGATCGAAGAGAAGTGCACTGCTCCTCAGGAAGGGATCGGCCTGTGTCCAGCACAGAGTCCGTTCGAACTAATTCCAGATTAGCCATGTTACAGGCATGCGTGTAAGTAAGATACATGAGCGCCTTGGACAGTACACGCAAAGGAGCCTGTACCTTGTCAAACTTATCTGGAGGCAGATAAGCAGCTAAAGCTGAAACGACGTGATCTGAGAGAGAAAGCATACCAAGCATCTCTCTCGATAAGCCCAATGTGGACTCCAGAGTCGTCATCGGAATGACGGCAGACTTGGGCTTGGAAAGCCCGAGGGAATTGGAGTCCTGATCCAAAACCATCAAAGTCGGGCAGACTGACAGATTGGCGGAATCGTAGGAATGATAATGCACCGGAGGCAAAAAGGTGTCAACCCTGGTGAAGAATGGAGCCTTCATAGCCTTGGAACTCAGCTTAGAGTCCAAGGCTGAAAATGCTTCAACCACCTGTACCGACTGGCACGGTCGAAGACGCCCAGAAGCAGGTTGCTCCATAGGCTGTTGGCGTGCGACCGATGATCACGGCCTGGCTGAGACTGTCGGCTGGTTTGACGGTTTGAGATCTGGAAGGAACCCAAACACAAAATCAAGAGCTGCCCCCAAGTCCAAAGACTGCTGGCTCTCGACATCAAGCATGTCTGACTCTTCCCCTGAGTCGGAAGACACATGGCCCAACGTGGGCAAACAAGCCGACGCCTCCCATGGAGTCGGAACGCCAGGGGGATCAGAAAGCGGCCTGTTTCCAACCACTGGCTGCCTCGCTGGAAGCAACGGGAAGGCTCTTTGACAGAACCTGAGTGAGTAAGGAGAGGGCCTCCCTAAGCTCACTGCCCATACTGGCCAGTTCGACAGGGAAACGAACCGGCAAAGTGGCTTCACCTCTGACCTTCTTAACCAGCGAAAGGTCACGATCCTCTAAAACACCCGACGCGGGATGACGGGCGGCAGCCGAAACGTCTGAAGGCAGATGTATATAGGGGTACGGCACACCCCGAGGATCAAAATAGCGGGAGCTCATGAGAGTCACCACGGACCTCTGCGGGGCAGAAGGTCCAGGCTGCACAAAAGACGCTGGTCCCCCAAAACTGGTCGTGTGGCCAGAATGAGTGGACGGAAATGCCACAGAGTTCATAGTGTCTCCACTAAGAACATCCGAATCCAATGACACAACTGTGGTGCTCGACGGCGCAGAGACCACAGTAGAGGGACCGGCCGGCAGCCACTTCCAACTTCGCCGAGTTGAAGTCAGGGAAGGCTGAGGCCAATACCCCTACATCTACACTCCCAGACACCGCAGCAGTAGGGGGTTCAGTCGGCAGCCACTTCAGACTTCGCCGAGTTGAAGTCGGGGAAGGCTGAGGCTGATACCCCACAACCACACCACTACAGACATCCCTGCAGACACTTGCAGGGATAAGCCGAGGCCGGCTAAAAACGGTGCCCAGTGATGATGCCCAGTGATGTTGTAGACGGAACAGCAGTAGCAGCAGATACGACGGGAGCTGTTGGAACTGGCAGAAAAGTGGAGAGAGCCACCTAGCTCGGCCTCCAAAGGAGTCACAACCCTAGTGACAGCCTCAGATTTCGACTGAAGAGGGCGCATTGTCCCGGAACCAGGCATCTCTTCACCAGAAATCCAACAGCTCCCGCAGTATCCATCATGGTAAAAAAAACTGCATATTCCCCACGGAAGGGGAATAACTCTCACCAGACATGGTCGAGTCGGTAAGCCCCGAAACTACAGCGTTCCCCACCCCCCGCTGGTGCGGGAGGAGCTACACATTCCCCACGGAGGGGGAGCACAGAGGGGGTATAACTCACACCAGGCGTGGTCGAGTCAGGGGCCCCCAAAACGACAGCCCCCCCCCCAGGTGCAGGAGGAGCTCCACATCCCCCACGGAGGGGGTATAACTCACACCAGACGTGGTCGAGTCAAGGGGCCCCGAAACGACAGCATTCCACACCACCCGTGGGTGCGGACGAAACGGGCACGAGAACGCACCAAGGCGAGGGCAAAAGGAATTGCCCTAAAGGAACCGAACTGGAAATAACAGAGATGAGAGTAGTAGAAGAAAAAGGTGAACTCAACAGAAACAGAAAGTAGAAGAACACCCTCAACTATGAGAGAAAGTGGCAGAAAAAAAAACGGTGGGTACACGACAGAACCCAGACGGCCGACAGGGACCAAAAACCCCCCAGAAATTCAGCCCTCAACAGAGTGAAGAAATCCTGTCCACACAGTCCCTGATTGACACCTAACTCCAATAACAATTAAATTTTTATCAACCAAAAAATTCATTGTCGAATCGCGTTGATGCGAAGTCGAAAACAAAACATTCGCGAAAATGGAATAGTAAATAATACACAATGAGAATGTGGTTGAAAATATTAACAAGAATATATAAAAAAACACAGTCCTGTATTATACGATCTTCAGATCCATAATTCCAGTCACAGGAAAACCATTATCGACGAGTTGAATTATCACTGTTTCATAATGCATTTGGTGGAGACACATCTTCCATGTGTCTCGGATAAAAAAAGAATGATGAATTGATGCACTGCGCATTGGTTTACGGAAGTTGCGGATTTGTACTATGGAAGAGCGTCCCATACTGGGTGTGCGCTGATGGCGCTCGACCCAGTTTTGGCTTATTTTTTCATGGTGTTTTTCCACCACTTTTCTTTCCCAAATCTCTTGGGAAAGATTAAAATAGAGAGTATTTTATCCGAGTTAGGTTCTTCCACTGTAGTACAAGCCTGTAGTAAACAGCTGCAAGGTAGGTTGATAAGAAATCAACCCCCATCAATTTCTGTCCATCAGTGCACTAAAAATTGAAGAAATGCTCACATAAAGTATGCTTGTTCAAGCACTGAGGCTAATGAAAGCTCCAATTTGATCTTATTTTTCCAGGCGGCACAATTTGTTGGTATTATTGCATATGGATGGCCTGCTGAAAGTCTTTTTCTGAAATGATCTCAGACAGAGCTTCTCAGAAGAAATGTCACAATTAAGCTGGTTTTCTGTAAAGTCCTGTATGGGAGACTAGAGGAGGTGATTGAGGAGAAGGGTTTTTTGGGAGAAATCCAGAATGGCTTCAGGAAGGGAAGGAGAGTTACTGATCATCTTTTCACACTATCCCAAATGATAGAATCCGCGAAAGCAAAAAAGAAAAAGATGTTTATGGCCTTTTTGGATATCAAAAAGGCATACGATAGAGTATGGAGGGAAGGTATGTGGCGCAAGCTGGAGGCTATGGGCTTAGGAGGCGAGTTTTTGTTGGAATTATGAAAGCATTATATAAAGATGTACAGAGTGAACTTAGCCTGGGAAACATTACAACGAAACGTGTGCCTGTGGAGATAGGCCTAAAACAGGGATGTATCCTTTCGCCGATCCTGTTTGCATTGTACATCAAAGGTTTAGGAGATGAACTCCTGCGTAGCGAGAAGGGGGTAGCAGTTGGGGACTTGAAGATCCCAGGGCTATTTTTTGCAGACGATATGGTTCTAGTGTCAGAAAGCGAAGAGGGGCTAACGAAAATGCTGGGAATTGTTGGGAAATATGGGAGCAAATGGAGACTCGAACTTAATGAAAGCAAGAGCAAAGTTATACCTGTGGGCCGCAAAGTGGACCCCACTCGAAGGTGGAGAGTGGGTGAGTTCTGCATTCCGGATGGGAGCAGCAAACTTCTCAGTGTGGGAGAGACAGGTGATTACGAGTATTTGGGGGTAAATATAAACATTACAGGAAGAGGCATCTACCGGAACCACACAAATAAATTGATTCTAAAGGGGAAGCGAATCCTTAACCAAATGAAACTTATAGGGAGAAACAGTTTCAATAAGGTTTTCGTGGGGAAAACCATTTGGGAAATGGTGGGGCTGCCAAGTATAACATACGGTACCGAAGTGGTACCCCTAAACCAGACGGCCGTAAAGAGCTTGGAAATCCTGCAGAACGATGGAGGCCGATGGATAACGGGGTCGAGTAATGCCGCAGCGCTAAAAGCAATCAGGGGTGAGCTTGGGTGGATGAGGATCAAGGACAGGATAGACCTGTTGAAGCTCGGTTATCTTAATTATTTGGTAAATCTCCCCGACAGCCGATGGTGTAAAGCAATGTTCCTGAGAATTTTCAACTCAAATATCAAAATGGGGTGGATGGTCCAAGTGAGGGAGCTAGTAGAGAACTACTCATTGGAGATCTCGGACCTGGACGTTGGGGCAAACCAGGGTAAAAAAATCGTCAGAGAAAGGGTCATGGAGGATTGTAACCGTAAAGAGGTCTTTGGGTGGCCTGCGTGATAAAGAGAAGCCAGGTTTTGAAGAGTACCTTGATGGCACCTTTGGGGGGTCACTGTTGTTCAAACTGAGGTCGCGATCCCTGGAGCTGAGAGGAAAAATTGGGAAAGACGGTGAAAGGGAGTGCCAGATGTGTAACTTGGACATGGTGGAGACCTTGGAACACTTTCTTCTAGAACGCCCAAAGTATCAGCCTAAAAGAATGAGATTCACTGGGAGTATAATGGGGAAGTGGGATGGGAGAATGAAGGACATGTGGTTATGGGGAGACTCAAAGGAGAGGGTTAATATGCTAATCGGAGAGATTGGGAAGAATGGGACAAGGGATATCATCAAGCAGTTCGTCTCCGAGTGTTGGGAGGAGAGGAGAAGCGTGGGAATAGGGAGGCAGTTGGGAGTACAGGGGTAACCACGGCCTTCTCGTCCGAGAACCGCAACAAATCAGCGGCTGGCCAAAGTGTTATTATTATTATACGATCAGGAAACACAAGGTACACTGTAAGTCTTCTTGCAGCTATCCCACAGCTTTATTCAACACCAAAACCTCATGTAAATCTCAACTTCTTAAGGCCTGGCTCCAAGTCGTACTGCCATGCCAGTGTGTATTTTCTGAAAAATTAATCAGGAATGAGTCCCCTCCCCTTTCAAATGATAATTCCCAACTTTCCTGGAACACAATTTCAACCCTGAAATTGCCATTCAGTTGCAAGTGGTCAGACATTTTTTTATCCAGGGAAAATGAAGCATAGTGAAGTTTGGCAAGAAGGCAACAGGTCACTCCATGCACTCAAAGGCTCTTTTCCTTAACATTCCAGTGAAAGTGCCACATGCAAAAACAGGCAAGAAATGTTATGCTGTTGAAAGCATGTATTCATTTTAAAATATTCTTCTAGTTTATTGTCATCCCCAGACACTCATGTCAAGACGAATATCCATTCACTTAAAGGTCGGGGCACCACTTTTTGAAATCACATCATTTTTATTTTAATAATAAAAAATATTACAATGCCCCCTTCAGTGATGGAAAACAGGAGGTTACAGCATGCATTGAAAGTGTTCTGGTTTGTTAGTGCTCACATTATTTTAAATAAGCACATTCTCAGTTACAGAAATTACCGTTATAATTTTTTAAACAAGGGTTAAAAAGTGCAAAAGGGCTTTGGAGTGAGTTTGCCTGTCTTACCAACTGATATATTCCAGATCTAGGCAGAAAATAAAATAAGTACACTGTCATCTGCAAAATGAGGTGCCCAGAGGGTGAATTTAATGATGCTACCCTGTGCAGCAGGGTAGCATCACTAAATTTACCCTCTGTGAACCTCAATCTGAATCAAGGTCTCAAAACTAAACAGAAAGAGGTACCCAGAGGATGAAATGGCCCACTGTATGGGATAGCATCATCAAATTCACCCTCTGGGGACCTCATTCTGCAAATGTCAGACTGCTTATTTTCAGGCCTGTTCCAGATAATTGAAACTGAAAAATTTCATTAGGATTGATTTTCTGTCAATCAAAGCTAGAAAATGTTGTTCAATCAGGACTTGATTTGATCAACATTTTAATGGCATTACAATCAAAATTGAAGACTCAACACAGCCATACTGTTATGATTATGCCATATTGTTCCACAAATTATGTTAATATCTTGATGTTTTCAAGGGTAATTAAATACCTATTAATTGGAATACCTGTAACTACAGAATGAAAGAATATTTATATATCTTTGTAAGTAAAGTGTGCATCACATTACAAAAACAATTGTCTGTGCAAAAATTTTCACAAAAAGTGGGTAAACAAACATCCCGTAACAGCGTCGAATTCCAAAAAAGAGTTAGACTGGTGACCTTTCTAGCTAAACTACTCTGCACATGTTCCAACAGTGAGATCGGAATATTACCTAATACTGAGGATGTACATAATCCTGCAGACCACTAAAGGTAACAATTCTTCTTGTGATGCACATACACCATCTCACTATTTCAGGATGTTGGTTCAATCCTGACCCATATTTGGCATGTCTTTGATCATGGTACTTACTCCCGATTGCAAGAATGGTGTTGCAATGTGCAAAGGCATACTGCATACCAACTGTACTCATACCTTCAAATGATGCTAACCTGCTTGTGCAGGGTTCGCAAGTTGAAGAGTGGGACAGTTACTTGTCACTGATTGGTGGTTCTCTCCACATAGTCCAGCTGGCACCACCGTAAAACTGCCAAACATGATATGTGTCTGGCTGTTGAAAGTGTCATTAAAACCCTGATAAATAAATAAATAAATAAATTTTACTCTTTCTATAGAATGTGATCTATCATCCATTTTATTTTTATGAGAAATTTCAAATTTTTGGTCCTCAGAAAATAAAGGTTCTGAACATTTCTGTGAAAAAATGTGTTCTCTTTCAAGTTCAGCACAACACTGATGTCAAAATATCAACAATTAAAGAAATTAAATCAGAAAGTTTTTTTTATAATGTAACTAGAAATTTAACCAATTCAGTCATGTTTTTACAGAGCTCGTGCTCCAGCAAACAAGACTGAACTGGTTAACCCTTTACCGAATGCACAGGATATCAAAATTTCTTATTTTAATTATTATTTTTGCAAATTTTTCAATTAATTGAACAAAACCATATCATATGACCCCTTATTGGAACAAGCTAGATGAGCACATTCCAATGAGGGGTCATATGATGTGGTTTTGTTGAAATGTTTTGAAATTTTTTTTTCCAACTGCGTAATTTGCATATTACAAGGGAGGATGTGGCCTATTCATTAAAGGGTTGAATTCCTTGTTGCATTATGGGAAGTATTTGCAGCTAGAAATATCAGTATTTTGACATTACTGTCTTTGGGTTAAGCAGAGTAAACTACAGTTTTTCATGGTTAACTCTTAACCCACTGAGTATTTTCAAAATATTTTTCATCAAATCTAGTCATGGCTGCTGATGAAAAATTTATTTTAAATTTAACACAAGAAATCATAGGTCAAAAAGTTAATTAGATTTACAGGGAGGAAAATTGGTTAAATGTGCACAAATTAAACATATTTCAGTGGCAGGAGATTTTGTGTCCTGGGCAGGAATATCTGCCAGCAGCATGCAAGGGGTTAGTAGCATTTTTTCACCTCTCTCCTGTATGTCTCCCCTGATAGCCTTTATTACAGAATAAACACTATCAGAAGCATCTCCAAAGAGTAATTCTAATTATTCCATAAACACTTCCAGGTTGGGAACTGACCTTTTATTGCCATGACAACCAATCAGCTGCTGATGCTACTGGCAAGTTTCCAGTTATGTTGTACAATTTTTGCACCTTTCATACAAACAAACTAATCCAGAATCTTCATTCTCTGGCAAACTCTCAAAATTAACTACTACGAACATTTTAAGCCAGAGAAGATTTACAGATTAAATAATTTCCTTCAGGAAGACCACATATCCTTTAGTTCATTAGAAATTGGAGGACAAGAGAGATTACATCACTTTTATAAGGTCAGTTAACTTATTGTTTTAGAATTATTAGAATTTATAAATTTTTACAAAGTTTCTATGTATGCTGTAGTTTACATACAAAGCAGCCACTGTTTGTTTACATAACACATATGAGTTTTACTACAACCACCTGCATACATTATTCCATTATAACTGGCAGAAAAAGACATTCCATCAGTATATCATACAGGCTGACTAGATTAACCCTCTACCAAATGCGTGCCATATCAAATGAAAGTGTCAATGACACTGTAGCTTAACTTGACTGTGTGTTGTGTTTGATGAAAAGGATAATGTTCAATGTTTATGAAAGGATTATGAAATAAAACAAGAATTGTGATAATTGGGAATATGTTCATTTCTGTTCCCTGTATGCTATGTTTTCAATAAAAATAATTTGAGGTGTAGACTGTACTAAATAATTGAGGGGTGGGTTAATGTGGCCCTCACAGTTAATGTATGTGGCCCTCACAGTTAATGTATGTCAACCAAAGTTACCAAGTTACAGTGAAATTATTCCAAAATGAGTCATCCTATCAAGTTACAATGAAATCCCTTCATAAATGCGGCCTGTAGACTGTGCTAAAGGTTTTCGCGCTTCGGGCCTGTGTAGCGACCACGGTGGACCAATCGCAACCAAAAGGGGACGTCCTCTTCTAGACATCCTACAGAGTCATCCAACCAAGTTACAATGATATCACCCAATATTAAATATGACCTGTAGATTGTGCTAAAAGTTTTTTGGTTTCGGGCTGGGGCAGCCATCACGGTTGACAGATCATGACAAAAAGGGGACACTCTCATCTAGATATTATATCATGAAATTCCTTCATAAATACGACCGGTAGACTGTGCTAAAGGTTTTCAGGTTTTGGGCTCCATCAGCCATCATGGTTGACCGATCGCGACCAAAAGGGGACGTTCTCATCTAGACATTATACTGAGTCATCCTACCAGGTTACAATGAAATCCCTTCATAAATGTGACCTGTAGTGTGTGCTCAAGATTTTCAGGTTTTGGGTTTGGGCAGCCAGCATGACTGAATGATCGCGACCAAAAGGGGATGTTCTCATCTAGACATTATCTGGAGTCATCCTACCACGCTATGATGAAATCCCTTCATAAATATGACCTGCAGACTGTGCTAAAGTTTTTCGGGCTTCAGGCCCCTGTAGCCGTCATAGGTGACCAATCGCATCAAAAAGGGGATGTTCTCATCTAGACTTTTTATGGAATCATCCTAGCAAGTTACAATGAAATCCCTCCATAAATATGACCTGTAGACTGTGCTAAAGGTTTTCAGGATTTCGGCTCGGGCAGTCGTCACGGTTGACAGATCGTGACCAAATGGGGAAGTTCACATCTAGATATTATACAGAGTCACCCTACCAAGTTACCATGAACTCCCTTCAAAAATACGACCTGTAGACTGTGCTAAAGGTTTTCGGCTCGGGAAGTCGTCACAGTTGACAAATCGTGACGAAATGGGGAAGTTCACATCTAGACATCATACAGAGTCATCCTACCAAGTTACAATGAAATTCTTTCATATTAAATATGATCTGTAGACTGTGCTAAAAGTTTTTTGGTTTTGGGCTTGGGCAGCTGTCACAGTTGACAGATCATGACCAAAAGGGGATGTTCTCATCTAGATATATTACAGAGTCATCCCACCAAGTTACCATGAACTCCCTTCAAAAATACGACCTGTAGACTGTGCTAAAGGTTTTCGGGTTTTGGGCTCGGGCAGCCAGCACTGTTGACCAATCGTGATCAAAAGGGGACGTTCTTATCTAGACATGACCTCAAACCTGCATATGAAATTTTGTGACGATCGGACAGGAGCTACGGGGTGTAGCCTGTGCAAAAGGAAAATGTGAACAGACTCACAGACTGACATCACAGACTAACAGACTTCCGCATGCGTGATGGCATTAGCTTATCTTGACTTTGTCAAGTTAAGCTAAAAATGGTCAAATACTCAGTGGTTAACTCCTCAATGCTAAGGATATTCCTGCCCAAGACATGAAAGCTCTTGTCATTCAAATAAATGAAATTTGGGCGCCTATAACTAAACTTCCCTCCTGTAAACTCAATGGACTTTTTGACTAATGGTTTCTTAACTTAAATTTAGATGAATTTTTCATCAAATCTAGTCATGGCTGCTTCAAGGCAGCCATAATTACATTTAATTTATTTATTTATTGGGGATTAATGGCACTTTCAACAGCCAAGGTCACCTCATGTTGGCCAGTTTTACTGGTGGAGGAAGCCAGAGAACCTGGAGAGAACCACTGAGCAATGGCAAGCAACTGCCACCCCCCCCCCCCCCAATATACTAATTCCATACAAGCAGGGTTAGCATTGGTTGAAGACAAGTGCACCATTGACGTGCAGTATGCCTTAGTGCACAATGCCACTGTGCCCCCACATGGCCAATGGGTGTAAAGTGTCTTGCCCAAGGACACAATGCGGTTGATGCAGGTGGGATTCAAACCCAGGACCTCTTGGCTTGCAGCCTGCACCATTACCTACTGAGCCACCGTGCCCCCTGACTAGATTTAATATAAACTTCTTTTTTTTTCAAAATACTCGGCAGGTAAAGAGTTAAGGCATTGGGCTTCAAACCAAAAGGCCCATGGTTCGATCCCCACCATGGGTAAATGCATTGTGTCCTTGTACAAGGCACTTAATCCTGGGGGCATGGTGGTGCAGTGTACTAAGGCATACTGCACATTGATGGTGCACTTGTCTTCAACCAATTCAAACCCTGCTTGTGCAGTATATTAGGAAGTCTGACAGTTGCCCATCGCTGCTCAGTGGTTCTCTCTGAGTACTCCGGCTTCCACCACCCATAAAACTGTCTAACACAAGGTGACCCTGACAGTCAAAAGTGTCATTTAACACCGATAAAGAAATTTTTTGTTTTTTTTTTAAAGGTTAAAAAAACAAAACAATATCATGTGACCACCTCATTGGAATCAGCTCATGAAGTTCATTTGAATGAGAGGGCACACGATATGGTTTTGTTGAAATTTTTTGAAATTTTGTTTGTTTTTTTCAAGTGATCAATTTGTAAATTACATGGATGGATGTGGTCATTTCATTAGATAGAGAATGATGCAGCCATGGAACTTTTTCTGTAGTCTGTATGTTGGTCATTTTTAGGATCCTAAAATGATACTTTTTGTGCAAATAGAAGAGGACATACTTAGTTTACTGGAGATTAAAATCACTTTCAGCAACTGACTACGTACAGACCATGGCACATGCATAAAATCAGTGATAATGAATAATATGTCTTGGGATATCTATGCTGTGCTGCAGTTCTCATTCTCAAAAGATAAGGCCATCACCACCCCCCGATCAGTGATTTATCCACTGAAAAACCTCTTCACCATATTCCTCTGTCACTTTTCAGCACTCAAATGAAAACTACATAGGGAGCTCAAATACGAACACAGGGACATGCTTTGAACATGCTGTATTCTAAATATCATTAAAAGATTCTGAATTGTGTATTAGAAGAAGATTTTAAAAAGCTATTCTTCCCACTGCACCAAGTTAGAACTTGGACTCCCATACAGAGCTCAAGTATTAACTCGGGGGCTTGTTTTGAACAACTTGAATCTGACATGTCCAAATGAAATTTTTTTCTTGTTTTTAACTCCTGTGGTTCACTCTTCCCCCTGCGGAATCCCCCTCCACCCTCCAAAAAAAAAAAAAAAATTTCAGGCATAAATGACGTACTATGACCCAGTTATATACTACATGACAAATTTGGTTCAAATCTGCCCATTGGTTCTGGAAACAGAAATTTTTAGTGGAGCCCAAATTTGGGAGCCCAAATTTTGACCTACTGAGTTCCTTTGAAAAAAAAGTGAATCTGCATCACTAAAGTAAGTTCCATACCAGAAATCTAAGCATTATTGTGAGTGGCTTAAGAGAAGAGGATTTTTAAAGCATTTTAGGCTTATGGAGCATTAACCCCACCCCAAGGGTCACTGTAATTTTGGGGGAAAAAAACTAAAAGAGTAAACTCCACCAACCCGAAGATGGCAGCAGCTTCATTTGAACAAAGTAGAAAGGGTATACTCCAAAGATGGTCTGTGCCATAAATGAATGAATTTGGTCCAGTGGTTTTAAAGAAGAAGACAAGTTTCAAATTAGGTGATGGAGTACAAGAAACATGATGACTCAGCATTTTCCCATTGCTAACAGTGTTAAAATGGGCATCCTCATACAGCACCCCATGACAAAACCGAACGCAGTTTTTTTGGTCCATCTGATTCCACTAGACCTAAGAAAGCTGCATACCAAAAAACAATATTCTCGTCCGTGCAGTTTTTGAAATAATAATAATGCCCTACGTTAAACTTTGGGCTCCAATAAACAGCCCAAATATTAAGCCAGGGACCTAATTTGAACAAACTTGAATTGAACCTGTATTGAACCCAAATATGATCCAAGAGGCTTAATTTGAACACACTTGTATTTTAGTATTTTGAAAAAAATTCGCGACATCGACGCCGTAGTTGCGACGGGTGGTGCAATCTCACAAAATTCTAAGTTCATCAAGGGCCATAACTCCAAGAAAAATATTTGGAAAAACACATGCATTGAACAGTGGCTAGACATCAATAAGATACACTTCCATGCCAAATATAAAGTCATTCCATGAAGTATTTAAAAAGTTATTGAGTTTTGAAACTCGTTGGTCACAGACAAACTCGTTGGTCACCGACCAACCGACAGACCGACATTGCCACTTATTGAGCTGCTAGTCGCAGCTAAAAATGTTTATATTAAATGCTCAATATGTAAATTACGCAGGCAGATGCGGCTGATTCATTAGATAAAGGGTTAAGAAGACTTCACTCCATGTGTTGGCTTTTAGTACCTATTTTACCAAGGATACAGAATTAGCCTTCCTCAAATGACTAGTGTTCCATCTCCCAGGGTTTGTACAGGGAGTCTTTGTGGATGGCTACACATTAACGACCAGTAATATGCACAAAAATCGCCATTCACATGTTTGGCTTCCTCGACCTATAAAAGTGACATGAGGTGACCCTGAGTGTAGAAAGTGTCATTAAACCCCAATAAAAAAAAATATGTTATTATTTTTTTTCCATTTTTGCCTTCAAAATATAGCTTATGTCCCCAAACTAAAATGAGCTCATTCCAATGAGGGTCATAACCTATGTTTTGGGGGAAAAATTGAAAATTTTTCAGTTGACCGAGTCCAATTATACCAGTAAAGCAGACTTTTTCTACGACAGGGATTGAGCATTGCTCCACTTCACAGCATTCCCATAGAAAGTTAGTCTATTGCAAAGTAAAATGTAGAGGTACTGGGAATAAAATGTTCTCTCCGAATCTGTTCATATAAAATGATCAGTATAACGATTCCTTTTAACCCTTTACCTAACATGAAAGGTCGATGACAACTGCAAACAAAATTCTTGACTAACTTTTTTTTCAATTTTCTTACGTCAAAAACATAGCTTATGAAAGCTCATTGAGCTCTTTCCAATGAGGAGTCATAAGCTATGTTTTGGGGACAAAAAAATGAAAAAATAATGAAAACTGAATGGTGATTTTTGTGAGTAATTAACACAGCATGGTTTTGGCCTTTAAGTTGGGTAAAGTGTTAATTATATCTGTACCACAAAGGGTATGACTTACTCTCAGTCACCCTGACATAAAATGATAACAGTCAGGCTTGCAACAAAAATGTCATTCAGCTGTATCAATAATGCCTGTATTGAATGGAAATAACACACTAACAAAATATACCACTGTTTACAATACACAGTATCTTCACCAACCTTGAACCAAATTATGAAAATACTTTGATAGCATTCTTGCAATATAATCAGTGAAAATACCATGAATTTTGTGTGTTACTTGGAGGAATGACAAAAAATGTGGAGAAGATTCCAGTATCCTTTGATGTGAAGTGCATAAGAACCTTTGTCCTTTATGCTTTCATGGATGTGGGAAGAAATAATCATAGGCACTGGATGGTCCAGTGATGAGGGTGTACGAGACTTACACATACAAATTTTTACCGAACAGAACACCCTTCCTACCTCATTCTATCTTTTGAAATTTCACACAGATAATATTCAGCTGGTGGTCTCTTAGCGTACCAATATGTCAAATGTGCCCAAGGTAATTCATCCGACTGCTCACATGGGGGTATAGTGGCGCTGTGTTTTAAGACGTACTGAAAATCGATGATGCACTTGTCTTCACCCAATGCTAACTCTGCTTGTGTAGAGTTAGTACATTGGGGAGTCTGGAAGCTGCTCGGCATTGCGCGGTGGTTCTCTCAGGGTATTCTGGCTCCCTCCACACATAAAACTGTCCGACACGAGGTAACCCTGGTGGTCAAAAATGTCATTAAACCCCAATAAATAAATGTCAAGTGCACCAATCCATCATCATTTTCTGGAAAGGCTCCCTGACAACTCTCAAGCCACCAGACAAATTCTGTAAGGAAATGCTGTTATGGCCTGGAACCAGTCTAGTCATAAAACAGTCCAGCACCTATAATATTTCAGCTGGTTGGAAAAGCGAACAAATGGTTCGCTTTTCTGACCAAATGAAATATTCCATCCAATTAATCTAAAAAGTACCAAATCTTTGAATCAATGCAGGAAATGTTTCTCAATCAATCCTTGATTTAACAAAATATTCAATGACTTTTTACCAATACTATTAAATACGTTTGTTTTCTAATTAATTATGAATAATAATATTAATAACACAGATCTAGTTTTATGATTATACTGCGTACTTCCACCAGTTTTGTATTCTAGGCATACACAGAATGACACACGTATGTGAATGGGTTAAGAAATATGACACAAGAGCCATATTGATTAACCCATATACACGCGTGTGTCATTCTGTGTTTATTACATGCCTTCATGTCTATAAAAGCAACTTTTAGAAGGATACTGAGCAATTCATTTTACAACTCGGCCCCTGAGTTCCAATGTGTTCTATGTGCCAGTAGGCACATACAACACATTGCAACTCAGGTTCAAACTGTCAACAGAAAGAACACATTTTATCGTCAACCAAATTTGCAAGTGAAATTGTGTTACTATGTTTAGCTATCGTTAGTGATTCAAATTGTAATTGCGGCCCACGATTTGTAGAAAATTCCAGTCAAATTTTGTTTCTATTTAAAAATAGTAGGTCAACGATTTATTTATGTTTTGCACATATTTGCAGAATGGATTTTCATTTTCCTCATAGTTTAGTGTTGCTATAGATAGGAATTTCATAGAACAGGCGTGTAATAAAAATTAGATACTTATGAATTGGAATATCTATACGTGTAGCTTGAAAAAAACATTTGTATATCTTGTGAGTAAAGGGTGTCACAATTAATCAATGGTAATCTGTGCACAAACACCATGAAAAGTGAGGACAAACAGCCCTTAAGAGTCAAATTCCTTACAGAATGTGACTGATGGTGTAAGAGCTTGGGTTTTTGATGGAGCTATGCAAGAAATGATGATTCACACAACACAATTGTCAAAAAAGAAAAGAAAACTGTCTTAGAATGTTGCTGAAGATTAATCTGCAACTTATTGCAACTGTTGCAGATCCCTCTTGAAGTCTGGAAATAAAAGCCTAACATCATAACCCGCTGGTAGGTTACGTTACATAGCATGGCGGTAACCTATAGGAAAAAGGTTTTTGTGATGTTTCTCTGTTTTTACTTTGCCAGTCATGCTTTTTACGTCTTAATGGGATTTCTGGCCTGTATAAATAACAACTAACACACAATCTCGCCAAAGCAAGATCTCACGTTAGTTGTTCCTATTTATTTTTGTGGAAATTCTTTTTAGATGGAAACAGCATGCCATTCTATCCATATGTAGATGCAGTTCTCAACCTTTAAGTCAAGATAGTTCAGAAAGACTGTCAAGTCTTTCTGGTAAAATATGCAAGATAAGTAATTTAATAAAGTTATGTTGTATGATTTTGTCGTAAACAGTAGTTCATTTGCATATTTTACAGTTGATGCAACCCATACATAACCTTAACCCTTTTCCTAACATGAAAATTGGACGACACTTGCAAACAAAATACTTGAATAACTAATTTTTTTCACTTTTTATCTAAAAAACAAAGGTTATGACTCCTCATTGGAATGAGCTCGGCGAGCTCGTTCCAAAGAGGGGTCATAACCTATGTTTTTGAGACAAAAAATGAAAATTAATGGGCGATTTTTGAGAATTGTGCTGGCCGGTTTTGACCGTTACGTTGGGTTTGTTTGTTTGTTGGTGGTTAACGTCACATATTTATGCACCATGGCTAATCGTGACACAACATGGAGATGAAGTCATGTTTAGTCAATCGTTGATCAACATGTTGCCCATTTTAGAGGACTTTCACCCCAAGCATTGGTGACTGGGACCTATTTTACTAGTAAAGCAGAACTGGTTTACCACAGTAAACAAGTGCTGCTTACTTCCCGGGGTTCCCACGGGGATGTTACATTGGGTAAAGGGTTAAAAGTTGTCTGCGATTTTCAGAGCTGCCTCTTGAGACTTCCAAAGGTAGAACAGGAGGTTGCAAGTGTGAAGCTGATCAAATCCATTCCTGGTCACTCATGTTTAGTCCTTCAACAACATGCTTCCAGTGCCTAGTATAGAAGGTAGGCTGGGGTGGGTGGGTGTGAGGAAGAGAAACAGGAGATCATTCATTATGCTGTATGTTAAAGCATCAGTTGCTGATGGGAAACAAGTCTTGAACCAATAGGACTCCTGATATTAGGCATATATGATAGGGTTAACAACTTAACCCTCAAAAATAGTGACATCATTAGAATGGTTGAATATCAAACAGCACTACATGCATATCATTTTATGTCTCTGGTGTTCAATCTTTATCTGTATACAGCAGAGTTCTAGTGTTGTGCTGTTAACAGGTTTTGCGAGTTGGTTTTGGTTTGGCTCTAAAACCATGTAATTGTTAAATCAGTACGGTTTCGGTTTTTTGTCTGCAAAATGTCAGAAACTTATGTTTACACTGTTCAGTTTGCATTGTCAACAACTGAAAACTAAATCTGTAACGTCAACTGATAACTCTGTTGTCAGTATTCAAGTATTTAGACTCCAGAGAAACAAACGCTGCCTAACAGGAGTACCTGTTGCATTAGAAGAATTATCACACATCCCAAGAAATCTTCATATGATGTATGACAACTTTCGTCCAATTACACAGCACTGTTACAAAAGTGGGTTGGCTTGTTCTGTCAGAAATTAAAATTTTTTAGTAAATTTTGTTTCTTAACATACCTACCACAATTGTTTACAATTGGCTGTAACATAAGTGCAAGCCCTACTTCGGAACTAACTCAAGCTTTTAGAATCTTTTCCAAACGAGTTGGAAAAGTACTAGAGTGCAAAAGCACGAAAAAGATCGAAAAAAGGGTCGAGCGAGACCAGCGCTCGAAATTACAGGTACTCTCTCTGCACACCTCTTGCGTTTACCGAGCGCATGCGCAACAACCGTGACGTCAATTCCGTATTTCCACCAACGAGAAGTTTGTGATTTAGCGGGGAGGCATCGATATCAAAGATATCCCCAAGGAGGGTGGGCCTCCGGTAAACAATTGTGGTAGGTATGTTAAGAAACAAAATTTACTAAAAAATTTTAATTTCTTTTCAACCTACTCACAATTGTTTACAATTGGCTGAATAAACAATAGGAGGAGGTGAATCACATAACCAATACCAACAAGAGTAGCAGAACGAAAGCAAGGATGGCAGAGAACAAAAACTAAAACCTGTAATGAAGAAAGAGAGAAGGCACCTGAAAAGAACAAGGCTGAGAGAAGCGCAACCTCGACAAAAACAATTTAACGAGGGTGCACCACAGCCTGAGCAGCCACGAGAGGGCCTAAAGAATAAAGGTCCTCAGATTGCTGCTGAAGGTGGCGGAGATAAAAGGAGGAGAAGGTAGAAGCATTCCTCCAGTAAGCCGCATTCATAACATCACGGAGCGAAACAGAATTGGAGAACGCCCAGGATGTAGAAATGGCACGAACCTCGTGAGCATTAAGCCGGTTCGAAACAAGATCCGAAGCAGACAAGCGAGAATAAGCCAACCTGATTGCAAGACAGATCCACCTGGAAATAGAATGGGAAGAGATAGACTGCCGCTTAGGAATGAGAGACAGAAAAAATCTCTTCCGATCCCTCCTAATGAACTGAGTGCGAGTAATGTAAGTCTTGACCGCACGAACAGGACAAAGAAGAGGCCTCCGTCCATCTACAGCAGGGAGAGCCCGAATGCAGATGGGAGGAGGTACCGAATCGGGGAGTTGATTCTTAGCCAGAAAAGAGCAATCAGTAGTGAATGTGACACTGTTAGCCTCATTTCGGAAGAAGGCAGAATCAACAGATAGTGCATGAAGCTCACTGACTCGACGAGCAGAAGCAAACGCTAGAAGAAAAGCCGTCTTATAGGTGAGAAAACGCATGTCGGTCTCAGATAAAGGCTCGAAAGGCGCCCCCTCCAAACAGTGCAACACCCATACCAAGTTCCACTTGGGTGTAAGACGCAAAACTCGAGGCCTCTTCAAAGAAAAGTGCCGAATAAGTTTGGAGAGGAAAAGATTACGACCGATACACCGCTTTCCCACATAAGAGAAAGTATCAGACAGCATAGACCGATAGCCCTTAATCGTAATAGGCTGGAGGCCCTTGGAGTCAAAAAGAAAAACCAGAAAATCCGCAATTTGAGCGATAGACGGATCACGGTAATTCACATTGTGATCTGAACACCAGCGGCAGAAAACCTTCCACTTGGCGGCATAAGTCATTCCAGTGGAAGGTCGCCGCGATGCAGAAATGCACTCCACTGATCGTCTCGAAAAACCTCTACGTCGGAGACTGGACCTGATAAAAGACAGGCGTGAAGGGACAGGCTCGCCAGGTTGTTGTGATACTTCCTGGGACGACCCTGTGAAAGAAGATCGCGACGTTGAGGTAGACGAATCGGTCGATCGGCCAATAGAGGCCGCAGCAGATTGATCCACACCCTCTGTGGAGACAGGGGTGTGATCAGAATGATCCTGCAACTGCAAGCACGAATCTTCGCTAAAACTTGAGGAAGAATCGGTGCAGGAGGAAAGGCATAGCCGACCCAGCCTGTCCAGTCCAGAGACAGAGCGTCTACTGCAAATGCCAGAGGATCTGGACAAGGGGAGACAAAAGTCTCTACCTGATGATTCCAGCGAGTAGCGAAAAGGTCGACCTGAGGACGACCCCACTGCTCGCAAATCGCCTGAAACACCGACCGATGTAGCATCCATTCGGTTGGAAGGACACTGTCGCGTCGGGACAGGGAGTCTGCTAGGACGTTGAGACGCCCGGGAATGTGTCGAATGGACACCCGAGCGTTCACATCCCGTGCCAACAGAAGAAGATCCCGAGACAGCCGATACATAGGAATCGAATGAGTGCCTCCCTGATTCCGTATGTAGGCCACTACTGTCGAATTGTCCGAAAGAAGTAGGACAACATGGTCCGACAGATGAGGGATCCAAAGCCGAAAACTCAACAGAAGAGCAAGGAGCTCCTTCTGGTTGATATGAAGGCCCACCTGCTCGCTGTCCCACTCTCCGTGAGTAGACAGACCGAGAGGGTCCAACGTCGCACCCCAGCCCCGATCGCTGGCATCCGCAGTAAGGATGCGATCGGCCAAAGGAAGATACAACGGAACACCCTGTGTCAGCCAGGGAATATTTGCCCAAGGGCGGAGGTGACAAAGCAGAGACCGAGGAATAGTGAGTTCCAGGTCCAGCGGATCTACATTCGGACGCCAATGATCCAACAGGAAGTGTTGGAGAGGTCGGACAAACAAGCGACCGAGCGGAATGAGATCGGTCACCGAACCGCAAAGGCCCAGCATCCGAAGGAAAGTCCTGGCCGAGACCGAGGAAGATTGAAGCAGGTCCCGAGTCAAGGCGGAAAGAATCGTCGCCCGAGCCTGGGGAACCGACACTACATTGTGAAGAGTGTCGAAATCCATCCCCAAATGACGGAATCGCTGAGAAGGAAGAAGATCCGACTTCTCGCGATTGACTCTGAAACCCAGCGACGCTAGCAGGCAAAGAAACTGCCGGACATCGAACTCCAGAACAGCAGCATCGTGGTGCCGTTGGAGGATGTCGTCTAGGTAGGCGGACGAAGTCACCGCCGACTGAGTGCGATGGAAAGCAAGCACATGAGACATCAGTCGGGTGAAGGCCCAAGGAGCCAGGTTCAAACCGAACGGGAGAGCTCTGAATTGAAAAACTCGATCCCGAAACGAGAACCGAAGGTATTTCCGTGACGCCAGATGAATGGGTACATGGAAGTAGGCATCCTTCAGGTCGATACTGGCCGCAAAATCGCCCTGATGAACTGAACGTCGAACCGACCGGAAAGTCTCCATACTGAAACGAGGAGCAATTATGTACTCGTTCAGGGTACTCAGATCGATGACAGGACGAAATTGGCCGTTTTTCTTCGGCACCAAGAAAAGTCTCGAGTAAAACCCCGGTGAAAGGGTGTTCCTGACCACCTCGATCGCCCCTTTGGTGAGGAGATTGTCGATCTCCTGCACCAGAAGGTCCCGACGCAGAGAATCTGAAGGGACCTGAGTCGGAAGGGGCACCCGAGATAAACTGGGGTGCCGATGGAAGGACAGTCGCAGACCGGAATGAATGACGTCGAGGACCCAAGAGTCCGACGTTATCTCTGTCCAACGGTCGTAAAACAGCGACAGCCTTCCTCCGACTGGAGGCGAATCGAGGTGAGAACCTTCACTTGCGGCCTCGACGAGGCCCCCGAGAGGAGAAACCACCTCGGGAAGTGACAGAGTCCTGAGACTTTCCAGCCTGAGGCTGCCAGCGGGCCTGGCCACGTCGGCGCTTCTTATGAGCAGAAGGAGCAGACGGAGCCGAAGGCGTAGCCGACGTCGCCGACGAGGCAGACGCAGCAGCACGCTTGGCGGGCCTGGAACGACCCCCACCCGCAGCAGCAGGTGGGTCAAGCTGTCTCAGCAAAAGCTGGTCCTTCGAATGACGAAGAACTTCGCCACGAACAGCTTCCACGGAACCATGGAACAACTGAGGTCCTACCAAAGAGGCAGACCTCAGAACAGCACGTTGCTCAGAAGGAAGGGATGGTAAAGAATCCAAAACCGCATCCCGGCGTGCCAGCTCCAAATTGGCCGTGTTACAGGCGTGAGCGTGAGTCAAGTGCATAAGAGCCTGTGACAAAACGCGAAAAGGCGCCTGAGCGTCATCAAACTCCCCTGGTGGAAAATATTCAGCCAGAGCAGCGACGACATGGTCCGCGAGAGATAACATACCCAGCATCTCTCGGGACAGGCCCACCATAGACTCAACTACCGACATCGGGAGAACTGCCGACTTAGGCTTAGTCAACCCGAGGGAAGAAGAATCCTCATCCACAGTAGTCATCCCTTGGAAGACTGGTGGAGAGACAGAATCGTAAACACGAAACCGCGATGGAGGCAGGAAGGCATCAGCTCTAGAAAAGAAGGAACCCTTGAGGGCCTTAGAACGCATTTTGGCGTCTAAGCCCTGGAAGGACTCAACCACCTGAGCCGATTGCAGAGGACGCAAAGCCCCGGAGCTAGAAGGCTCAACAGGGTTACGGCGCTCCACAGTGGACCGCGGCCGGACGGTCACAGAAGGCTGGTCGGAAGGTAGAACGTCCGGCAATAAGCCAAAGACGAAATCCAAAGCCTGCCCCAAGACTGACGAGGGGGGACCATCACCTTCAAGATACTCGTCATCCTCCGTAGCAGAGGAGACGTAGCCCAACTCGGGCTGACCAGCAGAAACCTCCTGTGAATACTGTGCAGTATCCAAGGGGCCAGGCGAGACATCTCGGCGACCGACCAAAGGAGGTTGTGCCTCAGGAGGCACAGGGAGGCCAACTTGAGGGTTGCCAGAAAGCAACCGGGTGAGCGCCAAAACGGCCTGGCGCAGGTCACCCTGAGAATCCGTCGCAGCAGAATCGCCCGACGGAGTGTCCTCCCAATGGACCCTTCTGGTAGAAGAACCCAAATCCTCAGAAGAGACCGACGGCGAACGTCGATCGGCAGACAGAATAGGAGCACGGTGAGAAGACACCGGAGGATAGTCCCGATTGTGATGCCCAGGAGCCATCACTGGCCTCTGCGAAACAGAAGGCCCTGCCTGCAAATCCTCGAAAGGGACCGACGGCGCACGTCGATCGGTAGCTGGACCTAGGACACGGTGAGAAGACACCGGAGGATTGTCCCAAGAATGACAGGAACCTGTCACTGACCTCTGCGCAGCAGACGGCCCCAACTGCCTATCCTCTGAGACCGACGGCAAGCATCGATCGACACCCAGACTCGGAACACAGTGAGGAATCACCGGAGGAAGGTTCCGAGAGTGACAGCTAACCGGGGCTGTCACTGACCGCTGCCGAACAGCAGGCCCTGGATGCCAACGTCCCAACACCATCCCGCTAGTCGGCACACTAGCAGGCGAAGGTGGAACAATAAACGATTCACTCGAGGGACGAGGAATCGCTGCCGAAGCGACCGGCCGGCTCAACCGACTAGGAGCAAACCTAGCCAGATGAGACGGAGCAGACAGCAAACCCGCACAGCCTCGCCGCGAGGCTGGGGGAGGCTGAGAACACACAGACACACCAGCAGATACAGCCTCGGTCCCCCGAGACTGTAGACCATCCCCAGAAGAGATGGAAGAGCCACCATCAGACAGAATAGGATCTGGAGTAGCAACCCCCTCAACAACGGTCGACGGTGTTGGAGGCAGATCGGAGAGGGTTACCGAGTTGACCTCGGAAAAGCTCTCAACGAAAACAGACGCCTCAATAGTGACATCCGAAGGCAAAGAGACCGCGGTCTCCTCATCAGGTATCACAGAACAAACACCGTCAACAGTTGCAGAGGAGCTCGCCACAGAAGTCAGATCCGAATCCTGTGTGACAGAGTCACCACGTGCACCAGCAGAAATGTCTGCAACGGCACGGCTACCCTTACCCCGAGAACGAGGGGTTCTAGCTCTGGAAAGAACCACCTTGTTAACAGAAGCCCAAAATTTAGAGGACCAAACCCCACAGATACCACATGATTGGGCCTGAGTGCAATTGTTGCAAGTGACACATGTGGTATGGGAATCGTCCACATGTTTCACCTGCAAACAAGAGGTACAAGGAATAGTCTTAGGCATGATATAAATACAACAATCAAGCTTCCCGCCGACGGAAAACAGAACGAAGGTCGTGTTCACACGTGGGGGAAAGGCAAGATAAAGTGTGAAAAGCACAGCAATAATAATACAAATTAACATTAAATGAGAGTAATAATTTGGTAGCTTGAAAAAGGATACAATCCAGTAGCACACTAAAGACGATTAATAAGTTGTTCACGAAGAATTAATATCATAAACAGCACAGTCACAAAAATTTCCGACCATGAACAATGGCGGAAAATAAAGGACTTGACGTCACGGTTGTTGCGCATGCGCTCGGTAAACGCAAGAGGTGTGCAGAGAGAGTACCTGTAATTTCGAGCGCTGGTCTCGCTCGACCCTTTTTTCGATCTTTTTCGTGCTTTTGCACTCTAGTACTTTTCCAACTCGTTTGGAAAAGATTCTAAAAGCTTGAGTTAGTTCCGAAGTAGGGCTTGCACTTATGTTACAGCCAATTGTAAACAATTGTGAGTAGGTTGAAAAGAAATTCGCAGAATGACAATCTTGACATGCCTACAAACGTCAAAATGAGTAACTTGGGGACTTAGCAAGCAGCTTCATATCTGCACATGTTTGGATGTATTAATTACCTGGCAACAAAACTGTGAATAAAATCAAGGAAAAAACAGTCTTTGTTTTTTTAATGGTGGATTACTGTAAACAACAAAACATACTTTAGTTGTCACATGGGTTTCCCTGACACATGCTTGGAATGCAATGTTCAACATTGTTACCTCCCTTGATGTGTTTATACAATGTATGCATGCGAGTGCATACCACAATGGAAGTGCAGACCATGTGAGTCTGCAAGGTCTAAAATCCTCTGTACACAATTAAATTAAACATTTTGCCTCATAAAATACAGAACTGATTTAGTTTCGTAAGCAACAGATGGAAATTGAAAGTGGAACGCCAACTTCGAAAGGCAAATGGAAAAAGGTAAAGTTTGAAACGTTACAGATAAAAACTAGTCAGTGTAAATTATGGTTGTTCTAAAAATCAAATGAGCATTGCACCTTTCAACGGTGACGGGGCACAAAATTTATCAGCCCACCCACTGCAAATATTGCCTCCCCATTCCAAACTACCAGTTACTGTTTCAAATCCAGTTGCAAACAGGGTGGAGGGAGGCCATCTGTATTGAGAGAAACCTATACTATTTATCAATGTACCAATGTGCAACTGGTCTTAGAAGTGATCCGTCTCAGATGGTGTAGTTTAGAGTACATTTTTTCTGGGTTGGGGGTGGGGGGTTGGTAGGCCCACCTGAATTTTGAGACCAGGAGAGCCAGTGGCAGTTGCAAGGAGTCTTACAACTATACCAGAGTCTTAGGGTCAGCAGTAAATTGGGGGGGGGGGGGGGGAGGGGTGGTTGTGAGAGGGAATTCCTTGCAGAGATGCAATGCAGCTTACCCCACCTCACAATTTATCTGTGCCCTCAACTTTTGTTTCCTGCTCCTGCCTTTTAGTCTTTTAAATTATTTATTTGGGGTGGGGTGGGGTGGGGTGGGGTGGGGTGGGGATGGTGGTATTGGACATATCCACCTACATAGGAGATTTGTGTGTGTGGGTGTGTGTGTGGGAGGGGAGAAATAAATTGATGCTAGCCATTGCCAGATGAATTATTATTTAAAATATGAAAGACTATGTATTTTTATTGCCACTGTGTGATATTTTTGAAGTCTACAACTTTTTTTAACCGAAAACTGACCTATAAACCAAGTTTTTTGGACAAAACCAAACCGAACCAAAACCAAAGTCAGAAAAAAAAAGCACAACACTACAGAGTTCTAGGTAAGGGCCGCAATTTCCACAAGAAGTGATCATTCATTCAGGTTCAAATCTGGCAAAAATATAGTACAAATAAATATGTGGATAAAATGATGTGGTTCAGTTTCTGTTTTCCTTCTAATATTTTTTTCTACCCCTTATTTGAACGCATGAAACATTCATCAGGTGGCTATCTTCCCCAGTGCACTATTGTTTATGTCACTATGAAACCAGAGCCTCAAGTGAGCCTAAACCACTCACCTGAATCAAGTTGCCTACAAACAATAAGGGTATTACTGTTACTGTGAGGGATCTGAAAGATGGAGGCAAAAATGAAGAGTCAACTTATACATGTGTGCATACTGCAATGACTGTCACCAAAAAGGCTCCTGAAAAATGATGTTATTGATGCATATGTTTCACCTCTCCTACACCAAGCACAAACTCCAAGTTAGTTTTGAGATTATGTTGAAAAATGACAGATGGGCTTCCCTCTAAAAAGACCACCTAGGTTGGTTAAAATTTGGGTTGAAATTTATTGAAATATTAAGTGTTTCTGGAAGCTATCAGTTGTGCGAAGAAATGGAATGAAATGGCAGTCAACAAGGACATGATAATCTGGTAGCCAGAGGATGTGACCTTGCAATGTTGGGAAGTAAAAGGTTGTTTGGTCATTTCTAGGGTAACTTTTTTGAGAATCTGAATCTGAATGATGCCAATCTGTAAAATATTTTCAGACATAAATTAAGTACACATCTCCTCATACTACTGCATACCAAATTAGGTCCAAATTGGTCCACTGGCTCAGGAAATAAAATATTTTAGCAGGGCCATAAATATAGCCCCTCCAAGCACAAGCCCAAATATTGCTCAATAAAGTTTCATGGAACAAATTTGAATCTTGAGCAAATAAAGAAGCTGCATACCAAACTTCAAAACATGGTGACTGGTGGTTTATGAGAACATTTTTTAAAAATTTCGGTGTTTTAGGGTACAGCGAAGCCCGCTTAATTGGATATCTCTTAACTGAATAACCTTGTTAATTGAGTATAATTTCCCAGCACAAAACCATTTACCATTCCTCCAGTACAAATTTGACCTGTTAATTGAATAGAGGTTATAGAGTAAACTCCTGTTAATTGAATGAAAAAATCTTGTAACCAGTTGAGAAATTACCCTGACTCTCCCCAGTTTTCCTTTGTTTATAGACCTATTTGGCCTTAGTACATCCAATACAGGCATTTAATCTTCTATTATATCTTGTTTGACGGAGCTCATGGAGCTCTGTCAAACAAGATGTAATAGAATAATGCTAAGTTTATCTCTAGAATACAGGAAAGTGACACAATCCCTGTTAACTGAATAGTTCTGTTAACTGAATAATTTTCATTGGCAAAGTGGCTATTCAATTAACAAGGTTCAACTGTACTTTGGGCTTAGCTACTTCTATTGAACAAACTTGAAAGGTTATCTCCCAGATAATTTTTGGCAAGTTTTGTTGGGTTTCGACTTGTGGTTCCTAAGAAGACTGATATGCAAAGTTAACCCTTTACCTAACCTGAAAAGCAGACGACACTTGCAAAAAAAATTCTTGAATAACTAATTTTTTATATTTTTTGTCTCAAAAACATAGGTTATGACCCCTCATTGGAACGAGCTCTTTCCAATGATGGCCATAACCTCTGTTTTTGAGACAAAAAATGAAAAAAATAATGAAAATTAATTGGCAATTTTTGAGAATCATGCTGGCTGGTTTTGACTGTTACATTGGGTAAAGGGTTAAAGGATGATGGGCATCAGACATTTGATGAGAGACAATGGACACCTGACACTAAGTGACGCCAATAGCTCACCCTGACTTTCAGTCAGGTGAACTAAAAACAATGCAAGGTAATACAGCATCTTCATTTGTGTATTATGTAATGGCAACAGATAACAAGATAGAGATATGTTGTTTGTGTCATAATTTCAACAATATCTCACAAGATACTTGGAATATCCAAATGTCAAATGTATCAGTGTCCAAAAGTTTCAAGAGACCATGTGTCACACATCCAAATGCCATGAAGTAAATGTTAAATGGTCAAATGTGAATAGAACCACTTCATTCAACTTTAAAGCTGTCTGGTACAGTGGAACCCACTTAGTTGGATATCTCTTAACCGAATAACCTTGATAAATGAATATAATATCCCCAAACAAAACCAAACAAATTTGACCTGTTAATTGAATATAGACTATAGTGTAAACTCCGGTTAATTGAATAAAAAATCTTGTAAATTGTCAAGAAATTACCCAAACTCTCCCTAGTTTTTTTTGTTTATAGACCTATTTGGCCTCTGTACATCCAATACAGGCAGTTAGTCTATTATATCTTGTTTGACAGAGCTCAAGGAGCTGTCACAAACAAGATATAATAGAATAAATGCTAAGTTTATCTCTAGAATACAGGAAAGTGACACAATCCCTGTTAACTAAATACTCCTGTTAATTCAATAATTTTCATTGGCACAGTGGCTATTCAATTAACAGGGTTCCACTGTAGAATATAACCTAATTGTCAAATGTATTGTAAAACCCAATTTAACAAACAAATAACAATGCTATCAACAAAGTGCTCTCACTTAATCAAATATTTATCAATGGAATACCTTCAAACTTGAACATTTCCCAAACTATTGATTATGACTCTATTATTATCTATTGTGGAATGGGAACAACACCTTTTTAACCCTTTATTTTAACCCTTTACCCAACGCATATGATATTATAAGTTATCTCTGCCAACATGTATGGTATATGGAGATTTAATACCTGGATGTCAGTTTTTAAACACCGAGCCGCAGGCGAGGTGTTTAAATGAGACATCCTGGTACTAAATCTCCATATACCATACCTGTTGGCAGAGATTACATTTTTGTCCCGTTTGAAACACAATAGACACACAGTGGAAACAAATTTGCGGATGCGTTTCTCACGCTTCGCAATCAGTTGGACCAAACTCATGAATAATTGTTTTGTTTTTACAAACTCAGAAGACAACAGAGAGAGTTACATCCCTTGGGTTCTTATTGGAAATGTAAACATATCGGAAGCTAAATATTTGTTGACACATTTACTCTTATTTTATTTTTCTCATGTTGTTTGATTTAATTATTCGACTATTTTAAAAATAACAGCAAAATATGAACGAATTGTCAGAAATCTGATGATATTTGTGACTATTTTCAGTTTTTTGGGTTCGATTTTTATACCAAGGCGAACGAATGTGAAAAGCTTTCATTTAAATGATATGCCCCCAATGTTTTGCATGCCCTTATACCCTGGATGTTGCATGCTCTCATATACCTTGGATGTTGGGTGCGCCCTTTGCCAAGGCTATTTGTCCTAGGCATTCTGACCAATCAGAAGACAAAATTTATCGGGATATAGGGACAACAACATTTTTTATTTTTATTTTTATTTTTTCAAATGTTTCCCAAAATTTCAACAAAACCTTTTCAGCACTCTTTTCTATTCTTTTATTCAACGGTATGTAAAATATAATAATAATACATCTACAGAATAATAGTGATGTTGTGATACATATAGGTACCGTTGGGGGACAGCATAGCCCGATTGGCTGTCTTCCTGCTATCCCCCAAGGTAATTGGAGCAACATCATATCAGACGGAGTATACAGACAGGAAGAAAAAAAAATACCGATCCTGTTGAAGTAATGTTGTATTGTTGCATGGGAAACAAGACAATTAATAAAATAATAATGATATTTTAGAATACGTTGAAAATAATTTGGGAATAAGCTGAATGATGAGTTTAGCCGGGAAAATCTGGTAGTATTTCAAAACGTTTTATATTTACTCCATATTGCCTATGCAGCATGAAACATTTAATATATATCTTGTTTGACAGAACTCATTGAGCTCTGACAAACAAGATATACTCTTTTTTAATTCTCAGTTGCATTGTGGGAAAAATTTAGTGCTGAAAACTTTGGTATTTTGACATCAGAGTGCAGAGGGTTAAACATCACAAAGAATTACAGTGTGCAGTCTAATGGCATGAAATGCATGGAATGCACACAAAAAATCTCTTTCCATCAATCACATTATATCATGGTGAACTAAATACTGTTCTCTGAAGGTGCAATGCAGTCAAGGTCAATTCTATCATTACAGTGATAGTAACACAGATTATCATCTGTTATTGGCTTATGCTTTACAATACAAAGGTGTGTGTTCTGCATTATGTAACTGAATAAACAAAACAAAATGTTACACAGAGCAGATCTTTATTCTAACCTTCAATAGCTGTCTGTTTCCAAACCCTTGTTCTTTTGCAAGTATTAAGGCATGCTAAATTCTGTTATCTAAAAACATGCCTTTTGACAAAATGCACTGAACCCTTTACTTTACACGACTTGCAGATGACACTTGCATGAATAATTTCTTGTATCGTGAAACCCTATTAACTGAATAGCCACTTTATCAGAGAAAATGAGCTGTTTTCTGGGCTCAAAATGAAAATATAACATGGATTATTCATTGGCGATGTGGGGTTGAGTTTTTTCACACCTGTAAGGCTTGTCATAAAAAGAAAATCAAATCCATTGATATTTGTTCAAGTTATCATGCTAACAAGCTGAAAACAGGCAAAAAGTAACTAATTAACCCTTTACCTAACGAATCGCCTGCATCCGCCTGCGTAATATGCAAATTGAGCAGTTGAAAAAATTCAAGTTTTCAAAATATTTCAACAAAACCATATCATGTGACCCCTCACTGGAACGAGCTCATTGAGCTCATTCCAATGAGGAGTCACATGATATGGTTTTATTGCAATTTTTTTTAAATTTTAAAAAATTATATTTAAAATAATAAATTTTGAAATCATCTGTGTTGGTTAAAGGGTTAAGGACCATAACTATTCTCAATATGGCCAAACAATACTAGTTTTCAAACTCATTCAAAACATTGTTAAGAAAGTCTCACATACTAAATACAGACCAAATCCATTGATATTTGTTCCAAGTTTTTGCACTAATGAGCTGAAAACAGTCAAAAATTAATTAATGTCCATAACTCGATCCACTCAGTATGGCCGAACTTCACCGGTTTTCAAACTCAAGCAAGAGATTGTTAAGAAAGCCTCACATACCAAATATTGACCACATCCATTAATATTTGTTCAAGTTATCAAGCTAATGAGCTGAATAATTAACTAATTAATGATTACAACTCTGCTCCGTATGGCCAAACCGTACCAGTTTTCAAACTCATTTAAGACATTGTTAGGGAGCTCGGTGTCTTCGTGGTAACCAGTTCTTGTCAGATCACCGAAGTTAAGCAATGTCAAGCGCGGTTAGTAGTTGGATGGGTGACCATTCCAGTGACTGATTCGCGCTTCCGCATTGTGTCCTTGAACAAGGAATTTAACCCCGATTGCCTACATGGGGGCACGATGACACTGTGTACTAAGGCGTACTGCACGTCGAAGGTGCGCATGTCTTCAACCAATCTAACCCTGCCTGTGCCGTGGTGCAGAGTTCAGAGTTACGATGTTGGAGAGCTGACAGCTGCTCATCATTGCTCGGTGGTTCTCTCCGGGTACTCCGGCTTCCTCCACCCGTAAAACTGTCACGACGTGATATGACCATGGCTGTTAATGTGTCATTAAACCCTAATAAAAAAAGAAGAAAAAAAAGACATTGTTAAGAAAGTCTCAAATACTCATCGAATCCATTGATATTTGTTCAAATTATCATGCTAACGAGCTGAAAACATGCAAAAATTAACTAATTAAGTGCCATAAATCTGCTCAGTATGGCCAAACTTTACCAGTTTTCGAACACGTTCAAGACATTGTAAAGGAAGTCCTAACATACCATATATTAACCCAATCCATTGATATTTGTTCAAGTTATCGTGCTAACAAGCCGAAAACAGGCAAAAATTACCTCATTATCTACCATAACTCTGCTCAGTATGGCAAAACAGTACTAGTTTTCAAACTCATTCAAGACATTGTTAAGAAAGTCTCACATTCCATATATTGACCAAATCCATTGATATTTGTTCAAATTATCATGCTGATGAGCCACAATCAGCCAAAAATTAACTAATTAAGGGCCATAACTCTGCTCAGTATGGCCAAGCCACACAGGTTTTCAAACTCATTCAAGACATTTTTAAGAAAGACTCACATACCAAATATTGACCAAGTCCAATAATATTTGTTGAAGTTGCAGTGCTAACAAGAAAGGTTTTATTGGTGTATAAGGTCACATATTTCTACATGACTAATCATGACCACAACATGGAGATAAAGTCAAGTTGAGTTAATCGTATATACCCATGTTGCCCATTTTAGAGGACCTCCACCCCAAGCATTGGTGACTGGGTCTTATTTTACCAGTAAAACAGAGCTTGATTATAACAAGCAATGCTTTACTTCTGTGGTTACCACGGGAGAGAGATCCTTCATGAAATCTCATCAAAAAAGACCTTTCTACATTAAATGTAGTCAAGAGACCCCTTGCTAATTTACAATCACAATCAGAATATGACAGAATAGAAACTTCACAAAATCTGGGAATATCAGAATAATATACTCTTTTTACCAATAAAACACAAAAACAAAGCTTTGCATCCAGTTGAGCTAACAATGGAAATGGGAAAACCCAGTAAGTAAATATCTACAAATAGCTACTTGAAGAATGTTTGTTTGATTACTTGAGATTTCAAAGTTTGTGCATATATTTGTATTTTGTATTTGTAGCTAATTTTGATGTGGATGAAATATTTCCAATTTTTCATTGTTGATCCAAGTTACATACAGGATGAAAATTTGCTTTAAAAAGATAATCAAAAAAAGAGTGAAAACAAAAGAAACTGCGGAAATACTTTCAGTTCATGATCAAGAGGATAGACAACCATTGTTTTTTTCTTTTTCTGTTTTGTGAATTTTTCAGAACACTTTCAAGGGTAGGGTCATGAATCAACACCCATGGACAAATAACTCTTAGTTGTACAGATAGCATTTTCTGGTGGTGGGGTAAGATCATAAAATTTCTGACAGACATTACAGGGAATCACATCATTGCCAGAAGAAAATTGCATTGCATTATTAATTTCCATCAGATATTTGAAAGCCTTGACCACTCTGAATTAAGCAGGCCTGTTCAAAATGAGCAAATGATTGTTTTGTTCGCATAAAAAGAAATAGGGCGACCAATTTTTTGCTTACCTACATTACCTACCTTTAGGCAATTAATAAGAAAATTTGAGCCAGATGCCTCTGTTATTTCTTTTTCAGAGCCATAATCTTATAATAATGAAAAAAATTGCTCAAATACCCCATAATAAACCATTCTGGAAAAAGAATAATACAAATGGCCATAAACACATGCTTATTCTCACTTGGGTTCACGAACTGGCGAATCCCCTTAATTAATATTGTCTTCCAATGCTTCAAGCGTGGTATGTCATCTTTAATTTCATTAGATGATGCCCCATGCAGATCGTAGAGTTCAGGATTTTTAGGGATTGGTGGGAATTTGGGAGGGGTGGGGGAAACAAGGCTCCCCTGGGCCCCCCATATGGCTATGCCACTAAGACTACCCAACATACATTGGACCCTTTATGCACACAACTGTGAACTGCAAATGGTTTACAAAATACAGATGTGCCCATAACCCTTTTTCATTCAGCTCAGGGTTTTACCTCTGGGTATAAAATTTGGGGGGGGGGGGGGACTTCTTCCCTTCTACACTCATGTTTCTGAGTCTAGGGTGCCAATTTTCAAATTCAAGGGATGCTTGTAAATGTGGCCAGGTAATGCCTGTTTGGTGCAGGTGTGAGTATGTAAACTGCTTAAACCCTGATGACCTGAATGATTTCGTCACGTATTCAACTGTCAATAGGAAATGGAAATTTTTTTTTGTATTTGCAGAGAGATTAAGTAATAATTTAATAGTACATCCCTATATTCTGTGATCAAGCTGTCAGGTGCCAATGGTGCCATTTGCACTAACAAAATTGTTTGACACCCAAAATACAGCATTTGACACCAAATTTTGGCACCCAGAATATACTTTTGGTAGGTCTCGTAGGCTTTGTGGTTTATTATTTCAGTGTGTTGGTTTCGATAAAACTGCTTTCTGATGACACAGGTGAGACAGAATTCACACCTGTCAAGTAATCTTTTGGTATACTTATACCTCTTTGTTATGAATCAATGGAATTAACAGTTTATTCATTTAATCTGATTCTTATCAAAACATTTCTTTGTTACTTCATCTTTTTTATTTTTTTATAATATTTCTGGAAGATAATAAATTAGTTGCAACTAGTTTATTTGCAGTGAATAAACAATGAGTAAATAATTTATTTATTTATTGATGTTTAAGGTCACATATTTATGCACAATGGCTAATCATGACCATGACAGTTTTACAGGTGGAGGAAGCCGGAGTACCCGGAGAGAACCACCGAGCAACGACGAGCAGCTGCCAGCTCCCCAACATCATAACTCCGCACTGCAGCACAGGCACGGTTAGATTGGTTGAAGACATGCGTACCATCGACGTGCAGTACGCCTTAGTACACGGCGTCATCGTGCCTCCACACGGGCAATGGAGATGAAGTGTCTTGCCCAAGGACACAACGTGGTTGCCGCAGGTGTGATTCGAACCGAGAACCTCTCGGCTTGCAGCCTGCACCTCTACCTACTGAGCCACCACGCTCCCCGAGTAAATAATAATCTTGCAATTATTTTGTAAACGTTAATAATAGCCTTTTACTTTTTTATTGCCTATGTTGTCATTTGTGGGTTTTTTTGCAACTAAAATACTAAAAAACAGCCAGGTAATAATACTAAATTAAAATATCATACTTTGAAGGCAACAAGATGCCATCTGCAATGCTTTAGCATTGCAGATGGCATCTTGTTGCACTCAAAGGATGAGACATGGTTAATTTGTTCTCAATCAAAATCAGATTCCATTTGGTGCAAAGATTTTTCATTTGGCACCAACAAAATTAATTTGGGACTGACCAAAAATTCCACTTGGCACCAAAAACTTTTGGGCCACTGTAAACACTGTCTATATTAATACAAATCCCATTCAAGCTTCGCCATTCAAACTTCACCATTCAAGTTTATTTTGTTGCGTGCTCATGGATGGTCAACTTTTTTGCTGGTAAATAAATATGTCCACCAGTCATAAGATCTTTGACCAAGGGCTATTTTGTTGTACTTTGTACTAAAAGTGCTCTGAGTGCACCCAACCTGAAACTATACCCCAGCAAATGTCAAATTTTATGTAGGAACCCCAGGAAGAAGAGCAGCAATCATTTACTGCATTAGACAAGTTCTGTTCCACTGGTGTAAATTTAAGGGGCATGGAAACCATTGCCTGTGGTGCCAGTCCTCAGTTTTTTTAATATTTTTAAAGATTTTCCATCATTTTCATAAACAAATTGGACTAATAGCTTCAAATCACATTAAAACCATGAACAGCATTTTTATATGAGCAATATGGTCACCAGCATCACTGAACAGACAGTATACTGATAAATTCCAATCAGAGGGGAGAAAAGAAATAATTAAATTCAGCAACTCAAGAGGGCAGTCAGATTAAATCGGTGTCTTCCCACTAGACCAATTCCCTTTAGACCAATTCCCTTTAGGCCAATTCCCAAAAGACCAATTCTCCTTAGACCAACTACATACTAGTACTGATTAAGGGTTGATTAACATACAAAAAATATAGGTTTATAACATTTCAGTTTATAAAATATCAACAAGCCAGAAAATAAGCAGACTATCATCTGAAAAATGAGGTACCCAGAGGGTGAATTTGGTGATGCTACCCTGCACAGCAGGGTAGCATCACTAAATTTACCCTTTGTGAACCTCAATCTGAATTAAGGTCTCAAACATAAACAGAAAGAGGTACCCAGAGGATAAACTGGCCCACTGTATGGGATAGCATCAGCAAATTCACCCTCTGGGGACCTCATTCTGCAAATGACAGACTGCTTATTTTCTGGCTTGAATATCAATAACACTAAATACATTTATAAATATTTATAAATATATAAATTATTGATATAGAATTATTTTAAAAGTAGAACGCATGAGTTGGTCTAAGGGGAATTGGTCTTTTGGGTATTGGCCTCGTGGGAATTGGTCTAAAGGGAATTGGTCTAGTGGGAATGAACCATTACATCATTACTGATTCTTTCTGGCAGTGCCAAATGTAGTTGCACATTCTTTGTTTATTGGTGATATTTAAGGTCACTTTCAGCACCTATGGCTATACTGTGACAGCATCACAAGTATAATAAAGTGTTGGTAACCAATCCTTTATAATTAAACTACCCAATTTAGTAAACAAGCATGGTTCCCCTTCATGGGGGTTCCCATGGGGCTCATGGTGGTAATAATCAATTTATCGTACAATATCCCCTTAAAACTTTTCACTTTAAACTTTTCACTTTTCACACTGATATTTTTGGGGTCATTTTGCTGTAGTTATTCCTTCACTTTCTAGGTTCTTAAGCCTTCAAAAAGTACTCAGAGTGCTCCAGTTGGGATGAAGTATTATTTTCTTCCCCTGGTGGCACCCTGGACCTTCACCGATGGTGGATATACACTCTTGACCCTTTACCAAACGTAACGGCCAAAACTGGTCAGCGCTATTCACAAAACTCACCATTCAAATTTCACTATTTTTTCATTTTTTGTTTGTCTCAGAAACATAGCTTATGACCTCTCATTGGAATGAGATCATTCCAATGAGAGGTCATACGCTATGTTTTTGCCAAAAAAACATGAATAAAATTATTTATTCAAGAATTTTGTTTGCAACTGTCATCTTCCTTTCATGTTAGGTAAAGGTTTATCCCAGAATGCAGAGAGTACTGTGGCTCAGTGGTTACAGTATTGAACTTCAAACTGAGACATTCACGGTTCGATCCAGGGATAGGGTAACTGCGTTTGCATTGTATTAAATCATGTGGAATGTGACAACAGTGCAGTAGTTCTGGTTTGTGAACCTGATTGGGGTGGAGATTTTACTAGACAGTTTTCTATCTTTTAGTCTCCTATACTGTTTTACTTACCTGGCAGAGTGCTACATTATTTTTCAAAGGTGAATTGTAAGATGAATTCTTTTTTTCTAAGACACCATGCCAACAGAAAGTGGATCCTTAGTTTAGTAAGATGTCCTTCATAAATAATTGTTTTATTACCATTTATTGCAGAGTGCCTATTGGTGATCTCCAATAAATGGCAACAAAATAATTTTATGTAAACATTTTTTTTCTGCTGCTGGGCAAACAAGAAGCTAACACATGCAATGTACAGCCAGTATAGTGGCTTTCAGCACTTTTCAATAGAGCCATGATAGTGGCATCTAGCACTCAACCAGTTAATGTAATGTTCGCATCCAGCCATCACTATTTAAAAAAATCACCATTGAAATTTTATTATTTTTTTCAATTTTTGCCTAAAAAAAACCGAGAAAAAATAGCTTTTTTGTTTTGTCTCATGGTCACGTTTGGTGAAGAACACTCCACATAAGTTTTGAAGACAAAGTTGATATTCAGTGAAGAGGAAACCTTTTTGTTAAAAAAGTCTAGCTCTCTCCTGAGGACTGAAACACTGAAAATCATTTCATACAACAGGGCTGAATATTATCATCAAAGAAAATGAACAGCAACTTATTTATTGAGGTTTAACAACACTTTTGACAGCCAGGGTCACCTCGTGTCAGACAGTTTTATGGGTGGAGGAAGTCAGAGTAACTGGAGAGAACCACCAAGCAGTTGTGAGCAACTGTCAGACTCCCAGATGTACTAAATCCTCACAAGAAGAGTTAGCATTGGTTGAAGACCAGTGCACCATCAACGTGCAGTACGCCTTAGTACACAGCACCACTGTGCCCCCACATGGGCAATTGTGATTAAGTGCCTTGCCCAAGGACACAATGTAGCTACTCCTGGCAGGGATCGAAGTGTTGACCATTCAGTTTAATCCTTTACCCAACATAATGGCCAGAACCAGCCAGTGCTATTCTCAAAAATCGCCAATTAATTTTCATTATTTTTTTCATTTTTTGTCTCAAAAATATAGGTTATGACCCCTCATTGGAACGAGCTCGTCGAGCTCGTTCCAATGAGGGGTCATAACCTATGTTTTTGAGACAAAAAATGAAAAAAATTAGTTATTCAATAATTTTTTTTGCAAGTGTCATCTGCTTTTCATGTTAGGTAAAGGGTTAAAAAGTCCAATATCGTAACCACTGAGCCATCGTGCTCCCTAAGAACAGCAACTACCATCAGTGATTTTGTAGTATAATTCTATAACAAATATCTAGATATAACACACAAATAACCTTTTTAGTCATTTGACTTCCAGTTGTCCTCTTGTGTACATGTATTCAATTAATTTATCCAACAAAATAGGGTCTGTTTGTGGTCATACTTTTGTACTTGTCACAAAATAGACAAACAAACAGGAGTTATTTACCAACATAACAAATGTGTAAACAAACAACCTGCCATCAATTTACACAACAAAGAAGTACATGCCAGAAAAGCAAATGCTTTGCTGCAAATAAATTTGTTTAGTCCAGAGGTTAAACCCGTTTTTTTTGTTCTCATTTTCATGTTGAGGTGCGTAGTTGTGTTTTTACTTTATGGCACAGTAATGAAGTAATTAGGTAACACAGTTTTTTGCCAAGTATTGCTAATTATGTACAACAGATTTATTAACCCATCATTTGATTTGCCTAGTTAAGTAATTTGTGTGTGTAACTATCTACACCATGTGAAGATTGGACCATGCTAAATGAAGTTGGGGTGAGCAAAAATATTTGTTACTCCCCCTTCCCCCCTCCATTTCACCCTGTTCTGGGTTATTTAATTATTTATTGGAATTTAACAACACTTTTGACAGCTAGGGTCACCTCATGCCGGACAGTTTTACAGGTAGAGGAAGTTGGAGTACCCAGAGAGAACCACTGAGCAACTGCAAACAACCGTCAGACTCCCCAACATACTAACTCGACACAACCAGGGTTAGCTCCTTTGTAGACAGGTGTGCCATCAATGTGCATTACGCCTTAGCACACAGGGCAACCATGCCCCCATGTGGGCAATTAGGATTAAGTGCCTTGTCCAAGGACATAATGCAGTTACCCTATCCCTGGATCGAACCGTGAATGTCTCAGTTTGAAGTTCAATGCTGTAACCACTGAGCCACAGTGCTCTCTGCATTCTGGGATAAACCTTTACCTTACATGAAAGGAAGATGACAGTTGCAAACAAAATTCTTGAATAACTAATTTTATTCATTTTTTTGTGGCAAAAACATAGGTTATGACCTCTCATTGGAATGATCTCATTCCAATGAGAGGTCATAACCTATGTTTCTGAGACAAACAAAAAATGAAAAAATAGTGAAATTTGAATGGTGAGTTTTGTGAAAAGCACTGGCCAGTTTTGGCCGTTATGTTTGGTAAAGGGCCAAGAGTGTGTATCCACCATCGGTGAAGGTCCAGGGTGCCACCTGAGGAAGAAAATAATACTTCATCCCAACTGGAGCACTCTGAGTACTTTTTGAAGGCTTAAGAACCTAGAAAGTGAAGGAATAACTACAGCAAAATGACCCAAAAAATATCAGTGTGAAAGGGGAACCAGTTTCAGGGATTTCAGCCATGAATGTATATTCCCCAATAGCTACACAATGTGTGTGCATGTGAGGGTGTGTATGAGTGTGTATCTTGTTTATGTGAACTGTGTGTGTGCATGTGTGCATATGTATGAGTGAGTATGGATGTGTGTGTGTGTGTGTGTGTGTGGGTTTGTCTTACCAACTTGACAAGGTAACTAGACAAAAGAGTTTGCGTGTTTCGCCTTACCGAGGTACAAAAGACAAAAGAAACCCTTTACCTCGGTTGTTTTCCCAGAACTGCACCGGCAAAACGAGGTAGAAACCGTTAGTCCACACAAAGGACAAACAATGGGGTACCTCGGTATGTAGGGTAGACAAGACTCTGTGTGTGTGTGTGTGTGTGTGTGTGTGTGTGGGTTTGTCTTACCAACTTGACGAGGTAACTAGACAAAAGAGTTTGTGTGTTTCGCCTTACCGAGATACAAAAGACAAAAGAAACCCTTTACCTCGGTTGTTTTCCCAGAACTGTACCGGCAAAACGAGGTAGAAACCATTAGTCCACACAAAGGACAAACAATGGGGTACCTCGGTATGTAGGGAAAACAAGACTGTGTGTGTGTGTGTGTGTGTGTGGGTTTGTCTTACCAACTTGACGAGGTAACTAGACAAAAGAGTTTGCGTGTTTCGCCTTACCGAGGTACAAAAGACAAAAGAAACCCTTTACCTCGGTTGTTTTCCCAGAACTGTACCGGCAAAACGAGGTAGAAACCGTTAGTCCACACAAAGGACAAACAATGGGGTACCTCGGTATGTAGGGTAGACAAGACTCTGTGTGTGTGTGTGTGTGTGTGTGTGTGGGTTTGTCTTACCAACTTGACGAGGTAACTAGACAAAAGAGTTTGCGTGTTTCGCCTTACCAAGGTACAAAAGACAAAAGAAACCCTTTACCTCGGTTGTTTTCCCAGAACTGTACCGGCAAAACGAGGTTGAAACCGTTAGTCCACACAAAGGACAAACAATGGGGTACCTCGGTATGTAGGGAAAACAGGACTCTGTGTGTGTGTGTGTGTGTGTGTGGGTTTGTCTTACCAACTTGACGAGGTAACTAGACAAAAGAGTTTGCGTGTTTCGCCTTACCGAGGTACAAAAGACAAAAGAAACCCTTTACCTCGGTTGTTTTCCCAGAACTGTACCGGCAAAACGAGGTTGAAACCGTTAGTCCACACAAAGGACAGACAATGGGGTACCTCGGTATGTAGGGAAAACAAGACTGTGTGTGTGTGTGTGTGTGTGTGTGTGTGTGTGTGTGTGTGTGTGTGTGTGTGTGTGTGTGTGTGTGTGTGTGTGTGTGTGTGTGAGTGTGTGTGTGGGTTTGTCTTACCAACTTGACGAGGTAACTAGACAAAAGAGTTTGCGTGTTTCGCCTTACCGAGGTACAAAGGACAAAAGAAACCCTTTACCTCGGTTGTTTTCCCAGAACTGTACCGGCAAAACGAGGTAGAAACCGTTAGTCCACACAAAGGACAAACAATGGGGTACCTCGGTATGTAGGGAAAACAAGACTCTGTGTGTGTGTGTGTGTGTGTGTGAGTGTGCGTTTGTCTTACCAACTTGACGAGGTAACTAGACAAAAGAGTTTGCGTGTTTCGCCTTACCGAGGTACAAAAGACAAAAGAAACCCTTTACCTCGGTTGTTTTCCCAGAACTGCACCGGCAAAACGAGGTTGAAACCGTTAGTCCACACAAAGGACAGACAATGGGGTACCTCGGTATGTAGGGAAAACAAGACTCTGTGTGTGTGTGTGTGTGTGTGTGTGTGTGTGTGTGTGTGTGGGTTTGTCTTACCAACTTGACGAGGTAACTAGACAAAAGAGTTTGCGTGTTTCGCCTTACCGAGGTACAAAAGACAAAAGAAACCCTTTACCTCGGTTGTTTTCCCAGAACTGTACCGGCAAAACGAGGTAGAAACCGTTAGTTCACACAAAGGACAAACAATGGGGTACCTCGGTATGTAGGGTAGACAAGACTCTCTGTGTGTGTGTGTGTGTGTGTTTTTTCAAATGACACAATCATGTTTTAGAGGAATTTTGAATGTTGGTTTCTGATCCCCCGCCGGGATTCGAACCCTCGGCAACACCGCCTGGCAATCAGGAGTCCAGCGTCTAAACCACTAGACCATTGCACACCGTCAAAAACGATGGCTGGAATCTAGCTTTTTAGATGAAGTCCTCATGATTACTTGGTTCATCTTCCTTTCGGCAGCAGCATGAAAGTGTGGAACGCGCTGGCTACAGTACGACGAAAGTGCTGTGGATGGCCTCAGACGAAGACTGGCACGGGCTTGTGTGTGTTTTTTCAAATGACACAATCATGTTTTAGAGGAATTTTGAATGTTGGTTTCTGATCCCCCGCCGGGATTCGAACCCTCGGCAACACCGCCTGGCAATCAGGAGTCCAGCGTCTAAACCACTAGACCATTGCACACCGTCAAAAACGATGGCTGGAATCTATCTTTTTAGATGAAGTCCTCATGATTACTTGGTTCATCTTCCTTTCGGCAGCAGCATGAAAGTGTGGAACGCGCTGGCTACAGTACGACGAAAGTGCTGTGGATGGCCTCAGACGAAGACTGGCACGGGCTTGTGTGTGTTTTTTCAAATGACACAATCATGTTTTAGAGGAATTTTGAATGTTGGTTTCTGATCCCCCGCCGGGATTCGAACCCTCGGCAACACCGCCTGGCAATCAGGAGTCCAGCGTCTAAACCACTAGACCATTGCACACCGTCAAAAACGATGGCTGGAATCTAGCTTTTTAGATGAAGTCCTCATGATTACTTGGTTCATCTTCCTTTCGGCAGCAGCATGAAAGTGTGGAACGCGCTGGCTACAGTACGACGAAAGTGCTGTGGATGGCCTCAGACGAAGACTGGCACGGGCTTGTGTGTGTTTTTTCAAATGACACAATCATGTTTTAGAGGAATTTTGAATGTTGGTTTCTGATCCCCCGCCGGGATTCGAACCCTCGGCAACACCGCCTGGCAATCAGGAGTCCAGCGTCTAAACCACTAGACCATTGCACACCGTCAAAAACGATGGCTGGAATCTAGCTTTTTAGATGAAGTCCTCATGATTACTTGGTTCATCTTCCTTTCGGCAGCAGCATGAAAGTGTGGAACGCGCTGGCTACAGTACGACGAAAGTGCTGTGGATGGCCTCAGACGAAGACTGGCACGGGCTTGTGTGTGTTTTTTCAAATGACACAATCATGTTTTAGAGGAATTTTGAATGTTGGTTTCTGATCCCCCGCCGGGATTCGAACCCTCGGCAACACCGCCTGGCAATCAGGAGTCCAGCATCTAAACCACTAGACCATTGCACACCGTCAAAAACGATGGCTGGAATCTAGCTTTTTAGATGAAGTCCTCATGATTACTTGGTTCATCTTCCTTTCGGCAGCAGCATGAAAGTGTGGAACGCGCTGGCTACAGTACGACGAAAGTGCTGTGGATGGCCTCAGACGAAGACTGGCACGGGCTTGTGTGTGTTTTTTCAAATGACACAATCATGTTTTAGAGGAATTTTGAATGTTGGTTTCTGATCCCCCGCCGGGATTCGAACCCTCGGCAACACCGCCTGGCAATCAGGAGTCCAGCGTCTAAACCACTAGACCATTGCACACCGTCAAAAACGATGGCTGGAATCTAGCTTTTTAGATGAAGTCCTCATGATTACTTGGTTCATCTTCCTTTCGGCAGCAGCATGAAAGTGTGGAACGCGCTGGCTACAGTACGACGAAAGTGCTGTGGATGGCCTCAGACGAAGACTGGCACGGGCTTGTGTGTGTTTTTTCAAATGACACAATCATGTTTTAGAGGAATTTTGAATGTTGGTTTCTGATCCCCCGCCGGGATTCGAACCCTCGGCAACACCGCCTGGCAATCAGGAGTCCAGCGTCTAAACCACTAGACCATTGCACACCGTCAAAAACGATGGCTGGAATCTAGCTTTTTAGATGAAGTCCTCATGATTACTTGGTTCATCTTCCTTTCGGCAGCAGCATGAAAGTGTGGAACGCGCTGGCTACAGTACGACGAAAGTGCTGTGGATGGCCTCAGACGAAGACTGGCACGGGCTTGTGTGTGTTTTTTCAAATGACACAATCATGTTTTAGAGGAATTTTGAATGTTGGTTTCTGATCCCCCGCCGGGATTCGAACCCTCGGCAACACCGCCTGGCAATCAGGAGTCCAGCGTCTAAACCACTAGACCATTGCACACCGTCAAAAACGATGGCTGGAATCTAGCTTTTTAGATGAAGTCCTCATGATTACTTGGTTCATCTTCCTTTCGGCAGCAGCATGAAAGTGTGGAACGCGCTGGCTACAGTACGACGAAAGTGCTGTGGATGGCCTCAGACGAAGACTGGCACGGGCTTGTGTGTGTTTTTTCAAATGACACAATCATGTTTTAGAGGAATTTTGAATGTTGGTTTCTGATCCCCCGCCGGGATTCGAACCCTCGGCAACACCGCCTGGCAATCAGGAGTCCAGCGTCTAAACCACTAGACCATTGCACACCGTCAAAAACGATGGCTGGAATCTAGCTTTTTAGATGAAGTCCTCATGATTACTTGGTTCATCTTCCTTTCGGCAGCAGCATGAAAGTGTGGAACGCGCTGGCTACAGTACGACGAAAGTGCTGTGGATGGCCTCAGACGAAGACTGGCACGGGCTTGTGTGTGTTTTTTCAAATGACACAATCATGTTTTAGAGGAATTTTGAATGTTGGTTTCTGATCCCCCGCCGGGATTCGAACCCTCGGCAACACCGCCTGGCAATCAGGAGTCCAGCGTCTAAACCACTAGACCATTGCACACCGTCAAAAACGATGGCTGGAATCTAGCTTTTTAGATGAAGTCCTCATGATTACTTGGTTCATCTTCCTTTCGGCAGCAGCATGAAAGTGTGGAACGCGCTGGCTACAGTACGACGAAAGTGCTGTGGATGGCCTCAGACGAAGACTGGCATGGGCTTGTGTGTGTTTTTTCAAATGACACAATCATGTTTTAGAGGAATTTTGAATGTTGGTTTCTGATCCCCCGCCGGGATTCGAACCCTCGGCAACACCGCCTGGCAATCAGGAGTCCAGCGTCTAAACCACTAGACCATTGCACACCGTCAAAAACGATGGCTGGAATCTAGCTTTTTAGATGAAGTCCTCATGATTACTTGGTTCATCTTCCTTTCGGCAGCAGCATGAAAGTGTGGAACGCGCTGGCTACAGTACGACGAAAGTGCTGTGGATGGCCTCAGACGAAGACTGGCACGGGCTTGTGTGTGTTTTTTCAAATGACACAATCATGTTTTAGAGGAATTTTGAATGTTGGTTTCTGATCCCCCGCCGGGATTCGAACCCTCGGCAACACCGCCTGGCAATCAGGAGTCCAGCGTCTAAACCACTAGACCATTGCACACCGTCAAAAACGATGGCTGGAATCTAGCTTTTTAGATGAAGTCCTCATGATTACTTGGTTCATCTTCCTTTCGGCAGCAGCATGAAAGTGTGGAACGCGCTGGCTACAGTACGACGAAAGTGCTGTGGATGGCCTCAGACGAAGACTGGCACGGGCTTGTGTGTGTTTTTTCAAATGACACAATCATGTTTTAGAGGAATTTTGAATGTTGGTTTCTGATCCCCCGCCGGGATTCGAACCCTCGGCAACACCGCCTGGCAATCAGGAGTCCAGCGTCTAAACCACTAGACCATTGCACACCGTCAAAAACGATGGCTGGAATCTAGCTTTTTAGATGAAGTCCTCATGATTACTTGGTTCATCTTCCTTTCGGCAGCAGCATGAAAGTGTGGAACGCGCTGGCTACAGTACGACGAAAGTGCTGTGGATGGCCTCAGACGAAGACTGGCACGGGCTTGTGTGTGTTTTTTCAAATGACACAATCATGTTTTAGAGGAATTTTGAATGTTGGTTTCTGATCCCCCGCCGGGATTCGAACCCTCGGCAACACCGCCTGGCAATCAGGAGTCCAGCGTCTAAACCACTAGACCATTGCACACCGTCAAAAACGATGGCTGGAATCTAGCTTTTTAGATGAAGTCCTCATGATTACTTGGTTCATCTTCCTTTCGGCAGCAGCATGAAAGTGTGGAACGCGCTGGCTACAGTACGACGAAAGTGCTGTGGATGGCCTCAGACGAAGACTGGCACGGGCTTGTGTGTGTTTTTTCAAATGACACAATCATGTTTTAGAGGAATTTTGAATGTTGGTTTCTGATCCCCCGCCGGGATTCGAACCCTCGGCAACACCGCCTGGCAATCAGGAGTCCAGCGTCTAAACCACTAGACCATTGCACACCGTCAAAAACGATGGCTGGAATCTAGCTTTTTAGATGAAGTCCTCATGATTACTTGGTTCATCTTCCTTTCGGCAGCAGCATGAAAGTGTGGAACGCGCTGGCTACAGTACGACGAAAGTGCTGTGGATGGCCTCAGACGAAGACTGGCACGGGCTTGTGTGTGTTTTTTCAAATGACACAATCATGTTTTAGAGGAATTTTGAATGTTGGTTTCTGATCCCCCGCCGGGATTCGAACCCTCGGCAACACCGCCTGGCAATCAGGAGTCCAGCGTCTAAACCACTAGACCATTGCACATTGTGTGTGTGTTTGAGGTTAAAAAATCGCACTGGCACAGACATTTCATACTGAAACCTTTTTTTCTTTTAATATGCCGCCGAAAAATTGTTTTCATTTACTGAACCCAGTTTCAAACATGACAAAATATTACACAAAATTGATTTAAACTAAGTGATGAGCTTAGGAACTGGTTAAACTGACTGGCAATAATTGATGTTATTCATTGATGGGCTCTAATTTAGTCCTTACAAGGATGTTACGCAAGCTTTTGTTTTTCTTATAGGCGATGACAGGTCGAAGATTCAAAGGTTCATTTAATTTAGCATTGGTAAAATTGAATTCATCTTTTAACATTTTTGCTATTTCGATATTCATTCTGTTGTACGTTAAGGTGAAAGGAATGATGGACCTCCTTTCGCATTCGCCCTCTGATATGTTCATACCAAATGGCCAGAGGGTTTGAAGCGTATTGATCCAAAAAGCTTCATGTTTTTTTCTAAATTCATCCGTTTCTTCTAATGTGTCTTTAATTGGTGGTTGTTCAATAGGATGGATTTCGAAATCGTCCAAAGAATGGCCAGGGAGGTTAAAATGTTGTGCTACTGGGGCATCAGCATTATGTTTTATATCCTGTTTGTGTCTAGTAGCACGTTCTCAGAAAGGATTTTGACTTTGACCAACATACTGTTTCCGACATCGCTTACAAGTGATAAGGTAAATAATGTTTGGTGAATCACAATGGAGGGGGTTACGGATCTGATAATGATTTTTCGTTTGTTCGGAGGAAAATTCCTCTTTCTGATCAGCCATAAAAGTATGCAGTCTACAACGAGGCTTTTTGCAATTAAATACCGCGCCACTACCATTTTGCAACGGTCTGTTGTGTTCAATCTTCAGTGGTTCGAAATCGGTAGTTTCAGCTGGACTTTCGAGCTTTTTCAGGGTTTGGGATTTCAGGCTATGCAAAAGGCGCAGCGAGTACCCTCTCGATCTGAGGGCGCCAAATAGAGTAGAACAAGCCTCATTGAAATTTACCTTATCACTTGAATTGCGATGGAAACGAATGAGCTGTGATTTGATGATACCTTTAAATGTATGTTGAGGATGAAATGATTTTGTGTGTAACAATTGATGTGAATCAGTTGGTTTGAAATATAGTTTATAATCTAAATGACCGGACGCCTGAAATTGCTTGCCTTTATACACGGCCACATCGAGAAAATCAACAGAATTTTCACTGATAGTAGCTTTCAATTTAATATTTGGATCGTGATTGTTCAAAATTTCTAAAAATTCATCAAAATCATCTTTTAAAAGTTCACAAATAATAAAAATGTCATCTAAATACCTGAGATATACGAGAGGATGCTTTGCACATTTGCTTAAGGCATTTTCCTCCCATTCCGCTACGTAAATGCTTGCAAAATTAGGACTGAATCTTTTGCCCATAGGACAACCCATTATTTGTAGAAAATATTCTCCATTGAATTGAAAGTCATTACCTTTTAAGCTCAGCTCTAAAAGATCCAAAATTTGTTCATCCGGGCGTTTCGCATCCGGATATTTTTCAAATGCATTTTTAACTGATTTAACACCTTTATCAATATCAATGTTCGTATACATACTGTCGATATCCAAAGTAGCCAGAATTGCATTTTTCGATATTTTCAATTTCGAAATTTTTGACAGGAAATCCTGTGTGTTTTTTAGATAGCTTGGATGTCTATTTGCTATAGGTTTCAGATGATAATCAATTAATTCCGAGATCGCATATGATTCCGAATTACAATCTGATACAATTGGCCTCCCGGGTGGAGTTAAGTCATCCGTCCATGAAAAACGGTCCTTGTGGATCTTTGGTAGGATATAAAATTGTCTTGTTTGAGCACTGAGCTTAGCTGTTAAATATTTCAATTGTTTTTTGGTAATGTGACCTTCGTCGAGGAGAAATTTTAAGATTTTATTGAATTTTTCGATATTACTAGGCCAAATAAGTGAATCTATTTTCTTATAATGTTTAGTATTACTGAGTTGTCTCATGGCTTCCTTTATATAATTATCCCGAGATAGAACAACTACCGACCCACCTTTGTCGGCTGGTTTAATTACTAATTTCTTATTTTTTCGAAGTTTCGTGAGGGCTCTCCGTTCACCAGCTGTTAAATTGTCTTTATCAGAGAGTATGTTCATGCTGAACACCTTTTTGATGATTCATTTGCTAGCCTCAATAATTTCGGGATCTACTTCACTATCTGGAGGTGACCAACCAGATGATTCTGTGAAAGGAAGTTTCCGACCACTGGAGTTTCTAAAGCGGTCGGCTAATTTCATTTGCCTAAGAAAATTACAGTTGTATGATGGTAAATTTGTTTGGTTATCAGTTTTAGGCTTTGGTGCTGGTACAAAAGTTAAACCGCGATCTAAAAGAGATTTCTCTTGGGTTGTTAGGTCATTGGTGCCAGACAGGTTAACCACATTAGTTCCTAATCCCACATCTGTTAGGCGGCTGTTACCTTTGCCTTTACTTAGTTTAAATTCAGGTGGTTCAACCAGTGATCGTACATAATATTGGCGGTTCTCGTGGTTCAATGGATTAAATCCTGAGCAACATCAAACTTCGCGTCATCAATTTTTGGTATCACGTTAACGTCCTTCACTTTCCGAATGGTTTCGTTGATGATGCTCAGGGTTCTCCTCTCAGCCTGAGGGAGTTTTTGCGAAAAGTTTAGTTCAGCGAAATAAATTTTTGCTGATCTAAACTTGACCCTGATATCGCTAAGCATATTCCGCAACTGCTTAACTACTTAACTGTGTGTGTGTGTGTGGGTTTGTCTTACCAACTTGACGAGGTAACTAGACAAAAGAGTTTGAGTGTTTCGCCTTACCGAGGTACAAAAGACAAAAGAAACCCTTTACCTCGGTTGTTTTCCCAGAACTGTACCTGCAAAACGAGGTAGAAACCGTTAGTCCACACAAAGGACAAACAATGGGGCACCTCGGTATGTAGGGTAGACAAGACTGTGTGTGTGTGTGTGTGTGTGTGTGTGTGTGTGTGTGTGTGTGTGTGTGTGTGTGTGTGTGTGTGTGTGTGTGTGTGTGTGTGTGTGTGTGTGTGTGTGGGTTTGTCTTACCAACTTGACGAGGTAACTAGACAAAAGAGTTTGCGTGTTTCGCCTTACCGAGGTACAAAAGACAAAAGAAACCCTTTACCTCGGTTGTTTTCCCAGAACTGTACCGGCAAAACGAGGTTGAAACCGTTAGTCCACACAAAGGACAGACAATGGGGTACCTCGGTATGTAGGGAAAACAAGACCGTGTGTGTGTGTGTGTGTGTGTGTGTGTGTGTGTGGGTTTGTCTTACCAACTTGACGAGGTAACTAGACAAAAGAGTTTGCGTGTTTCGCCTTACCGAGGTACAAAAGACAAAAGAAACCCTTTACCTCGGTTGTTTTCCCAGAACTGTACCGGCAAAACGAGGTAGAAACCGTTAGTCCACACAAAGGACAAACAATGGCGTACCTCGGTATGTAGGGAAGACAAGACTCTGTGTGTGTGTGTGTGTGTGTTTGAGGTTAAAAAATCGCACTGGCACAGACATTTCATACTGAAACGTTTTTTTCTTTTAATATGCCGCCGAAAAATTGTTTTCATTTACTGAACCCTAATGGGTTTCAAACATGACAAAAAAGTACATAAAATTGATTTAAACTAAGTGATGAGCTTAGGAACTGGTTAAACTGACTGGCAATAATTGATGTTATTCACTGATGGGCTCTAATTTAGTCCTTACAAGGATGTTACGCAAGCTTTTGTTTTTCTTATAGGCGATGACAGGTCGAAGATTCAAAGGTTCATTTAATTTAGCATTGGTAAAATTGAATTCATCTTTTAATATTTTTGCTATTTCGATATTCATTCTGTTGTACGTTAAAGTGAAAGGAATGATGGACCTCCTTTCGCATTCGCCCTCTGATATGTTCATACCAAATGGCCAGAGGGTTTGAAGCGTATTGATCCAAAAAGCTTCACGTTTTTTTCTAAATTCATCCGTTTCTTCTAATGTGTCTTTAATTGGTGGTTGTTCAATTGGGTGGATTTCGAAATCGTCCAAAGAATGGCCAGGAAGGTTAAAATGTTGTGCTACTGGGGCATCAGCATTATGTTTTATATCCTGTTTGTGTCTAGTAGCACGTTCTCAGAAAGGATTTTGACTTTGACCAACATACTGTTTCCGACACAGCTTACAAGTGATAAGGTAAATAATGTTTGGTGAATCACAATGGAGGGGGTTACGGATCTGATAATGATTTTTCGTTTGTTCGGAGGAAAATTCCTCTTTCTGATCAGGCATAAATGTATGCAGTCTACAACGAGGCTTTTTGCAATTAAATACCGCGCCACTACTATTTTGCAACGGTCTGTTGTGTTCAATCTTCAGTGGTTCGAAATCGGTAGTTTCAGCTGGACTTTCGAGCTTTTTCAGGGTTTGGGATTTCAGGCTACGCAAGAGGCGCAGCGAGTACCCTCTCGATCTGAGGGCGCCAAATAGAGTAGAACAAGCCTCATTGAAATTTACCTTATCACTTGAATTGCGGTGGAAACGAATGAGCTGTGATTTGATGATACCTTTAAATGTATGTTGAGGATGAAATGATTTTGTGTGCAACAATTGATGTGAATCAGTTGGTTTAAAATACACTTTATAATCTAAATGACTGGACGCCTGAAATTGCTTGCCTTTATACACGGTCACATCGAGAAAATCAACAGAATTTTCACTGATAGTAGCTTTCAATTTAATATTTGGATCGTGATTGTTCAAAATTTCTAAAAATTCATCAAAATCTTCTTTTGAATGTTCCCAAATAATAAAAATGTCATGTAAATACCTGAGATATACGAGAGGATGCTTTGCACATTTGCTTAAGGCATTTTCCTCCCATTCCGCTACATAAATGCTTGCAAAATTAGGACTGAATCTTTTGCCCATAGGACAACCCATTATTTGTAGAAAATATTCTCCATTAAATTGAAAGTCATTACCTTTTAAGCTCAGCTCTAAAAGATCCAAAATTTGTTCATCCGGGCGTTTCGCATCCGGATATTTTTCAAATGCATTTTTAACTGATTTAACACCTTTATCAATATCAATGTTCGTATACATACTGTCGATATCCAAAGTAGCCAGAATTGCATTTTTCGATATTTTCAATTTCGAAATTTTTGACAGGAAATCCTCTGTGTTTTTTAGATAGCTCGGATGTCTATTTGCTATAGGTTTCAGATGATAATCAATTAATTCCGAGATCGCATATGATTCCGAATTACAATCTGATACAATTGGCCTCCCGGGTGGAGTTAAGTCATCCGTCCATGAAGAACGGTCCTTGTGGATCTTTGGTAGGATATAAAATTGTCTTGTTTGAGCACTGAGCTTAGCTGTTAAATATTTCAATTGTTTTTTGGTAATGTGACCTTCGTCGAGGAGAAATTTTAAGATCTTATTGAATTTTTCGATATTACTAGGCCAAATAAGTGAATCTATTTTCTTATAATGTTTAGTATTACTGAGTTGTCTCATGGCTTCCTTTATATAATTATCCCGAGATGTAGGGAAGACAAGACTGTGTGTGTGTGTGTGTGTGTGTGTGTGTGTGTGTGTGTGTGTGTGTGTGTGTGTGTGTGTGTGTGTGTGTGTCTGGGTGTGTCTGGGTGTGTGTCTGGGTGTGTCTGGGTGTGTCTGGGTGTCTGGGTGTACATAAGGGTGTATGCAGACTTTCTCCACCCATAAAACTGCCTAATACAATATGGATCTGTCTTTTGAAGGGTTTTCAAATTACAAAAAGAAACAAACAAAACCATGTTCATCTGATATAAGATTCCTGATAAATTTTCCTCTTTTTTTCTTCAACATCTGAGCTTATGACTTGTCAAGAACACATGTCTGTTTACCCTTTACCCAACAGAGTGGCCAAAACTGGCCAGCGTTACTTGCAAAAATTACCATTCAATTTTTTTTTCTCAGTTTTTGTCTCAAAACATAGATTATGGACCCTCAATGGAACTAAGCTCGTTTCAATGAGGGTATCACAAACTGTGTTTTTATGCAAAAAAAGGAAAAAAAAATAGTTATTCAAGAATTCAGTTTGTAAGTGTCGTCTGCTTTCATGTTAGGTAAAGGATTAAGCTTGTGCCATTGGCAAATTGTCATAAGCTATATCCTGGAAAATAATTAGGCTTCAATACTATTTAAAAATATGTAACCACAGTGTTCCCATGCCAAGTCTGATGTTAGCATCCCAGAATATCCAAGTTCATTACTGAAGTGTTCTTTATTGACCATGAAAGTCCCCATATAGGCCCAAACTGCCACCTTTGCATTGTTCTGAAAAAGTACCTGCCAAGGGCATTCTTGTTTTAGAACTCAGCCGGTAGGCTGCATTTATCTTGCCAGTGTTTTTACATCATTGTTGGCTGCCTATACAGGCAGCCATTAATGATGTAGAAACACTATTAAGTCACATGCAGATGTATACATATATATACGATAATTATTATAAAATTAATTTGAGGCTCTAAGCATTAACCTTTACAGCCTCAAATCAATCCCTGGCAAAATGTTTTAACCATAGCATACACAATTAAAAATTGTTAGCATTTACAAACATGTACACTCACACATCAATTGCCCCACATAGACACAATTTTTTTTATTTTACCAATGCCAGATTTTTGCTGTCATAAGTAGATTAGAAAATGATGTGCATCTGTGTTAGGTAATTATGTTGCCGACTGTATTCTTAAAACATGGTAGTGCTTCTAAAGGTCTGTGTGCTCATCACTTAGGCAACAGATATTTTCACTTGATGGCAAGGTTGAAGAGGAGCGTGGTGATTGCCCACCACTGTCTTTGACAAAACACTTTTTAGTTACACTGTACCTGGGCCACAGAATATTGTATAAAGCCTTTGAACCCTGGTGGTATCTTCCATGTCAGTCCAATGGCAGCAATTGGAATAGTCCATAATCACTATTTGGAAGTAGACCAATTCATTTTTTCAATGTACAGCCTTGAGAATGCACACTGAAAATATTGATTGGTCTACTCTACACATTCACTTAGGAGCCAATTCTATTTTATGAAATGATGACATATCATGTTCCTGGACCGGAAAAAGAGGGTTCATAGTTACTAAGGGTTAAAATCTTAATTTTACTCCAGGTGCTGGAGAGAAGTGGATGTACAAAGATGCCACTTCCTCTTTCCCACCTGTCACAGTTTGGAAGAGAATCTTTTAATTTTGTATGTCTGGGGTAGAGAAGCAGGTGTGCATGAGCATCTGATAATCTTGGGCTGCCCAGGGAAGTGGTGGGGCAATATCCTCCGAACCCCCATGCAGGTGGGAAGGTTGGCAATCAGGTTGGCATGACTGAATTCCACATTGCATGAGCAGATTTTCTAAGCTTAAGATTCCACTGTCACTTATCTTCAACACCCAAATTCCTGTATTGGTTTATAGATTAGTAACAATCAGATATCAAGTGCAGATTACTATGGTAACTTAGGATTATTGTGATTAAGATACAAATCATTATTCAACAAATGTATTACTCTATTTATTGCAATAATTATGGTGAGCTTTCCATTATAAATAATCACACATATAAATCTATCCATTGTTAGCATGTGTATTAAATCCAGTCCCCGCCTTCTGCTGAGTTTCTACAGTGCCTGAGACTCAAGTGTTTCATCAGACCTGTCCTTACGGAAATTGCAGAACAATTGTAGCTCTCTTTAACACCTAAGAAACTGAAGTCACGTTTCACGCCTGTCATGTAATGCAGCAGATGCACTGGCACTGATGACCCAACTAATAATGTGAAAAAAAAGTTGTAAAATCTGAGCAACAGTTTCTAGTCAAGTGTTGTGTACCTGAAAAGGCAGACAACACTTGACAAGAAATATACCTGCTCAGCCGTAAGTCCTGATAAATTCACGCTCAAATCTCAGGCTTAAGTTAAATTGGCACAGGAGAGCTGCTTTTTCAGTTTATGTGAGCAAGTTGTGCTCAAATGGATTAATTGATCCAATGTTTCAAAATTTTGGTGGGAATTTTTACAAAACATGGAGGAAGGGAGGTCAGGCTAGATAAATTTATGATAACATAGCTGGTGATGCAAATCTTTGCAAAGTTATTGCAAACAAGTGGCCACTATAGCCAGTTGTGGAGAGCCATCATAAGTCACCGGGAAAAAGCAAGTATGGCCTTCATTATTTTGATTTTGCAAGAACCATGAGGGTGAGAGCAAAATCTTGTACTGAATATCGACAATGGATGCTTTGTTCTTATGCTATTCAGTCTACAATCTGACATCAGTATGATCACTAGGGCAGAAAACAACAGCCCCAAGGGCCTTAATCGCTCACCGGCCAAAGTGGTTCAAAGAAGTATTTGGGGTCACATTCAGTTAGACATGGATCATCAATACTACAAAGGAATGAAGTCATGAGAGGCAAATTTTATGGAAAAACACTAAGGAATGGAGTTGAACAAACCTGAACATAACATGCTTCCCCCCCCAACCCCACCCCTGCCCAAATATTAAGCCAAGCCCTCGAATTAAACATACTTGAATCTGATCCCCCTTGAGATGTCATATACCAAATAGGAAAGAATTCTGACTGGTGGATATGAAGAAAGTTTTTAAAGAAATCACCTCACATTGCACTAAGTTAAACTCTGGGCTCAAATAGGGAGCCAAAATATTAACCCAGGATCCTGATTTGAACAAACTTGAATCTGACCCACCTAGAGATGTTGGATACCAAATTCTGATTGGTGGATCTGAAGAAGAAGATTTTAAAAGAAATTCCCTCAAATTGCACCAAGTTAAACTTTGGGCTCCAATAGAGAGCCAAAATATTAACCCAGGGACTCAATTTGAACAGACTTGAATCTGCCCCCCCCCCCCCCCCTAGAAATGTTGTATAACAAATATGAGAGGATTCTGACTAGTGAATCTGAAGAAGAAGATTTTTAAAGAATATTCCACAAAGTTAAAATTTGGGCCCTCAGGGAGCCCAAATATAAACCCAGCGACTCAATTTGAACAAACTTGAATCTGACCCCCCAATAGATGTTGTATACCAAACATGAAAAGATTCTGAGTGGCCGATCTGAAGAAGAAGATTTTTAAAGAAATTTCCTCAAATTGCACCAAGTTAAACTTTGGGCTCAAATAGAGAGCCAAATACTAACTCAGGGACCCGATTTGAACAAACTTGAATCTGAACCCGCCTAGAGATGTTGTATACCAAACATGAAAGCATTTTGACTGGTGGATCTGAAGAAGAAGATTTTTAAAGAAATTTCCTCAAATTGCACAAAGTTAAACCCAAATCTTAACCTAGGGACTCAATTTAAACAAACTTAAATCTGCCCCCCCCCCCCCCCCCCACCCCCTAGAGATGTTGTATAACAAATATGAAAAGATTGTGACTGGTGGATCTGAAGAAGAAGATTTTTTTTGAATTTTTGAAAAAATTTATGGGTGCTATCAGAGTTATGCCCCTTCTGGTGCCCCCTGTGGGTGCGGCAAGTTTATTTGTACAAACTTGAATTGACATATGATCAGGAACATGCACACAAAATTTGGTTCAATTTGGTCAAGTAGTTTGTGAGGAGAAGTCACTAATGTAAAGTTCACAACGGATGACAACGACGTCGGACGATGACAGGTGGCAAGTGATCAGTTAAGCTCCCTTCGGTGAGCTAAAAAACATCATTAAAGATTTTTGGGGGGGGGTCTTTAAAAACATTTCAACCAACCTAATACTGCACTCCACTGTGCTCAAAAATAGTTTGCTGATTTTGAAGTGTTTTTTCCAAGGGACTTCTAAACACTTGGGAGTGCAGTGGCTCAGTGGTTATGGTTTGGACTTCAAACCAAAAGGTTCACGATTCAATCCCCGCCAGGGGTTATTGTGTTATGTCCTTGGGTAAGGCACTTCATCCTGATTGTGGGCACTGTGTCTACTGCACAACGATGGTGCACTTGTCTTCAAACAGTGCTGACCCTGCTTGAGTTGGTATGTTGGGTCTGGCTGTTGCTCGGTGGTTGTCTCCGGGTACTCAGGCTTCCTATGAGGTGACCCTGGTTGTCGAAAGTGTCAGTAAACTCCAATAAATAAATAAATAAATCTAAACACTTGGCAGTTCTGAAATCTGTGTGTGCCATGGTGAAATCGAAGCACTAACTGCCTAACAAAACTGTGTTCAATCAGATAGACCAACACAGATTGCATAGTTGCAAATTGCATGGCTGAGTACATGTAATTTTGGTACTTTAGAATAAGAAAGCCTCTCAGCCAGAGGTTCAAGTTCAGGCCATTATATTCTGTTTTGATTTAATGCTTCATCTAGCTCAAATAGCAGATGACAATTGCCAAACAATTTCTGAAATAACTAAATATTTTCATTTTTTCTCTAAAAAATATAGCTTATGACCACTCTTTGGAACGAGCTTAACCTTTTACCCAACGAATCGGCCACATCCGCCCACATAATATGCAAATTCAACAGCAGAAAAAATATTATTTTTCAAATATTTCAACAAACCCATATCATGTGACCCCTCTTTGGAATGAGCTCATCGAGCCCATTCCAGTGCGGGGGTCACATGATAAGGTTTTGTAGAAATTTTTTGAAAAATTTGAAAAAATGATATTTAAAATAATAAATTTTGATATTGTCTACATTGGATAAAGTGTTAACAAGCCCATTCCAATGAGTGGGTCATAAGCTATGTTTTAAGACATAAAATGAAAAAAATAATAAAATTTGAATGGTGATTTAGCGAATAGTTCCGGCCCATTATGGCTGTTACATTAGATAGAGGGTAAACAATAAATTGTTTTGTTTGTTTACCAAAGAACAGAACAAGCATTTAAGTTTTAACAAAATCTAAATATCCCAATTCCATGCCATTGGAGGTCAATTGGGGTATAGGAGGAGGAACTGCCACCCCACTACTACTCCTGCCACTGGTAGGAGTTTGATCCAATATTTATTGAAGAACCTTCTATTTTTGGATTCTCGGATTTAACAATTTCTCAGTTTTTATTTATTTATTTATTGCGGTTTAATGACACTTTCGACAGCCAGGGTCACCTCATGTCAGAGTGTTTTATGGGTGTAGGAAGTCGGAGTACCCAGAAAGAACCACTGAGCAATGGTGAGAAACTGCCAGACTCCCGAACGTAATAACTCCGTAATAACTCCACACAAGCAGGGTTAGCATTGGTTGAAGACAACAACGTGAGGTACATTTTTTTTTGTATACAGTGCCACCATGCCCCCATGTGGGCAATCGGGATTAAGTGTTTTGCCTAAGGACACAATGCCATTGCCCCTGGCAGGGTTCTCAGTTTTTAATATCAAATGGAAACATGCTGTGAAGGTGAAGGTAGAAGCTAAATCTTTTATGAATTACTTCTATCTGAAGAATAAAAGACAAACCTTCAATTTTTTAATTATTTGCAACATGTCTATATGAATGAAGTATTCAAGGAAATGTTTTATTTCTTTAAAGAAAGTAACTTTTATATTTTCATCAAAGCTCATTCTACTCAAAAAAAGTAATGATGGAAATGTGTTACTCTGCAATAAACAGCAGGATTCTACCTGCACTAGAAGCCCCTTACTAACAACAAAATTGAATTGTTACATTTTAAAAAGGAAGCAGGTGGAATACTAATACCCTATAAAAATCACCAAACAGGCATTATAATAGAAATAGGGTTGTTTCAATTAAATTTTCAAATCCATTGAAATGTTACCTTTTTGCAACTGATAAAAAATTGAAGTATTACTGGTCAAATTATGTATTGTGCTTATGCCAGTCTGGTGGCACCTTATGGCGTTTTCTGTTTTCAGTAACAATAACTTTTAGCACTATGGGTGTGACAGATTTGGTGCTACATGTATACAACTGTAGTCAGAAATAATCACCCAAGGCATAATACATGTACTTCTGGGGGTTTTTTGGTAACAGTTATTTTGTACAACCCATCACTGGACATTGACTGACTGGGTGCTGGAAACCCATATTTGGTCTCCATTCTTGGGTAGAGGCATCACAGCTTCTTATTCTATGGAAGTGTTTCGTATTATCTTTGAAGTGGAATTATTTGTTTGTATTTGCCTTAGAGCTGAGCATTTTTTGTTTTCCAATTCAGTTTAGGATTTCTGTAGCATACCGAACTGCAAGATCCAGCAAAAAATGGCCAAACGGTTTTACAGTGTTTGTGCATAAAGTTATCCAACTGGGCGGGAAATAGATTAGATGCAGGGCTGGGAGCAGTTAATGTTTCAAATGTTGATATGTTAAATTATTTTAACGTTAAAAAAATTTAACCAAGTTAATAACGTTTTTAACTTTCAAGATTATAATTGTATAATATGTAGCATTGTGTCATTATCTTGTGTTGACCCCAGCCGAATCGTGCATGCCGTCGAATTTTATGCCATTTGATGAAATTGAAGAACACAAATAATTTAGATGTGCGTCAATTATAGACCCATAGACTTGGTGGAGAGACCATGAAGCCTTCCTACCAACGTTGGTGAAGTTGGCCTGCCGATATTTGGTGATACAGCACTATCAGCTTCATCCGAATGCCTATTTTCTATGTAAGGACTGGTATTTGAGCAATGGCGGATGTCTATTTCTATGGATACGGCCGCAGCGACTGTATTCTTAAATGAAAACATCGCTGATTGTTAGAATTTACCTGCGAGAACTATATTAACTACTTTTCCCCTGAGTTCCAATGTGTTCTATGTGACAGTAGGCACAAAAATGGCTGAAGCTATTAAAATTCTGTTCATTTTAACATTTAACGTCATTTAACTCATCAACGCAGAATTATTTAACACGTTAACGTGTTAAGGAAAATTGTAACTCCTCCCAGCCCTGATCAGATGAATTTTATTTATTTGTTACCCTAATTTATGTTTGTTTCTGGCTGAATAAGCTTAGTAACATATCACATAGAACCCCTAAGAATGATCAATGGGAAGTAAGGCTGAATCTAATGGTGATTCTTACAAACAGGGCTTTTTGTGGTGAGTGGTACTGTACAAACTATTGTGTTTTTTTTACATTGGCATGGCGGGGGTTCGAACCCACGCCGAGAGAGTTTCCTTTGGCACCAACCGCCTAGCGAAACTATACTGAACCACGCACACCACTCGGCTACCGACAGACCCCAAAAAGGGAATGCAAGTTAACCAAGTATATACGAGGCCAGTACAGAACACACGGAATACTCAATTATTTAGTTATTCATCAGATAGTTGCATCTAAGCACTTAATTCTATGAACTGCACCTCAGAAGAAATCAGCGACAGTACTTGTCTTTTTCAAATTTCTCGGATGCCATAGAATTAAGAAAGGACGCTGGTTTTGTTTACATTGGCATGGCGGGGGTTCGAACCCACGCCGAGAGAGTTTCCTTCGGCACCAACCGCCTAGCGAAACTATACTGAACCACGCACACCACTCGGCCAATGACAGACCCCAAAAAGGGAATGCTAGTTAACCAAGTATATACGAGGCCAGTACAGAACACACGGAATACTCAATTATTTAGTTATTCATCAGATAGTTGCATCTAAGCACTTAATTCTACGAACTGCACCTCAGAAGAAATCAGCGACAGTACTTGTCTTTTTCAAATTTCTCGGATGCCATAGAATTAAGAAAGGACGCTGGTTTTGTTTACATTGGCATGGCGGGGGTTCGAACCCACGCCAAGAGAGTTTCCTTCGGCACCAACTGCCTAGCAAAACTATACTGAACCACGCACACCACTCGGCCACCGACAGACCCCAAAAAGGGAATGCTAGTTAACCAAGTATATACGAGGCCAGTACAGAACACACGGAATACTCAATTATTTAGTTATTCATCAGATAGTTGCATCTAAGCACTTAATTCTATGAAATGCACCTCAGAAGAAATCAGCGACAGTACTTGTCTTTTTCAAATTTCTCGGATGCCATAGAATTAAGAAAGGACGCTGGTTTTGTTTACATTGGCATGGCGTGGGTTCGAACCCATGCCGAGAGAGTTTCCTTCGGCACCAACCGCCTAGCGAAACTATACTGAACCACGCACACCACTCGGCCACCGACAGACCCCAAAAAGGGAATGCTAGCTAACCAAGTATATACGAGGCCAAGACAGAACACACGGAATACTCAATTATTTAGTTATTCATCAGGTGTGTTTTTTCCATGTATAGAAGCCTGAAGTGTTATTCATTATAGGTTCTTAACACATAGAAATACACAGAATGACACACGCGTATGAATGGGTTAATCGATGGCATGAGTGCCAGCACGGAAGGATAAAATGAGCATGCCATATCAATTGACCCATTCACACGCATGTTGTTCCATGTTTATTACATGCCTTCACATCTATAAAAACAATTATTAGAAGGACACTCAGCAATTCATTTGACAACTATCAACAAAAACAACACATTTTATCGGCAACCAAATTTGTGAGGGGAACCGTGTTACTATTTCGTCCCCTGAGTTTCAATGTGTTCTATGTGCCTACTGGCACATAGAACATATTGGAACTCATGAGATGATTTTCAACTATCGCTATTCAAATTGTAAATGCCTTGCACGATTTGTAGAAAATTCCAGTGAAATTCCGCTTCTATTTAAAAATAGTTCATCAACGATTTCCGTTCTGCACATATGTGCGGAACAGATTTTCATTTTCTGCATGGTTTAGTGTTGTTGTAGATTGGGATTACATAGAACAGGTGTGTAATGAAAGTGTCAATGACACTGTAGCTCAACTTGACAAACTTGAACTTGGTAAGTTATAAATGAAATGGAAAAATTAAAGATCATTGGTACCAATGTTATTTGATGAAATTTGAACATACGAGCATTGTGTGTGCACAACGTCAGTGTAATCCATGCATATTAAAATGTAAACTGTAAGACTGGCTAAAGGAAGAATGTTGATACACAAATGCAGTATGTTTGTTGATACACAAATGCAGTATGTTCAGAGGTTATTGTAAATGGCAACTTTTTTCACAGAAATGAATGCTAATCAACAGCTATTATCTAGAGTTCTTGACTAATGAGCACACCAAGTTCAATGAAAGTGTCAATGACACTGTAGCTCAGACATGTACATGTATAGTATGTGACACAGCAATGACAAACATCTAGGTAATGACCTGATAACAAAGGTACATATAAAGTATTGTAACGGTCTGTACATAATTACTGACCGTTGCCTGTAACAAATGTATAAGTAAAGTATTGTAAAGGTTGGTGACAGTCAGATGCTAAACTAGAAAGAAATCTTTGAGTCCTAGAGTGGGTCTGACTGAACCCCAAAATATTTGTTCTCATAGCACAGTGATAACAAAGGCACCCCAAAACACACTCATTCCTGTCCCAAGGTGAAAACAAAGGTACCCAAGAAGTTTCGTGAAGATCAGTTCACAAATATGAGCTGTGTAGAAGTTGTGACAAAAAACTGATTGGACCTAATTTCGGTACAAAATGGCCATTGGCAGCCATCTTGAATTTTGGACTGCACCCAGAAACACTCGTTCTCGCCCCAAGGTGATAACAAAGGTACCCAAGAAGTTTTGTGAAGATCGGTTCATAAATACAGCCTCTAGCCCGAGATGAATTGACATGTGCACTTACAGTGTATAAGTAGCACTGAATAAATGAAAGTTCATCTAATTTGCATAATTTCTGCACGAGAAAAAAACCTGTATTATATTTGATGTATCCCATGGTACTAAACATTCACACAAAAAATTATTCAAATCAGCTCTTTCATATGGAAGTTCTGTGCAAAAATCTGATTGCACCAAATTTTGTACAAAATGGCTGCCATCGGCCATCTTGAATTTCGGACCGGACCCAAAAACACTCGTTCTCATCCCACGGTGATAACAAAGGTACCCAAGGAGTTTCGTAAAGATCGGTTCATTAATACAGCCTTTAGCCCGAGCCGAATTGGCATTTGCACTTACAGTGCTGAAAGTAAAACCAAAAAACATCAAAGTTAGTCTAATTTGCATAATTTACACACGAGGAAAAAACCCGTATTATATGTGATGTATCCCATGGTACTAAACATTCATACAAAAAAATTATTCAAATCAGAGCTTTCATATGGAAGTTCTGTACAAAAAAATAGATTTCTGCATCGTCGGTACAAAATGGCGGCTGGCAGCCATCTTGAATTTCGGACCGCACCCAAAAACACTCGTTCTCGTCCCACGGTCATAACAAAGGTTCCCAAGAAGTTTCATAAAGATCGGTTCATAAATACAGCCTCTAGCCCGAGCCGTATCCAATTGTTGACGGACAGACAGACAGACAGACGATGGGCCATGGCATAAGCTCAAATTTGGCTTTGCCAAAGTTGAGCTAAAAACAATCCTATGATAAATGTGGCCTGTAGGCCACGTCAAAGAATGTTGATGCACAAATGCAATAAATTCAAAGATTGTTGCTAACAGCAACAGTTTTTGATGGAAATGAAAAGAAAATCAATAGCTCCTATCTTTGTCACTCTGCATAAGCATACAAAGTTTCAAAACAACCTGATAATGAATTTGCCCTCTGAGGCATGCCAAAGGAAGATGTTAATGCACAAATGCACTAAGTAGAAGGTCATTGCTTTGTGGCAATGGGTTTTTTTTTTGGAAATTCATAAATATACCCTGCAGAGAGTGCAAAAGGGATAAGTTGACGCACAAATGCAGTAAGTTCAAAGGCTGGTGATAACGACAATAACTTTTTATGGAAATGAAAAAATAGCTCACATCTAGAGGTCACCCCAAACACACATATCAAGTTTCAAAGTGATCCGATCATAAATGTGCCCTGAAGGGTGTGTTAAAGGGAAATATTTTGGTCTGACTAAACTAAGTTCAACATTTTTTGACAGAAAAGGAAGAAAATCGACAGCTCCCATATAGATGTCACCCCACACAAGCACACCAAGTTTGCAAGTGATCCAATCTTAAATGTGCCCTGCAGGGTGTGTCAAATGGAAATATTGATGCTTAACTGCACTAAGTTTTTACTAAGTTCATCGCGTGGCAACATTTTTTGACAGAAATTGAAGAAAATCAATAGCTCCCATCCAGAGGTAACCCCAAACAAGCAAACAAAGTTTCAAACCAATCTGTTCATAAATGTGCCCTGCAGGGCATGCCAAAGGAATATATTGATGCCTGACTAAACTAAGTTCAAAGATCATTGCCAGTGGCAATTTTTTGATGGACAGAATTGGAAGAAAATCGATAGCTCCAATCTAGAGGTCACCCCAAACAAGCATGCCAGGTTTCAAAGCAATCCGAACATAAATGTGTCCTGTAGCGGGTGCCAAAGGGAAATATTGAGGTCTGACTAAACTAAGTTCTAAGAATGTTGGCCGCGGCAACATTTTTTGACAGAAATGGAAGAAAATCGATAGCACCCATCTAGAGGTCTCCTCAAATAAGCATACCAGGGTTCAAAGCAATCCGATCATAAATGTGCCCTGTAGGGTGTTCCGAAGGGAAATATTGAGGTCTTCTGACTAAACTAAGTTCTAAGAACATTGGCCGCGGCAACATTTTGTGACGGAAATGGAAATAAATCGATAGCTCCCATCTAGAGGTCACTCCAAACAAGCATACGAGGTTTCAAAGCAATCCAATCATAAATGTGCCCTGTAGGGTGTACCAAAGGAAATATTGTGGTCTGACTAAACTAAGTTCTAAGAACGTTGGCCGCAGCAACATTTTTTGACAGAAGTTGAAGAAAATCAATCGTTCCCCATCTAGAGGTAACCCTAAACAAGCATGCCAGGTTTCAAAGCAATCCGATCATAAATGTGCCCTGTAGGGTGTGCCAAAGGGAAATACTGAGGTCTGACTAAAAAAGTTCTAAGAATGTTGGCCATGGCAACATTTTTTGACGGTAATGGAAGAAAATCGATAGCTCCCATCTAGAGGTCACCCCAAACAAGCAAGCCAGGTTTCAAAGCAATCCAATCATAAATGTGGCCTGTAGGGTGTGCCAAAGGGAAATATTGTGGTCTGACTTAACTAAGTTCTAAGAACATTGGCCACGGCAACACTTTTTGACGGAAATTGAAGAAAATCGATAGCTCCCATCTAGAGGTCACCCTAAACAAGCATACTAGGTTTCAAAGCAATCCAATCATAAATGTGCCCTGTAGGGTGTGCCAAAGGGAAATATTGTGGTCTGACTAAACTAAGTACTAAGAACGTTGGCCACGGCAACAATTTTTGACGGAAATTGATGAAAATCGATAGATCCCATCTAGAGGTCACCCCCAAAACAAGTGTATCAGGTTTCAAAGCAATCCAATCATAAATGTGCCCTGTAGGGTGTGCCAAAGGGAAATATTGTGGTCTGACTAAACTAAGTTCTAAGAACGTTGGCCACGGCCACATTTTTTGATGGAAATTGAAGAAAATCGATAGCTCCCATCTAGAGGTCATCCCAAACAAGTGTACCAGGTTTCAAAGCAATCCAATCATAAATGTGCCCTGTAGGGTGTGCCAAACGGGAAATATTGTGGTCTGACTAAACTAAGTTCTAAGAACGTTGGCCGCGGCAACATTTTTTGATGGAAATTGAAGAAAATCGATAGCTCCCATCTAGAGGTCACCCTAAAACAAGCATGCCAGGTTTTAAAGCAATCCAATCATAAATGTGCCCTGTAGGGTGTGCCAAAGGGAAATATTGAGATCTGACTAAACTAAGTTCTAAGAACATTGGCCGCGGCAACATTTTTTGACGGAAATTGAAGAAAATCGATAGCTCCCATCTAGAGGTCACCCCAAACAAGCATACCAAGTTTCCAAGTGATCTGATCATAAATGCGACCTGTGAGGTGTGACAAAGGAAATTGTGGACGTACGTACTACGTACACCAACGGATGAGAAGTGATGGCAATAGCTCAGCTTGACTTTGTCAAGTTCAGCTAATAAAAACCAAACCGAAACCGAGGCTTTCACCTGAAACTGAACTGAAACCGAAACCAAATCTGAAAACTCAAAACCACCCAGCTCCAAATTGCCTTGCTACAATTTACATTTAAATTATAACAAGATCAACACAAGTGAATAAATTTTGACGCCCCAAAATAATTTAGCACTTTACCAGTTAACAGAAGATTTTGATGATTGTATAAAACTTTCACATTCAATATCTTGAATTCACATTCTTCAAGGTGTCAGAAAAAATATCACAATTCTATTTAGTGACATTTTCTTCTAAGTTTGGGATGAAGGTTCTCTCCACTTGGATGGTAAAGAAGATTGAAACTGCTGAGGCAGCTGTTACTTCAAGTATCTTTGGCACTGTAGTGCCATCTGTCCCAGCGATTTTAATCCACTATATTATACAAGTGGAATTGTCTCTTCCATATAGATGGTACATGCACCTTGGATGCCAAGGTGTGAATATCAACCAACACTCATCATGGAAATACCTGACAACATTATCATCTTGTTTGGACTATCCAAGTGAAGGATGAGAGCATTCATCAACAGTGGACGAACACCAACACTTCCTTTGTGGAGAGGTAGTATATTTATATACAGGTAGACCTCCTTCCACACTGGTCCTCACTTAACCCTTTACCTAACATGAAAAGTAGACAACACTTGCAAAAAAAATTCTTTAATAACTATTTTTTTTCATTTTTTGTCTCAAAAACATAGATTATGACCCCTCATTGGAACGAGCTCGTCGAGCTCGTTCCAATGAGGGGTCATAACCTATGTTTTTGAGACAAAAAATGAAAAAATAATTAAAATTAATAGGCGATTTTTTAGAATAGCGCTGGCCAGTTTTGGCCGTTACGTTGGGTAAAGGGTTAAAAGAGACTGGATCTGCACTGGACATCAGAAAAAAGAAAAGATAGAAGGGTCCCTCTGCAAGACGACAAGATGCCTGCCGACTGACAAAGTTCTTGAAGAAGAAGATGGAGAAAAAGGAAGAGAAGGTTGGAATGCCTACCTCTTCCCCCATACCTCATGCCCCAGAATCATTAGTATCCAGTTCAATTCACCTCTTACCAGAGATTGAACCAGAGGAGAATGGTAATTCTGTGGTCAACTCCAGTATGATTCTTTCCTCTCACAGGTAGAGTCAGAGAAGAGTGGCATGATCTTGGTGCTTGAGGAGGTGGAAGGTGTTAGGAGTTTCGCCTCTGAATTTTCTGTTCCTCAGAACCAGAGCATAGTTGTGAAGGTGACTCCCTTGGAGACTTGGGGGACCCTTGATAAGGTGGAGGCCAGATGGACAATGGAGGCTGAGAGAGAACAACAAGGAAAGGAAGACGAGGAGTGGCACCACAATATGGAAGAAGATAGTTGAGAACAGGAAGAGTGGTCTAGAATCCAGGCAGAACAGATATTGGCTTTACTGGCTAAACTCCCAGTGAAAACCTCAAAATCACTATCCAGGGCTCCACCCAGGAAAAAAAGAACTCAAATAGATGATAGGGGCCTCACCTCTACTCTCTTCTGTGGCCAGAAATAGAACACTGTTATCAGAACAATCCTTCACCATCCAAGCGTGCTGAAACCATTTCATTCTTTCTTCTCTTAACCCTTTACCTAACGTAACGGCCAAAACCGGCCAGCGCTATTCTAAAAAATCTCCAATTAATTTTCATTATTTTTTTCATTTTTTGTCTCAAAAACATAGGTTATCACCCCTCGTTGGAACGAGCTCGACGAGCTCATTCCAACGAGGGGTCATAACCTATGTTTTTGAGACAAAAAATGAAAAAAATTAGTTATTCAAGAATTATTTTTGCAAGTGTCGTCTGCTTTTCAGGTTAGGTAAAGGGTTAAGTGTCTTGCCCAAGGACACAATGCACTTACTCTTGGTGAGGATTGAACAGTGAACCTTTCTGTTTGAAGTCCAGTGCCATAACCGCTGAGCCATCATGATCCCTAAAAGACACTCTACTATAATATTAGAACGTTCCTTTTCATGTTCTATCGGTCGATAGTACCTGCGTTTGTGTGATTTCTGAAATAAAACCTGAAGCAGCGAAGCTGCTGAAGGTTTTATTTCAAAAATCACACAAACTCAGGTACTATCGACCGATAGAACATGAAAAGAAACGTTCTAATTATTTTATTATGCCGAACAAAAAATGACTTTCATTGTTAAGCGTTAACTGCTACATACCATCAATCTTGTAACAACAATGTAGTCAAATCCAAAAACATGACATCATTTCGAACGAATGACGTCTCTTCGAAAATGCCTCGCTTTAGGAGTTTCTGTATCAACAAATGCCAATGTTTACAACTGCATCATGCTATAATTCATTGTTAATGCTTGTGTGAAAAGTGAATTAAATTAATGGAATATAAATTCATGTTTCTCGGACGACAAGAGTAGATAGAATTAAGCGGAGGCTCAGTAAGGTCGAGGAGTACTAAACTTGTGGAAATATAATTGATTGAAGTCATAACTGAGACTCATATTCAGGATTCACTGAAGTGGTGAACAACACGTGAGTGAGTTTTTTAATATTCTTTTGAATTCATTGTTTGCAGTTAAAATTGAAAACACACCCACTGAAGATGATATATTTGTTGGTAAGTTTGTGTCTACCGGTGTTGAAAAAGCTAAACGAACACGGAGCCAGCGTTTGGTGTTGAGAAATTTGACGCTGATCAATGGAAGTGGCGCTTACATTTTCTTTGTTCTCTTGTCTCCAGGGAAAAACGTTCCGATAGTACCCGTGTTTTGCCCCCAAACTCCAGTACTATGACTTTTAGAAGGTGTCATATTAACCAATCACAGCTGATGTTACAAACGTGTGGCATAATAAAACATCTTTACATAATCAGTTTTAATTTATATAAATTAAATTTTCTAAAAGGCAAGGCTTCAAATTCAGTGAGAATCCTGAGTCTGAATCTTGTAAAGACTCTCACAAACTACTGGACATCCCAAAGTAATGTGTAGCAGGATTCTCTTTTAGATTCTCAAAAACTGGATGGAATTTATGCCCAGAAAGGTTGTCTAAATTCAAACAGTTTTTTCTGTTTAAATGTGTTCAGACCAACTATCATTTAGACTCATTAGAATACATACACAGAACAACACACACGTGTGAAACGGTTAATCGATATGGTATGAGTGCCAGAACAGAAGGATAAAACGAGAAGCCACATTGATTAACCCATTCACACACGTGTCTCGTTCTGTGTTTATTACATGATTAAACCATTCACACGCGTGTGTTGTTCTGTGTTTATTATCTGCCTTCACGTCTATAAAAACAATTCTCAGAAGGACATTCAGCAATTCATTTGACAACTATCAACAAAAAGAACACAATATCGCCAACCAATCTGCGAGTTCCAATGTGTTCTATGTGCCTACTGGCAACTCAAACTGTAATTGTGTTGCATGATTTGTAGAAAATTCCAGTGAAATTCCACTTCTATTTAAAAATAGTCTGTCAACGATTTTCGTTCGGCACATATGTGCAGAACAGATTTTCATTTTCTGCATGGTTTAGTGTTGCTGTAGATGAGATTGCATAGAACAGGCATGTAATAAAAACTATCTGAGTTCTAGACCTGTTGTGTTTTGACCAGATGCCATGTGCGCAACAGAATTCCACTTACTTACATTTGAGAATTGCATGTGTTTCCACATAGATATGCAAATATAAAGCTAATAGAAAGTTTTTAGTTTCATTGCAAGCAGAAATGAACCAATCTCTAGAGATTGCCCTCTTCAGGTTTTGAATTTAGAGGTTTTATTGGCAGGATGCACCCATTTCTCCATAAAAAAAATTAAGTCTTCCATCACTGTTTTATTGCCTCTCTGAATGTTAGTTTTTCCTGTCAATTTCAGTCAATAAAACTGTGTTAATGAAGTTGAAAAGGTAACAAACACGAATCAAATTCAATAAAACTTTTTTTCAGGAATCTTGTTTCTTTTCACAGTCTTGGCATAAATTCAACTTTCTAATATAGTCTATCATAAGACTAATATAATATTTTGTTGAAACTGGCACTTTATCATAAATTCAGAGGTAACTGGTACAGATTGTAAATTGAAGCAGAAAATGCAAGAAGTGAATGAAGTGTAATGTATCATGTTACAAATTTAATCAATCATTCATAATAGGATTATTTTGTTTCATTTTAAACCCTTCACCAAACAGGAAGCCGGAGCAAAATGTGCATCAAACCCAATCCACATGCCAAGTTTGGTTTTGATTTGATAACAAAACTTTAAATAAAGAATGGAAAGCAACATCATCTATAGACACCTCCTGGAACTTTTTTAAGTTCATGGTCACTGTGACCTTGACCTCAGGTACAATTACCCCAAAATTTACAGAGTTCTTTCTCTCATCATATCGAACCAAAATCTCAAGTTTGGTTTCAATCAACCACGCAGAACATTAATTAGAGAGCAGAAACCAACTCCATCTACAGACGTTCCCAGATAACAGTTTACGGTCACTGTGACCTTGATCTTGGGCACAACAACCCCAAAATAAATAGGGTTCTTTGAATCATACCCAAACAAAACGTTAAATTTGGTTTTGATCAGCCAAGTGAAACTTTATTTCGAGGACAGATAGAAATTGTGTCTACAGATGGACATAAAGACAGGACAGAGAGTCTCACGGCTATATCCTCCTAATTTCAGAGGGATAAAACAAAAGTTTGAAATTTAAGTATCATTTTTATAAATAATCTTGTCACAAAAACAAATACTGACATGAACAGTAAATAATAAAATAATATTTATTCTTACTTAGGCCTAAAAAAGTTTAAAATCTGTTTCTCAGGTCCTTGCACATGATCATTTTGGCTGCCACATGCTCTCTTTTTGTAACCAATGCAAACTTACAAAAAAATAAAAATTATATTATTTGTCTGATATTTTACCCAAGTTAATCTGTTCGTTACAAGTAACAGATTATTCCATTTCACAATCCATCTCTGTACAGACTGGGAATGGATATTTACATTTTCACCACTGACCAATCGTAGACATCGTCTCTTCATGAATGATGATGTGTTTGAACTTAGTTCTGAAGAGACAAACAGGTATGCTGCAGAATACACAGAACACATCAAACGTTACCACAATATTCATTGGTCTGTGAGTGGGTTCAAACTTCGCCTGCTGAAATAAAGTTATTCTGGGGACTTTTGATGTTGATGGACATTGTTCAGAAACCCTTGCTAAAACTATATTTGCAAACCGGAATAAAAGGGTAGAAGGTTTCAGAAAGGAGACCGGTCAGCCAGACCCAAAATGTGCTTCCTATGTAAAGGGTGTAATGTAGCATGACATATTGACAAATGCTTTGAAATTTACCACACAAAGCTGAACTACAGGGTCCCAACTGAATCTGACAATGAAAGTGACTAATCCTTGGGAAAAAAAACAAAATGAATATGAATGTGTACGTTACTTGATCATTTCAAACTGATATTTGTGAAAATATCAAGACCTGGAGGTTATAGTTACCTTTAATAATAAAGTAGCGAACAAGTTGATAAAATTGAAAAATTGATAAATGTGTCCTTTGAGTGCTTTATGGATGATGAAAATGCCACCACCCATGCTATTCTGTAGATTATGAGGCCTTAAAATAAAACAAACCAAGAATATGAACTTTTGATGGCAAAGAAATAATTACAAAAATAAAATAAAAAAATGCCTGCCCACATGAAGTTTTACCAAAAAATGGCCTGAGAAACAGAAGATCTACTTTGTGGGCCTTAGCTTAATTTTCTTCAGTTTTGTGTTTTGGCAAATATTCTTAATTAGTATTTTTATGTGGATAACTGTTCCCACTGATCTTTCATCACTTGATACAGTATTCCACATAAAAAATAATCAAGAATCTTTGTGGCAATAAAAGAAAAATGAAACTTAATATTATTACATCTTACAATTTATTTTGGTTTATTATGTTTTATTTATTATTTTTTTTTCAAATTATTGACATTCTTGATTTATGAGGTAGCAGCCGAACTGTGAACCAATAATGGATGTATATAGGTTGAGAGATTATTCCAGGAATGATCTAACTTTGATCCAGACCGATTTCGACTCTTGCTTAGTGGACTTTTTTGTGTTAGTGGTTAAAGCACGTACATATTTATACTTCTTGAGGTGGGTATGAGGGCCTTTCTATCTAGGCAGGTTTGAAGACCTCTCAATGGTATTGTGCTTTTTGGCATTCATATCTGGTATAGCTTGGGTGATTGCAATTACTTGTGAACCAATAATGGCTTAAAGAATAACATTGCTGTGACAGTCAGCACTGTGTGTGCCAAAGGCACACACAGTGCTGCCTGCCTCAGCACTCTCAATCAACTGTGGTAATACACCCTCTTTGATTCATATTGGTGGCTGAACAATTGGTCATGGTTTGCTCTGGGGCCTGTCAAATAGAAAATTGAGTGCATTCCATTCCAGATATTCTTTCACATGCATGCAGAGAGATCCAATTTCTATTTTTGCCTGGTGATTCGAGTTCGTTCAGCAGAACGCACCCTCATCATGGCTAATCTTCTGTTTGCAACTGTCTCAAAAGTTGAACAGTCAGACTGAGTAAGTATACTGACAATCAAGATATTTTCAGAACTCCTGACAGTTTCACCTTTGCGCCACATTTGGTGTCAGAAGAGTTACAATAACAAACATACATAGAATGCTTGCCACATTATAGAAAGACTTGGTTTGATATAATAATTTATTATATTACTATGTAATTTAACCACTAAATATTACTACTGTTCGACGATCTTTTCCTGGTCCCTGGAAAATCCACAGTGTGGAATCCAATTCAATATCACTATAGTATGACAGACTATTTACATGTGCCTTCAAATTTGCATAATTAGCTGTTCCAGTTACAGAGAGTGCTATTACTTCGAGCTGGTATGGGTGCGCTCGAACAGCAGTCTGGGTTTTTATCATATTCATGATATTTTTTTATTGTATTCATGTACACTGGGGGATTCCAGAGAAATTGTGCACCTGTTATAAAAATGAATGTAAACAAAAATAGTTCTTTTTCACTTCAATCCAATTTACCCCCCAAAAAGTTGGGGGAATTGTAAATGCTAGCTCTGGTATGCGATGTTGAACTTTCAGTCATATAATAAACCTTTTATCGCTACACTGAAGTGAACTGGGTTGTTGCATCACATCTCATTGATGAAATCAGTTCGCTGGATCAAACTCACTGCCTGTGGCTGCTCATTGTATCCAGCAATCTGATCTCCTCAACTCGAAGTGATACTACGACCCAGATCACTTCACTGAAGCAATAATATGTATTGAATAGATAGATGATGATGTGCATAAATATGGAATGCTGTACCGACATAAGTAATAAAACAAATATTTCTATTTTTACATCGATACTTTTGTTGGAGATGTACCAGTATGTTGGCTGATAAAGGGGTTAACCACCCTATTCACGCCTTGTGTATCTACAACTGTCCTGCTAGATCAAAATCATGATTTCTCAATCAGAGGTTTGATGCACTAACCAATGAGCAAAGTTGGATTGACAAAAAGTCCCCAGGACAGACAGTTGCCACTGATTAAGTACAGACAGTCCCCACCAGACATGTTAAGTTGATGAATTGTAAAATAAGAGATTTATGAGTAAAAATAATGAGATTTTGATTTTTATATGGTTCAAAGAGGAAGATTGTTTTACTTTAATAGTGAGATTCTGTTAACTGGTAGAGTACTAAATTTTTTTCAAAGGCGATTTGTAACAAGAATAATTTTTTCAAAGTTGCAATACTGCCAGCAAGGTGAGCCTCAATTAAGCCAGATTTTATCCTTCAATAATTGTTTTGTTACTATTTATTGGTGAGTGCCCTTTGTAACAAACAATTTTACACAAACATTTCTTCATTTACAGCTGAACAAATGACAAACTGATGCACACAGTGTAATGTCACTAATGTGGCTTTTAGCAAAGCCAGAAAATAAGCAGACTGTCACCTGCAAAATGAGGTCCCCAGAGGGTGAATTTAGTGATGCTAGCAGGGTAGGATCACTAAATTTATCCTCTGTGTACCTCAGTATGAATCAGGGTCTCAAAACTAAACAGAAAGAGATATCCAGAGGATAAATTGGCCCACTGTATGGGATAGCATTATCAAATGCACCCTCTGGGGACCTCATTTGCAAATGTCAGACTGCCTTTTTTCAGGCCTGCTTTCAGCACTTTTCACTAGAGTACTAGCTGTTAGTGGCGTCTGGCACTCTATTGGTTATAAATCCCAATTTTAGGCTCAGTAAATAAAAATATATTCTGGAAAATAATGAGTCTCCCTTTAAAATAATGAACCTTAATGTATCTGGTCCCCACCAATCAACAAGAACAAAGAATCACACATCATTTAGCACAAATTTAACCCTTTACTGAGCATAACAACCATATCTGGCTCATGTTAATAGTAGACAGCTGCTCAGTGAATTTGCCAGGTACAACTTCAAAATTTTCAAAATGAAGTCCCAAGGCTGCACATTTAAAATATTGATTGGTCCTACACCAAATAATGAATAGACTCTTCCAACTGATGACACTGACCTGGCATGGAAGATACTATCAAAGTTCAAAGGGGTAAACGCTCGGCACACTGAAGTCAAATACCATAAGGAATTTAACCAATTCAATCATCATGTTCGACAGAGCTCAATGATCTGTGTCAAACAAGAATGAACTGGTTAACCCTTAACCCATTGAACACTGGTGGTATCTTCCATGCCAGTTAAATAGCAGAAATTGGAAGAGTCCATATCCATTATTTGGGGGTAGAGCAATTAATATTTTCAATGCGCAGCCTTCACGCTGCACATTGAAAATATTAATTGTTCTACCACACACGTTCACTTAGTAGCCATCCTACTTAATGAAATTATGAAGTATCGTGTTGCTGGACTGGGAAAACGGTCTCTCGTGTAGAAAGAGTTAAGTCCCTATACAGCCACTTTAATGTTGCTTTGAAAAAGTTTCCCCAAGTTTTTATTTATTGATGGGGTTTAACGACAGTTTTGACAGCCAGAGTCACCTCATTTTGGACAGTTTTATAGGTGGAGGAAGCCTGAATACCAGGAGAGAACCACTGAGCTGAAGCAAGCAACTGTTAGACTCCCCAACATACTGACTCCACACCAGGGTTAGCATTGGTTGAAGACAAATGCACCATCGATGTGCAGTATGCCTTAGTACACAGTGCCACCATGCTCCCACATGGGCAAGTGTGCCTTGTCCAAGGACACAACGAAGTTATCCCTGTTGGGGATTAAACCATGGACCTTTCGGTTTTAAGTTCAATGCCATAACCACAGACCCATCATGCTACCTGCCCTCAAGTGTATACTATCTTGAGAATTCAACAGCTAGGCTGAATTTATCTTGGCAGTGCTTTTACAACAGAGGCAGCCAACAATGATATAAAAACACATCTGCTGCTGTGAGAAATATAAAAATGGTAGTAATTATCCCAAAAATTAATTTGAGATTTTAAGGGTTAAATTCCTAGTTGCATTATGGGAAAAACTTTCAGGTTGAAATTTTGACAATAGAGGACTGAGGATTAAAAGATGTATTATAGATAGAGGGTTAGATGTCCTTGGAAGATAAATAAATGAGGCCTGAATAGTAATTAACAATCCCCAGTACTTCAGTGGGAGTGTTCAGTTCATACACAAGATTGTATATCTTTTAGTGATGGTTCTTGCATTTACTCAACAAACCAGAGTCTTGTGCCAGAAAACGCTCCTTGATTACTAATTTGAAAGTATCCTATTCTTTGTGAGGTCCCGAAATAAATTCATCTGCTGAGATTACTGCAGAGATAATGACAAAATGTCTTGTAGTTGAATGAAGTTTGCAGGCAAGTTGCAAAAAGTCATTCATTAATAACAGTTGATGATGTTTTTTATTCAATGTACGCATAAAGTTGTAGTAGATGTTGTATTGGGGCTGTGCCAGTTGCTCAATTTAACACGTGAATCCAGCCAACATCTTGTCATATTTGGCCATCAAGAAAATAAAAGTTTGTTGGTCAAGTTTGAATCTTGAATGATTTTAATTTGATCAGCAGAAAAATGAAATGGACTGCTCTTTATTTTTGCTTTTCTGGTATTCCAATTGTAAATGTAAAAATTATGGCTGAATCAGCCATAATTTCTATGTAAAAAATTACTTCAAATTATAAACTATTGTTAATTCTGAAGGCATAGTTCATGACACCTCATCAGAATGGGCTCATCAGATTTGTTCCATTGAGGGATCACAAGCTAAGATTTGAAAAAAGAGATAATCAGTAACTTAATCCTTTACTTAATGTAATGGTTATATCTGGAGAGTACTATTAACATAAATCACCTTCCCTTTGAATATTTTCAAAATATTTTTCATCAAATCTAGTCATGGCTGCTTCAGAGCAGCCATGACAAGATTTGATGAAAAATTCAACTAAATTTAACTCAAGAAATTATTGGTAACTAGAGGTGTGACTGTGACTGGATGGGACTATCAATAACCCTCACTACCCCCCCCCCCCCCCCCCCCCCCCCCCCACCACCACCCTGCAATAACTGGCATACTGCTAAAGCAATAGTTATAAAATGGGCACGACAGTACTGAAATGCACATCTAGATTAAAATTGCAGATTTGTAGTTTCCTCATTTTCTTACCATACACACAAAATTTGAAACATTTGATACGTGAAGATGCATAAACATGCAATTTCTAACATTCATCTTGATGGTAAAACAGGTAAGTTATTTATTTATTTATTTTTGCACAAGGGCTAATCATGACCACAACCTGAGTATCAACTCAAGACAAGGGGTGAGCGTTAATAAGCCATGTTGCCCATTTTAGAGAGGGTTTACACCTCCCAAGCATTGGTGACTGGGTCCTATTTTACCAGTAAAACAGAGCCTGTTTACCGCAGTGAACAGACACTGCTTCACTTCCCAGGGTTCCTGTGGGGTAACAGGTAAGTTTCCAGTGTACTTTTAATTACCTTCCGTAGAACATATGTTTTCATACAGCTCAGAATGAGAGTTTTAAACATTTTACTGATGTAAAAAAAAGAGATCCTGTTGAAGCCGACAAAATTACAAATATACAAGCTGAGAAATCTTCATCCTTTTATTGAGCAAATTATTCTAAGTTGAAAGGGCATAACCCTGGCAACAATATTCAATGAATGAATGAATGGATGGATGGATGGATGGATGGATGGATGGATGGATGGATGGATGGATGGATGGATGGATGATGGATGGATGGATGGATGGATGGATGGAAAAAATGATTCCAGTATACCCCCCTCCACCACAACTCATTGCGGGGGGTATAAAAACATCTATTCAATTTACAGGATGAAATTTAGTTAAATGTGCCCAAATTATACTTATTTTAGTGCCACAATATTTTGTGTCCTTGGCAGAAATATCCACGAGCAGCATGCAAGGAGTTGAATTACATTATTTTTACAATTTTTGCAACAAAAACATAGCTGGGGACCTTCCATTGGAACTAGGTTGATGAGACCTTCCTTCTCAGGCTGATATGAAGTGGGGGCTTCATTGAATTGTAGCAAACAAAAAACATAATAAGAAACTACCATTTTCTTACAAGTCTGAAGCACACATAAAAAATATAAAAAACTTTATTGTGTGCCATCAGCTTGTTTTGCTGCAGAAGAAAAATATTTTTGTAAAATTGTTTTGGAGTTATTGTTATTGGATTGTCAATGGGCTCTCTCCAATAAACTGTAACAAAGCAATTATTTATGACCATTGTCATGCTATGCTAAGGCTCCCTTGCTGGTAGCATGGTATAGTTTTTTTAAAAACAAATTAATGTTTAAAATCTTTGAACAAAAAAATTCATCACTCTACCAGTTAATGAATTCAAAAAGTCCATTTCAGATATATCAATCAAGATTTAATGAATCCAGGACATTAGCCTCTCTCCTGGATATCTACCCTCCTGGCAAATTTAATAATACAAGACACCCTCTCCCACACCTCCCCCTGATTTTAAAATATAGGATATCTGACCCCCTTTCTAGTGATTTTCATACCTATGATGTATGTCCCCCTCCCCCTCGGTAATGAAAATCAGCAGGAGGGGTAAAACATACTCAGTTTAACAATCAGCAGGAAGGAGTGACAGACTTGAACTTTATAAAAATCAGTGGTGGGGCAGGGATGGGGGGTGGGTGGAGCAGATGTCCTGTTCTGTTAATTTTGTCAGGGGGACAGGTATACGGAGGGGGGGGGGGGTCTGTATGACAGGTTTAACATACTGTTGTTCATCCAATTTATTTACTGTATAATACAAGTGATAGAAAAAGATCACAAAAATGAATAAATTTTACATGGAGATTTGTTTTTTTACAGTTTATTGTGGACTGCCTTTTACTATAACAAAACAATTATTAATAAAATATTTTGAACACAAGTTGAGCCTGGTTATCGAGCTAAACTCCAATAAAGAAAGAATAAATTATTGGAAAGAAAACTATTCAAGAACCAGTGGAAGTTTAAAAGAACAAAGTAATGTTTATTTTTTTAAAAGATCTGTCAGTAACAATTACACCCACAAATGTCCACTACATGTATTAGCAGATATGAAGACAGCCTTCCCTTGTCTCACTGACTCTTCTACATCTTCTGCTATTTAGTAGCCACCATCAATACATTGATTATTCTGCAACTTTCTGAGGCGTGCATATCCATAAAGATAAAAAATAGGCCGATGAAATCGTCAGATGTGTACCCATATGCGCAACTAGTAGAAAGCTGTATGATGGAGGGCCACCCTGGATGCCGACATTATGTACACCATACATGGTATGGGTACATATAGAAACGGATTGGAGGAGTGCCTAATTTGATGGATAAAGGGTTAATATCCCCAGATCAAATTATTAGATTTACATAAAAAACTATACAGCACAGCACATGAGTAACCTGAAAACTTATATAAAGTAACCTGATAATCGGATTAATATTTATTGAGTTATCGCATGCCGAAGATATGGATTGGAGGAGTTCTCAATTTGAAGGATAAAGGGTTAATATCACAGGATCAAATTATCAGATTTACACCAAAAACTAAACAGCTCGGCACATCAGTAACTTGAATACATATATGAAGTAACATGACAAACGGATTGATATTTTTTTAGTTATCTCATGCCAAAGGGATTGGAGGAATTTTCAATTTGAAGGATAAAGGGTTAATATCTCAATATCAAATTATCAGATTTACACCAAAAACTATACAGCTCGGCACATCAGTAACCTGATGGTGGTATCTTCCATGCCAGTTAAATGGCAGAAATTGGAAGAGTCCATATCCATTATTTGGGGGTAGAGCAATTAATATTTTCAATGCGCAGCCTTCACGCTGCACATTGAAAATATTGATTGTTCTACCACACACGTTCACTTAGTAGCCATCCTACTTAATGAAATTATGAAGTATCGTGTTGCTGGACTGGGAAAACGGTCTCTCGTGTTGAAAGAGTTAAGTCCCTATACAGCCACTTTAATGTTGCTTTGAAAAAGTTTCCCCAAGTTTTTATTTATTGATGGGGTTTAACGACAGTTTTGACAGCCAGAGTCACCTCATTTTGGACAGTTTTATAGGTGGAGGAAGCCTGAATACCAGGAGAGAACCACTGAGCTGAAGCAAGCAACTGTTAGACTCCCCAACATACTGACTCCACACCAGGGTTAGCATTGGTTGAAGACAAATGCACCATCGATGTGCAGTATGCCTTAGTACACAGTGCCACCATGCTCCCACATGGGCAAGTGTGCCTTGTCCAAGGACACAACAAAGTTATCCCTGTTGGGGATTAAACCATGGACCTTTCGGTTTTAAGTTCAATGCCATAACCACAGACCCATCATGCTACCTGCCCTCAAGTGTATACTATCTTGAGAATTCAACAGCTAGCCTGAATTTATCTTGGCAGTGCTTTTACATCATTGTGCCTATAGAGGCAGCCAACAATGATATAAAAACACATCTGCTGCTGTGAGAAATATAAAAATGGTAGTAATTATCCCAAAAATTAATTTGAGATTTTAAGGGTTAAATTCCTAGTTGCATTATGGGAAAAACTTTCAGGTTGAAATTTTGACAATAGAGGACTGAGGATTAAAAGATGTATTATAGATAGAGGGTTAGATGTCCCTGGAAGATAAATAAATGAGGCCTGAATAGTAATTAACAATCCCCAGTACTTCAGTGGGAGTGTTCAGTTCATACACAAGATTGTATATCTTTTAGTGGTGGTTCTTGCATTTACTCAACAAACCAGAGTCTTGTGCCAGAAAACGCTCCTTGATTACTAATTTGAAAGTATCCTATTCTTTGTGAGGTCCCGAAATAAATTCATCTGCTGAGATTAGTGCAGAGATAATGACAAAATGTCTTGTAGTTGAATGAAGTTTGCAGGCAAGTTGCAAAAAGTCAATCATTAATAACAGTTGATGATGTTTTTTATTCAATGTACGCATAAAGTTGTAGTAGATGTTGTATTGGGGCTGTGCCAGTTGCTCAATTTAACACGTGAATCCAGCCAACATCTTGTCATATTTGGCCATCAAGAAAATAAAAGTTTGTTGGTCAAGTATGAATCTTGAATGATTTTAATTTGATCAGCAGAAAAATGAAATGGACTGCTCTTTATTTTTGCTTTTCTGGTATTCCAATTGTAAATGTAAAAATTATGGCTGAATCAGCCATAATTTCTATGTAAACAAGAGCACCGCTGGGCATTGCATCATACCCCCGTGAACTGTTCAAATTGTACCATTTTAACACATTTGCAATTTTTTTAGAGTGCGAGAAATTTATACTGGCATATATATATATGTTACGGTCAGACTTTGAAATCAGTGATTTTGTGAAATGACTAAATTTTTCAGTCATTTGAGAAAAAGACTAACAAGTTTGAAGCCAATCGAAAAACAAATACTAAAGTTATCATCCGGAAACCAAATATTTGACGAAGAATTCTAAGTCCAACAGGGGCCATAATTCAGGCAAAAATTGTTCAGACCGACCCCATATTCGAACTTGACCTGTATTTTGTTGTGATTAAACCACATACCAAGTTTGGAGCCGATCGGAAAACAAATACTAAAGTTATCATCCGGAAACCAAATAATTCACGAATTCTAAGTCCAACAGGGGCCATAATTCAGGCAAAAATTGTTCAGAACGACCCCATATTCGAACTTGACCTGTATTTTTTTGTGATTAAACCACATACCAAATTTGGAGCCGATCGGAAAACAAATACTAAAGTTATCATCCGGAAACCAAATATTTGACGAATTCTAAGTCCAACAGGGGCCATAATTCAGGCGAAAAATGTTCTGACCGACCCCATATTCAAACTTGACCTGTATTTTGTTGTGATTAAACCACATACCAAATTTGGAGCCGATCGGAAAACAAATACTAAAGTTATCATCCGGAAACCAAATATTTGACGCATTCGAAGTCCAACTGGGGCCATAATTTCGGCGAAAAATGTTCGGACCGACCCCATATTCGAACTTGACCTGTATTTTGTTGTGATTAAACCACATACCACATTTGGAGCCGATCGGAAAACAAATACTAAAGTTATCATCCGGAAACCAAATATTTGACGAATTCTAAGTCCAACAGGGGCCATAATTCAAGCAAAAATTGTTCAGACCGACCCCATATTCGAACTTGACCTGTATTTTGTTGTGATTAAACCACATACCAAATTTGGAGCCGATCGGAAAACAAATACAAAAGTTATCATCCGGAAACCAAATATTTGACGAATTCTAAGTCCAACAGGGGCCATAATTCAGGCGAAAAATGTTCGGACTGACCCCATATTCAAACTTAACCTGTATTTTGTTGTGATTAAACCACATACCAAATTTGGAGCCGATCGGAAAACAAATACTAAAGTTATCATCCGGAAACCAAATATTTGACGCATTCTAAGTCCAACTGGGGCCATAATTCCGGCGAAAAATGTTCGGACCGACCCCATATTCGAACTTGACCTGTATTTTGTTGTGATTAAACCACATACCACATTTGGAGCCGATCGGAAAACAAATACTAAAGTTATCATCCGGAAACCAAATATTTGACAAATTCTAAGTCCAACTGGGGCCAAAATTCAGGCGAAAAATGTTCGGACCGACCCCATATTCAAACTTGACCTGTATTTTGTTGTGATTAAACCACATACCACATTTGGAGCCGATCGGAAAACAAATACTAAAGTTATTGTTCGGAAACCAAATGGACGGAAGGACGGACGGACAGACGGACGGACAGACGGACGGACAACGCCATACTATAAAAATTACTTCAAATTATAAACTATTGTTAATTCTCAAAGCATAGTTCATGACACCTCATCAGAATGGGCTCATCAGAATTGTTCCATTACCCTCACCCCCCCCCCCCCCCCCCCTCACCCTACAATAACTGGCATACTGCTAAAGCAATAGTTATAAAATGGGCACAACAGTACTGAAATGCACATCTAGATTAAAATTGCAGATTTGTAGTTTCCTCATTTTCTTACCATACACACAAAATTTGAAACATTTGATACGTGAAGATGCATAAACATGCAATTTCTAACATTCATCTTGATGGTAAAACAGGTAAGTTATTTATTTATTTATTTTTGCACAAGGGCTAATCATGACCACAACCTGAGTATCAACTCAAGACAAGGGGTGAGCGTTAATAAGCCATGTTGCCCATTTTAGAGAGGGTTTACACCTCCCAAGCATTGGTGACTGGGTCCTATTTTACCAGTAAAACAGAGTCTGTTTACCGCAGTGAACAGACACTGCTTCACTTCCCGGGGTTCCTGTGGGGTAACAGGTAAGTTTCCAGTATACTTTTAGTTACATTCCGTAGAACATATGTTTTCATACAGCTCAGAATGAGAGTTTTAAACATTTTACTGATGTAAAAAAAAGAGATCCTGTTGAAGCCGACAAAATTACAAATATACAAGCTGAGAAATCTTCAAACTTTTATCGAGATTATTCTAAGTTGAAAGGGCATAACCCTGGCAACAATATTCCATGGATGGATGGATGGATGGATGGATGGATGGATGGATGGAAAAAATGATTCCAGTATACCCCCCTCCACCACAACTCATTGCGGGGGGTATAAAAACATCTATTCAATTTACAGGATGAAATTTAGTTAAATGTGCCCAAATTATACTTATTTTAGTGCCACAATATTTTGTGTCCTTGGCAGAAATATCCACGAGCAGCATGCAAGGAGTTGAATTACATTATTTTTACAATTTTTGCAACAAAAACATATCTGGGGACCTTCCATTGGAACTAGGTTGATGAGACCTTCCTTCTCAGGCTGATATGAAGTGGGGGCTTCATTGAATTGTAGCAAACAAAAAACATAATAAGAAACTACCATTTTCTTACAAGTCTGAAGCACACATAGAAAATATAAAAAACTTTATTGTGTGCCATCACCTTGTTTGTTTTGCTGCAGAAGAAAAATATTTTTGTAAAATTGTTTTGGAGTTATTGTTATTGGATTGTCTCGTTCAGGTGAGACTCATGATAGGTCATTAGCTATGTTTTGAGACAAAAAAAATGAAATGAAAAAATAACAAAATCTGACTGGCTATTTTTGTGAATAAACTTGGCAGGTTCTGGCCATGACATTTGGTAAAGGGCTAACCAGTTCACTCCTGATACAAGTGATGATTTCAAATCACCATGGGGTTCTAATAAAAACTTCTGAAAGTAGAATTGAGAAAAAAGATCTTTGCATGACTATAATAAGCATTCACATGCAATAGCCCACCTTAAAAACAACAAAGCAAGACACATTGCATGCTAAGAATGTAATCTACAATATACAAGTGTTGTGCCAACAAGTTCTCAAGTCTGGATATAATTGGGAGCTAAAATTGTCTTGAAAACCATTAAGTACTGATTATATTTGGTCCAAATTAGAGTGTATTCAGCTGTTTTTTTCTGTTAAAAAATCAAAGTTTTTTGATCACTCTAATGTACTCTGATGATCAATGAGAAATGAGTCTTTGATGTATGTAGATGAAAAACTGACCAATGTCAATAACCTAATATCCCACAGTGCTAAAGGTTAGTGAAGTGGAGAGTTCACTTCCAGTAAATTACCCAGTAAACTTACCCCCACCCTCACATACTTTGCGACAAGCAACTTCTTCCCTCTCCTCCACTCATCAATCAGATACAAACTATTCAATTACATCTCTAAACTGCCTTCCTTGTTATTTCCCCAGCAAGTACACCAACCCTCAGTCCTATCTGTCCTTAATATTTTCCAAGTCATCTGTTCATTATTATATTCTCTTTGAATCTTTATGAGTCAGATATTTCGCAGTAGTGGCTCAATTTGCTAACAATGCAAGAAAATTCAAATTTATGCCAGAATCCAAAGGGGTTAACCTCCATTCAAGTGATTCCTTTAATTTATATAATCCCAATACATTGTATTTATTTACAGACTCCAAACAATTTTGGAACCTGATGCTGAATCTTTTACCACCAAACACTGCAAAACATCAGTTTCACTTTTTTTCCTTTGATCTTTACCTTTTAAAGTGACCAATTATGTTAAATTTAATTTTTTCCATGTGGCAGAGCACAGATGAAGAAAATACAACAATTTCAAAAACATCATTATTAGGTGATCAGCCTAAAATGGGAATGATTAATTGTCCACAAACGGTGCAATGGTTCAGTTCATTCCTCTTTGAACTCTAACAGGTTTCCGTGCTCAGCTGACACACGTTTTCTATTAGTTAATTGTAAGGACAGAGGTGTACTACAAAGAGGTGGAAATTTGTTTTCCATCTGTTGTAGGGCATCCTGCATGTTAAAAAGGACAGCTCAGTTACAGAGCACTGTACTTGAACTTAAACTCAGAGGGTAAATTTTGACGCCAGATGCATTTACTCTCAAAAACACTTTTACTTCTTTCAAATATATCAAGACCAATGTAAGAAGGTCATTTTCAAAACCGTCATAAAACTAAAACATATGAAGCAATTTTGTAACTTGCTGAGCATTTTAAATATATTTTTCATCAAATCAGATTTGATGGAAAAAATGTATCTAAATTTAACTCCAGAAATTATTGGTCAAAAAGTAAATTCAATTTACAGGGGGAAAATAAGGTCAAATGTGATGAGATTATACTTATTATAGTGACAAGAGATTTCCTGTCCTGGGCAGGAATATCTGCCAGCAGCATGCAAAGAGTTAATCCTTTATTAAATATGAAAAAGCTGACAACACTGGCAATAAAATTTCTTGAACAACTACAGGTTTTCATTTTTTACTTCAAAAACATAGCTCATGACTTCTGACAGGAATGAGCCTCAATCCAATGAGGGATCATAAGATATGTTTCTTGGACTAAAAAAAAATACAATTGAAAAAAATGACCCACGTTTATTATTGTTTTTATTGACATTTTGAATGGATGGATGGGTCTATGATCTCACTGACAAGCAGGAGTGGCTTCAAGGGAAGGTTAGTGGGGGCTACAGCCCTCTCATCAGAGAAACCAAGCCCCACCCCCCCCCCCCTCCTTCTGGGGATCTCTTCTATTTTATTATATGTTTTTTGCTACACCTTAGCGTCTGTATAACAGTTACATTCTGCCCCTCCTGAACACTGAGGCATGAGCTCCAATCTGGTGGAGGGGCAATAGATAACCATCTTAGAGAGTAGTATGCACCTAGCCCCCCCCCCCCCCCCCCCTCCTCCCCCCACCTCCCATCCATCAAGTTGGGAAACTCTCCTTTTTATAGTAAGGTTGCTAGGGCGCTGCATAGCATCTAAAATTGCTATGAGCTGTCCCTCCTCCACCCAGTGTTGGTGGAGGGGCAGTATATAGCCGTCTAAAGACATTTAAGATGTTTTTTACGCATTCACATGTATTAAATCCTCATAGGAAGCAGTGGGTGATGATTGAAAAAAAATAAAAATAAAAACTTCCCTCCCTGATTCATGTGAAAAAAAAATACCACAGAATCAATATTTTTTGTTTGGTTTTGAGCAAAAATTTTAAAAATAATAAATTGTGAATGGCCATCTTTGTGAATAGCACTGACCGGTTTTGGCATTACTTTAGGTTAAGGGTGTGGGGGGGGGGGGGAGGGGGGTTATTAGTTCAAGCACTTGACTTTAAACCATAAGCTTTACAGTTCCATCCTGACCTGCGCCATGTGTTCTGTGTTGTTGTGCAAGCCACTTAACCCTTTGAACTCTAGTGGTATCTTCCATGGCAGCAATTAGAAGAGTCCATATTCATTATTTGAGGTAGACCAATCAGTATTTTCATGAATGTTGAAAATACTGATTGGTCTACCCCACAATATTTACTGAACAGCCATCCTATATAATGACATTATGACATGTCATGTTCCTGTTTGGAAAAAAGGCCACTGATGTTCAAAGGGTTAATCCTTATTGCTAACATTGGCCATGGTGGCACTGTAAACTAAGGTGAACTTCGCATTGAAGGTGCAGTTATCTTCTACCACTGCTAAGTCTGTTTGCGATGGGTTAGCAAGTTGGAGAGTCCGACAGTGGCCTGTCTTCAACTTACTCCACCCACATAATTTTATTTTTGGACATAATCATCTTCTCGGTTCAATTTTTAAGTGGGATTTATCTCCCTTGGCCACATAGGATATTGCATGATTTTTATGCACCTCAGCAAAAAACCAGTACATAGCTGTAGGTAGCCCAGCAAAGTTTTCGGTATTTACAACAATTGTCTTTGAAGTATGACAAATTGCTGTACACTGGACATGAAATTGAAATAAATAGAATGTAGACAACCTTTTGATTTCTATTATTATGAAAATGAACACACTAAACAGCCAGTCACGTTTGCTGAATTTGTTAAGAAGTTAAAGCAGCCAGGACTAAATCAATCTGATAACAAATTTTAGAAAAGAATGTACACATAGAAGAAGGGTCGATGTGTACATCAAAGTGTGTTCATGGCCATTGCATCAAATAATTGTTCTTCAGCAATCAATATTGAACATTCAATATTGAACTTTCAATATTCATAATTTGCAAATATTGATTTTATTCTATTTTGAAAAGTTTGGACAATCTGCCATTGTTACATTGATTTCTTCACAAAATAAAAATAGGCCGATGAAATCGTCAGATGTGTACCCATGCGCACAACTAGTAGAATGTTGTATGACAGAGGGCCACCACGGATGCCGACATTATGTACACCATACAAGGTATGGGTACATATTGAAATGGATTGGAGGAGTGTCTAATTTGATGGATAAAGGGTTAATATCTCCGGAGCAAATTATCAGATTTACATAAAAAACTATACAGCACAGCACATCAGTAACCTGAATAAATATATAAAGTAACATAACAATCGGATTGACATTTTTTGAGTTATTTCATGCCAAAGGGATTGGAGGAATTTACAATTTGAAGGATAAAGGGGGTTAATATCTCCGGATCAAATTATCAGATTTACACCAAAAACTATACGGCTCAGCACATCAATAACCTGAACACAATTATGAAGTAACTTGACAATCCAAGCAATATTTTTCAAGTTATCAAATGCCAAAAGGATTGGAGGAATTTTCAATTTGAAGGATAAAGAGTTAATATCTCAGGATCAAAATAACAGATTTACACCAAAAACTATACAGCTCGGTACATCAGTAACCTGAACACAAATATAAAGTAACTTGACAATCCAAGCAATATTTGAAGGATAAAGGGTTAATATCTCATGATTAAATTATCAGATTTACACCAAAAACTATACAGCTTGGCACATCAGTAACCTGAATACAAATATAAAGTAACTAGACAATCCAAGCAATAGTTTTCAAGGTTATCGAATGCCAAAGGGATTGGAGGAATTTTCAATTTGAAGGATAAAGGGTTAATATCTCAGGATCAAATTATCCGATTTACACCAAAAACTATACAGCTCGGCACATCAGTAACCTGAACACAAATATAAAGTAACTTGACAATCCAAGCAATATTTTTCAAGTTATCGAATGCCAAAGGGATTGGAGGAATTTTCAATTTGAAGGATAAAGGGTTAATATCTGAGGATTAAATTATCAGATTTTCACCAAAAACTACACAGCTCGGCACATCAGTAACCTGAACACACATATAAAGTAACTTGACAATCCAATCAATATTTTTCAAGTTATCGAATACCAAAGGTATTGGAGAAATTTTCAATTTGAAGGATAAAGGGTTAATATTTCAGGATCAAAATAACAGATTTACACCAAAAACTATACAGCTCGGCAAATCAGTAACCTGAACACAAATATAAAGTAACTAGACAATCCAAGCAATATTTTTCAAATTATCGAATGCCAAAGAAATGGATACGGATGCTGAACAGACAGATGGACGGACAGACAGACGGACAAAGGATGGACAAACGACAGATGGTCACCCCGGATGCCGGCATAATGTGTACCAGACATAGTGTGGGTACACATAAAAACTGACCACTCAAACTGATTTACTGCAGATAGAAGCTATATATACTGAGTCAAAAAAGAGAGTATAATAAACTTCAAGGAGCAATTTTTTTAGTATTATCGACTTTAATCCCAAACAAATTATTGTAAATTCATATTTCAAGTCTAGCTGTATGAATTTGCATAATTTCATGTTCTTACTGTTGCCAGCATCACGTCAGGACGTTGCAATTCAGACATGGGGTGAAATGAAAAGTTCACACATGCAGTCAATAGCGTGTATGTCCACCGTTTGCCTCTTGGATGGCAAGACATCGACGACGCATGGACCTGATAAGTCTCACACTGTGGTATTGCATTCCACTCCTGCCTTAGAACATTACGTAAATCGTCTAACGTCTGAAGATCATGAAGTCGTACCCGACGGTCCAATTGATCCCAAAGATGTTAGATTGGAGACAAATCGGGTGAAAGTGGGGGACCAAGGAAGAAGTTCGATGCTCTGTTCCTCAAGAAAGTCCTGACAGATACGCACCACGTGACATCGGGCATTGTCTTGCTGGAATAACTGCATTCTGACGTTTGCATTGAACAACGGGACAACAACAGCGTTATGAATTTCGTCCCTATATCGCTGTCCATTCAGATTACCATCGATGAAGATCAACTGCATTTGATGGTGCAACGAAATTCCTGCCAAAATCATTACACTACCCCCGCCGAAACGGTCGCATTCCGGCACGCAAGCATCAGAAAACTGTTCTCCTCGTCGGCTATACACTCTTGCCCTACCATCAGCGCGCCATAGACAAAATCGTGATTCATCGCTAAAAAGAACTGTGCTCCAATGCTGCTGAGTCCAGCGAACACGCTGACGTACCCATTCCATTTTGACGGTACAATGACGTTGGATAAGGATTGGTCCGTGGTATGGATGCCCACTTCGGATGCCATGTACAGCAAGTCTGTTGAGGACAGTGTGTGCACTGATTCTATTGTTAGTTCTACCAGGAGAAATTGTTGCTGCTCTCGTCGCCGGAGGGAAGCAATCCCGCCAGTGAGAAGTCCTTATGTGTCAGTCTTGTACAGGGATCATAATGCTTGGTCAACCTGAATGCGGTCGGTCGGCAGTAGATCCAGTGGTTCTATACCTTCCAATGAGATGGTAAATAGTGACCACAGTGACTCCGAACTCAACAGCGAGCTCATCTGGAGGTATCCCAGCCTCATGCATACCAATGGATGGCACGCAACCTTTGATTTTCAATTAACCTTGGCATTTTTTAAAATGTCGGAAGACAAAAACTAGCATGTTTTCTCAATAACCCAGGCTCTCTAGCACAACATAACACAAAGAAAATTGATGGTCACCCATTCAATTTGTCATTCTCAAGTAGCATGTGCTATTTTGAAATCTGTAGTAAAATTGTAAACGGTTGGGAGGACAACAACATGTCATTAAACTCTTTGCACGACTTCTTGTCCACAAACATGCAACATTAGAACTATTATGTTTCATCCTTTATGCTATTTTTTCAAATTTGTTTTTATTATACTTTCTTTTTTGACTCAGTATATATATATTAGCTTCACTGAAAATATTTGATAAAAATTGGTATTTAGCACATCAGATTGTTGTGCATTAGATACAAATGTTCACTTGTTTATGAATGTTGCCACAAAGTGTGAATGATGAAAATTCATACACTGAAAGAGAAAGTTATTATTGACAGCTTCACTGTATGGCCCAAAGAAAGCGTGGGAGCGGGGATATGGGTATCAGGGGTGGTTGATAATTGACCATATAAACTTGCCCACGGGAGTAAAAAATATGTTTCAGAAAAGGAAATTTTCCAGCATAAAATACCAGCAGCAACAGGCTGTAGGAATATTACAAGAGAATCTGAATCCTATTTTCCTCTGTTTGTAACTCAAAACCAATTACTTCCCAAGACTTGATGATGGAATTATATTGATCAAACTAGACTGAAGCATTCCCCTGCACAGGACATGGACACAGGAGGTTGAAGAGCAAACAGTGATTTGTTACTGCTACATGTGCTGTGCAAGCCTGAAAATAAGCAGACTGTCATCTTCAAAATGAGATCCCCAGAGGGTGAATTTGGTGATGCTACCCTGCACAGAAGGATAGCATCACAAAATTTACCCTCTGTGAACCTCAGTCTGAATCAAGGTCTCGAGCCAAAACAGAAAGATGTACCGAGAGGATAAATTGGCCCACTGTATGGGATAGCATAAGCAAATTCACCATCTGGGAACCTTGTTTTGCAAATGACAGATTGCTTATATTCCGGCTTGGTGCTGTGTCTATAAGGCACATATGATGCCCCTACAAGTTCTACCATGTACTTTAATTTACATACAGTACGTGTAGAGTGTATTATCACCCGCAGAGTGGTTCAACCCGGAGGTCCATTGGCTGAAACATTGCTTGTGTTTTTTGTCCGTATGGGCAGAATTTGAAAGTTATAGTTTGGGTGATAACTCCACTCTGCAAGTGATTTTGTTACAATCCACTCTCCACATACTGTATGTATTTCAAAATACCTAAAATTGGACTATATATACATCGTGCAAAACAAAATATGTGGATTCACTTGAAGTTAGCTGGACAAATCATGTACCTATATTCGAAATTTCATAAAACTTACTAAGTTCAACAACACGTAATTTTGTGAAAAATTGAACAAAATCAAATTTCTGGCAATATGCACACCTTTGGTATATGTAAAATACCCTGTGAAATAAAAAGGTTTCAGCTTGAAAACTGTAAGAGGAGTTAGCCAGACAAACGTTGTATCCTATATGCGACCAGACAAATGGATGGAGACAGGCACATGGATGAATGGACAAATGGATGAATTGACGAACTGATGGAAGGACAGGGGTAAAACAATATGCCCCGACATTTTGTCATGCCAAAAAAAAACTGTAACAGAAATGTTCCTGTGCTCAGAAAATTTAGCTCAAAGTCGATCTCAGATTTGGGTTCCTTACGGAAATGGGCTTAATTTTCAGTTTGATATGTATTCTAGGGTAATTTTCAATGGCGGATCTCATGGTACCAATTTTTTTTAAAAGGGGCCCAAATTCACTTTTTTTTTTCGGGGACAAAACCTTTATTTTGGAGTTCTGACCTTCTAATACTTATGGGACATACATGGAAGACATTCCTCTCTCTAATTATTGGTCATCATCAAAATAGCACTGTTTAGAAACATTTAGTACCCTTAGAATCAAGATTTTATGTATTTCATGCCCCAAAAATGATGCCAGTTCTATAAAGTTGAGAACTTTTGAAACGTCTCATTTTTTATTTTTCTTAAGCTTGTTCTCCTGCTTATAATGAAATAACTGTAATCACTGAGGCTTAATAAATTGTAAGAAAGGAATATTTCTAAAAATAAATGGTCTTAAAATAGCACTCAGCAATCAGATGAGGGTTGAAGGCCAGTAGTATAGCATATTCTTTTTGACCCTTTTCTTCTACACTAGACATCTGGACAGAGGATGTGACATCAACCACAATGCATGATGGGTGGAAACTTACTATCAAGTGGCTCTTATAGTAGCCCATGTGACCAGCCATACTGAAGTTTTCTAAATGAAAAAAAGAATTCAACCTTGACAAAAGATCCAGTTATCCTGTCCCTCACAAAATATCTGTGATTGCACAAAGTGCAAGGTCATTTTTGATATTCAGTGAAAATTGTTTTTTCAGAAGAATGAAAATGGAGTTTGTGAACAATATTTGAGAGTGTGATCTATTGATAGCCCATGTCCATGCAATTGGATTTTAGTTGCCTGTGACGATACATGAAGCTGTGTTTCATTTCTGATAATTGGGTTTTATTAAAAGAAAAACTGCTATATTTAAGATACATGCAGTACAAAGTTATTGTTCTAATAGAATTGTTCTAATTGTGTCTAGCTATTATTAACTGATTGAGTGCTAGAAGCCACTATAATGGCTTTCAAAAAATTTGAGTACCAAAGCAAAGGCCTACATTTGTCTTGTTCATGTGTCATATTTAGTCAAACACAAATTATATTTTGCTTACATATATTTGTTTTATTACAAATTATTGGAGAGTGTCTGTGGGCACTCTTCAATAATTTATACAAAAATAAATTTTAAATAACAAATGCAGACCACCAAAAATAATCTAGCCTTCAACCAGTTAAAATAATGCACATTTGTTGCACATGGCAGTCATTCATTTAGATCACAGTAAACAAATGTTTATTACATTATGTAATCACAAATGGCATCATGATGTCTGTTTACTTCTTCAGAATTCTTCCGATCACTTTCGGGGAAGCCTAATTTATCTCTTTAGAATATTGTATCTTCTAAAAATTAATGTGCTTTAATGTGTTCTAATTTCAGATTTCAGTAATTTCATGCTGCACCCATCGTATAATAGCGCATTTTTAATGCTCTTTTACATACAAGCAAAATCAGAGAGTTGATATTTTTTTTCAAATTAGCAGCTGTTTGTCCTTTTAATTAATTGTTTTTTGTAGTTTTCAGTGTTTATTATCACAGTGGCGTGGATGGTCCATCTGTGGAACACAGAAGTTCTTGTAATGATTGAAATTTGACTCGGTTCTGCAGACCCAAATTGAAATGAGCTGTGTTTTTCATGCAAATTAGGTACAAATAATTTAACCTGATCAACACAATGAATATCAAGCAATAAACCATCAACTGGTAGAGTGCTGCAAGCCCATATTTGGGCTTTATTCTGAAGTGCAGGTGCCTCAATTTCAAGGCTTCGTATTCTGTGCAGGCCTGAAAATAAGCAGTCTGACATTTGCAGAATGACGTCCCCAGAGGGTGAATTTGATGCTATCCCATTCAGTAGGCCCATTTATCCTCTGGGTACCGCTTTCTGTTTAGTTTTAAGACCCTGATTCAGATTGAGGTTCACAGAGGGTAAATGTAGTGATGCTACCCTGCTATGCAGGGTAGCATCACTAAATTCACCCTCTGGGGACCTCATTTTGCAGATGACTGTCTGCTTATTTTCTGGCTTGATTCTGTGGATGTGCTTCATGTCATCCATGAAGTAAAATTATTTAGTCTATGTGGAGCAGTTGCCTTGTTACAATTTATGGGAGAGTGCCTCTAGGCACTCTCCCATAAACTGTAACAAGGCAAAGGCATGTGAACAAATTTTCACCATCGAAAATAATTCAACACTCTTTTAGTTAATATTACTGTTCTTATGAGGTACAGTGATGTGTAGCCCCATTGATATCATTCCTGCAACATCGCAAAAAAAAACAAACAAAAAAAACTATTCCAAACTTTGTCATTATTGTGGGTTTGGCCATCAATCGATATTCCCAGTAAATTACATCATCTGTAAACTTGAGCAAAAGTAACAAGGGCTATTGACAGTAAACATGGAAATAAATTCACAGATCGTGTGCAATGCTAGACATTTTGGCTAGTTTCCATATATAATTTCCAATACAATGACAATATTCTCTCAACTTTTCTAAAAGTATAGACAAATAGATAAAAAATAAAAATAGATGAAAAAATGTAGCTTATGATCCCTCACTGGAAAAATCTAACTGAGCTTGTTCCAATGAGAGGTCATACAATAAGTTTTTTGAAGCAAAAATTTTAAAAATAATAATGTTTGAATGCAATTTTTTATGAATAGCACTGGCCAGTCTTTGCTGTTCCACTGAGTTATTTTATTTATGTATTTATTATGGTTGAAAAACACTTTAACAGCCAAGGTCATATCGTTTTACAGTTTTACGGGTGGAGGAAGCCAGAGTACCCAGAGAGAACCACTGAGCAACGACGAGCAGCTGCCAGCTCCTCAACATCATAACTCTGCACTGCAGCACAAGCAGGGTTAGATTGGTTGAAGACATGCACACCATTGGCATGTGATATGCCTTAGTGCACGGCATCATCGTGCCCCCATGTGGACAATCGGGGTTAAGTGCCTTGCCCAAGGACACAGCGCGGGAGTCCGAATCGATCACTGATGGTAACCCATCCAAGGACTAAACCAGGCTCGACGTCGCTTAACTTCAGCGATCTGACGAGAACTGGTTACCACAATGCCACCGTGCCCCCTGTTAGGTAAAGGGTTAGCACTGAAAAGTGCAAGCCTGGAAATAAGCAATCTGTCATTTGCAGAATGAGGTCCCCAGAGGGTGAATTTGCTGATGCTATCCAATAAAGTGGGCTACAATCACCCAATTTATCCACTGAGAACCTCTTCCTGTTTAGGCCAGAGACCCTGATTCAGATTGAGGTTCACAGAGAGTAAATTTAGTAATACTACCCTACTTTGCAGGGTAGCATCACCAAATTCACCCTCTGGGGACCTCATATTACAGATGACAGTCTGCTTATTTCAAGACTTGGATAAGTGTGAAAGTCCTAGTAAACCTATGCAATGATAGCAATACAGACCCTGTTTTATGAAAAAAACAATTTAAAAACAAATAACATCACATTCTTCAAGGAATATAACTTTGGTTAGGGTTAATTTTCTTATCCCCAGAATACACTTTACAAAGATGCTTTTAAATTAACTATTTTGTCTATCTGTTCCATTTTATCAGCAACACAGTGTCATCTTGCAGAGGAATAAATCTCTTTCTGCTGAGTGATTGTGTTCTTCCTAGAGTATATTGACCATTCCAGAGCCATGTTCATTAAAAAATGATGAAAGGAGCTTGTCCTTCCTTACAAAATGTTATGTCCATATAGTACAGAAATTTTATTTAGCTTCTTAACCAGCCTGTGGTTCGTTCTGGAAAAACTCTTCTTTGTACACAATATATACATATTGCAGTGCTTATTTAAGGTGTACAGAACATTTATCAACCTGCAGGTTGGAAAGATATCTTCTGTCTCATGGTTAGATGACTGTTTCGAGTGCTTGACGCAGTGGGTTTGCAATTAGTTGCCCGTACCATTCTCCAGTTCTGTTACATTTGAGTGGCTCATGTAAACAAACCCTCTTGTGCTCTCCCTTTGTAATGCATTCTGCATTGGTCACTGCAACATATTTTACTCTCACAAGGTTCCTGAAGGCAAGGACTGATATACTTTTAGGCTAGTCAAGGCCATTTCTCGATATATTTCAGCACTTTTTCAAGCCCTACAATTGCAAAATTGAAGGATTTTCAAGACCCTTCCTTCACAAGTCCTGACTAGGACCTCCAGTCATTACCCCCTCCTCCCACTTCCCTGCAAGGGAAGTGGAAGGAGGGTTAATGACTGGAGGTCTTAGGACTATGCCTTTACAAACTCTGGCATACAAAACTATATAGTTATGACTGCATGCTTCGTCTGCATTTTTATTTCATGAATATTCAAGGCTTTCACAGCCTTCTGACACATTTTTCAAGATTTCAGGGCCTTGAATGACTCCTACTCAAATTCAAGGACAAAATATTGCCTTTGTATGCCACTGGTGGCCACTTTAGGGATGGAACCACCTGCAGAAACCCGAGATGCAATTTGGGGATAGTGAATTGCAAAAGAATGGGAATGAAGTATGGACATCAAGGTACAGAGGCCCTTTACAAGCCAACCCCTGGATCACTTATTCTTGAGGTAAACTGCTTGCTTTCTGAGCTAGCCATGAGTTTGCGACTCAGCTTTAGCACTTCTCTTTCGATTGCTTACAATTTTATATTAAAAGGGTTAAATCCTTTTTCAGATGATAGTGTAATCTTCTTTTTCTGATAATACAGCAGAATCCATTGGAACCACTTCACAGACTAAAAATATAATTATTCCTGAAGAGAAGATAATTTGTTGATAGACCATGGAAGTGGTTTTATCAACTGCCAAGACAAGCTTATCCATTTTTAAGAAATTTCAATGCATCCAGATATATTAAAAGCACATTCTGACACTTGCTCAATTAATCTTTTTTCAACATGTTGATTGCATTTATCTACCAACACTTATGATCTAATCAGCTTATTGTTTTATAGTTTAAAATGTTTTCACCTACACTCTGCCAATTCCATTGTCAGTTAACTTGTCAAGTGTTAAATTATTTTTCAAAGGTGATTTGTAACATGACTATTTTTTCAAAGATACCAAGCTACCAGGAGGTGACTTAGTTCAAAAGATTTTGTTCATTAATAATCACTTTGTTATAATTTTTTGGAGTGTTATGGTTGGCACTCTCCAGTAAACTGTAATAAACTATTTTACATCAACATTATTTTTCTTCTGCTTAATCAACAACAAATTTAATGTATACAGTTTACAGCCATTAAAGTGGCTTCCTGCACTTTTTCAACAAAGGCATTATAGTGGCTCTTAGCACTCAATCAGTTAAAGAAATGTGCTTGAGTATGCAAGAGTGGTTCATGACTAAAACAAGGTGGGGTTTGCACCTGAAATATAATTTTAATTAAATAGAATGCAGTACAAAGAGCTCAAGCAAACTTTCTACTCATAGATTAAGTACAAGCATGGGAAGAATAGAAAACTGTATTGTATTGTTGTTCTGTAGATTATGACACCCAAAACATGAAACAAACCAAGTAAGGGTAAAGAAATAATAATTGTATCAAAATAAAAATTAAAATAAAAAAACAGCCTCCCCGTGTGTATTTTTATTAAAATGGCCTAAGAAACAGACAATCTACTTTGTGTGGCATGGACAAATTTTGAAGATCTAATTTATGTGGCATGGACAAATTTTGATGAATTCATTCAGCACTGTGTAACTTTGTGAAGGAAACTCAGTTGAATTCCAGGTCACTAATCTTAGCTTTAGCAGAAAGATAATTATTGTACATTCACAAACAAATGCTCGTTGATTTCATAAATAATTCTCCAAAAGCGTGTACCAAAATGAAGATCACAAGTCAGGGTACTTAATTAATTACCAGTTGCCAAAGGATATTTCTAACCTGTAAACTACTGAATAATTCATTGGAAAATGTTTCATTTTATCCTTCCATGAATTATGAAAAAAAAACATGGCCTTAACATCAAAAAAGACAAGAAGAGTTCTTAACAGAATGTTACCATCAATTATGTACTAAGAATTTATATTATAACACTTTCTTTGTAAAAACCAATTTCAATGGTGGCTACCAATTAGCGAGATTGTCCCTACTGATAAAACATTACTTGTGACATATTGCTCAAACTACTGGATAGTTTCTGAGATAATACACATTTTTACACATGATCTGATTGATTGTTTTCGCTCATTAAAGTCAATCTTGAAAAATGCTGAAGCACCATCGATCAATAAAATTCCAGAAGTAGTGCCAGGTTTATAATATTCTTGCAAAAACTTGAACCTTGACCCCTGGGCAGCAGTTCACATTTCATACACTGTGTTAAGCCCTCATGCCACCAGTCAAATTCCAAACAGAATCTCACACTGTAACTGTCTGGAACCAGTCTAGCCCTTAACTCCTTAATGCTGCTGATGGCTATTCCTGCCCAGGACAGGATTTCTCTTTCTACTGAAATATGTATAATTTGGGCATATTTAATCCAATTTTCACCCTGTAAATTGAATGAATTTTTCACAAATCATTTCTTGAGTTAAATTTATATGATTTTTTCATCAAATCTAATCATGGCTGCTTGACAGCAGCCATGACTAGATTTGATAAAACATATCTTAAAAATATTCGGTGGGGTAAAAGTTAAAAAGTCCATTGTCTATTTTCAGATTCAATCAGATGGAACATTTCAGTTGGTTGAAAAAGCGAACCATTCAGGTTTGCTTTTCCGGCCAACTGAACTATTCCATCCAACTGAAACTAAAAATACTATAAACATTCAATTTCTTGGAATAAATGCAAGATCCTTTTTCTTCTCCAAAAACAAATTGTATTCCCACTCACCAAACATGGTATTCCACTTCCAGCATCGTATTCCACTCTCAGCAAAGACTTTTTTTTTTGCCATGTTTTGAAAGTACATTAAACCACAGAATCAATTATAAAGGGTTGTTTTGGGAAAACAGATAAGGAGAAAATAATACAAACGTTCATTACACGGATTCTAGTACGATTTTATCTTCTCTGGCCGCACAGATTATTTCACTCGGCCAACTCCTCGTGAAATAATCCTCCACGTACCCCACTTGAGGATAAAAATTGTACTCAAATCCAAGCAGTGAACTATTGTCTATTTATTCTGTTATATCTTATTTGAAAAAGACACTGTTACGCCAATACTTTTCATTTAACAGGGTTTCACTGTTCATCCTTTACGATTTGCTGTTTATTATGTCATCTGTTCAATGTCAAATTTTCCTTTACACCCAAAATTTATGCAGAGTAACTTGAGAGGGTAAGTTACCAGTACTGAATTGGGCAAGTGTCAACTTTTACACAAAAGTTCTCATTCAAATTCGGCTAACTCATTTTATTATATCTCAAGGAGCCTTTTCAAATGAGGGATTATGATATGGTTTTGTCAAAATTGAAAATTTTTTCAACTGCTCAATTATTAAATTTTGTACGGCAGATGCAACAGATTTGTTAGGTAGAGGGTTACACACACACAAGCCAGAAAATAAGCAGACTGTCATCTGCAAAATGAGGTCCCCAGAGAGTGAATTTGGTGATGCTACCCTGCACTGCAGGGTAGCATCACTAAATTCACCCTCTATGAACCTCAATCTGAATCAAGGACTTAACCCTGAACAGAATGAGGTACCCAGAGGATACATTGGCAAACTGTATGGGATAGCATCAGCACATTTACCCTCTGGGACCTCATTTTGCAAATGACAGGTTGCTTATTTTCTGGCTTGCACACACACACACACACCCATACCCACACATCAGCAGACTGCCCCTTTTATATAGCTCTGAATAAGTTGTTCCTCTACTCTACTGGTAGGATGCATTTATCTTGACAGTGTTTTTTTTCCATCATTGTTGGCTGCCTGTACAGGCAGCCAACAATAATGAAGAAAGACTGTTAATTCTTCTGCAGCTATGTTAATGTAATATACGGTTGTTATTAACATAACATTAATCTGAGGATTTAAGGGTTAACAGGGTTCCACTGTATACACGCATTTCAAGAAAAAAAATAATGATCAAAAACTGAAATATTTTACCATTAACTCAAACCTATTTATACATGCCTACAAGGTTTTTCTGAGGTGCCACAAATAGACGGTAAAAGTAAAATAAAATATACTAAAAATAGGTTCATAATAACAAAAAAATCTTTGAACAAAGAAGAGATCACCACATTTATTTCCATTTTTTTATGAGTGAAGCACACAGAAACTCTGTATAGATAATTAGTTATGTTTTTTATAGGAAAAATGTAAAAATAATCACAGGTTAACCTTTAGAGTCTGGAGTCATGAGGCCTTGAAAAACTATGTGGCCTTAGAAGAAGGACTCCACTGTGCAGGGACACCTTAAACAGTACTGTTAAAAATATGGTACAATATTAGAAAGCAGCTGCTGATTTGTCTATGTAATGGTAATTAAAACATAGCTTTTGGCAAGTGTAACCTCTTTGTTTGATCTAAAAACAGATCCAAGGATCTGAAACTTTGTTAACAGAGTTTCCACTAACAGTAAAATGTTGTGGGCTGTGTGGCACCTCTGAGAAAACACAAGTTTGGTTGGCTGATGAATCATACTTCAAACAAAAAGTTTCATGTGACAAGCTAACACAATCAAAGCCATTCACAAGATGAAAATGATAACATAATCAACATCAGATTGGTTACCAGTAGGTAGATTTTGTCTTTTAATCCTGCTCATGGCCAAGCCAGAAAATAAGCAGACTGTCATCTGAAAAAAGAAGTCCCAAAGAGGGTGAATTGCACAGCAGGGTAGCATCACCCTCGGTGAACCTCAATCTGAATCAGGGTCTCCAAACTAAACTGAAAGAGGTACCCAAAGGATGAATTGGCCCACTGTATGGGACAGCATCATCAAACTCACCATCTGAGGACCTCATTCTGCAAATGTGAGATTGCTTATTTTCAGGCCTGCTCATGGCATGTGGACAGTTACACAGGAACATTTTATGAGGGAAATATAAAGTTTAGGGGAACATGAGGACAAGCATATGTCATGTGATACCCTGAATTTTCATAAAAAAATAATAGCGTAATCCTAAGAGAAATTGAAACAGGTGTCATGATACACTGCAAGTCAGATGGCAACTGTACAGTCTCCAAATAATAATAGTGTGTTGTATGAAGGCGATCTGTCTCATTATTTGATTTTAGACAGCATCATTGTATTTTGATGCTTTTTCTGCCCTGATGACCTTATACAAAATGTCAACAACCAGAAAACAAAACAAAGCCAAGAGTTTTGGAATTTAACATTAATGCTGCTCTGTCGATGTGGTTTGAAGAATTTAGATCTCGGAGCTTTGTTCTTCGATATCTGAAGCACATTTTCACATGATTTGGTTCTGAAATATTATTTTCTTGTCAGTTCTGGTATGAATATGGTAGCAGACTTCCAGGAACCAATGGTGCCTGCTGTCTGCTCTGTGGGTTGATCGTATATATTTTTCATGTTCTATACATCACAACTATCATTTTGATATCAATTTGTGTATATTCAATTTATTTTGTTGGAATTATTATTTATCTATTAAGGTTTAACGACACATTAACAGCCAGGGTCATATAGTTTCGGTGACGGTTTTATGGGTGGAGGAAGCCGGAGCACCCGGAGAGAACCACCAAGCAACGACGAGCAGCTGCCAGCTCCCCAACATCGTAACTCTGCACTGCAGCACAGGTAGGGTTAGATTGGTTGAAGACATGCACACCATGAATGTGCAGTGCACCTTAGTACATGGCATCATCGTGCCCCCATGTGGACAATAGGAGTTAAGTGCCTTGCCCAAAGATACAACACAGAAGTCTGAATCAATCACACAGGCGGTCACCCATCCAAGGACTAGCCGGGCTCATTTTTTTTTTTAATATCAGACTTGGGAATTTCAAAGTAAACTAACTTTCCTTTCTTATACAGCACCTTAATTTCAAACCTCACATAAGAATTCAAGTGGAGTTTTCATCTAAAAGTGTTGTTTGCTAGAAAAATTACCTCTATAGCAATTCTCAGTATGGAAAAATAGTTGTTCTGATAAAATATTTGACCACTAGGTATTTTTTGTTGAAGTGTTTTGCTCGAAATCACCTAATGTCAAGGTAGTCTGAATTTTCACAAAGCAACTTCACAGTCACTTTTTATTGAATGGAGGCGAATTTGGCTAATCCAAGGCAACTTCTTCACTCAAATCAGCTGGTAACTGATCTAAACTAATGTTCCAAAGGAATTTCCATAGGCAATTGCAAAAACATTTCTTGGCTTGAATGCTATCAAAGCAATTGCTTCTACTCTTCTGCTTAATAATGATAGTGTCTACCTAGTAGTTGACTTTAAGGTAGGGACTACCTCTCATACTGTCCCCTGTGGGAGGAGTCAGGATCACCAAAGCACTAGGATATGGTGCTTTGAAGCCTGGCTCGAGAAACATAGAGGGAACAAGAGGAGGAGAAGACAGTTACCATTTTTTATCCCTCTTTCCCTGCCCCACCTTCATGCACACAATCCTCTCTGATGGAGAAAATGAAGGTGAGATGGGAGAAGGGAGGAATGGAAATGTAATCTCTCCACACCTCCAACTCTTACCACTCCTATCCTGCATCTGGCTCTCAACAATTAGAAGATGGAATCAGATAACATCGGAACCACAGAAGCTACACAGTGTTCCTGTGCCTTACCACTAAGCCTGAGATCCTGGTTAGACATCCTCCATAAGACTATCTTGAGGAAAAGCTGCTCGAAATGCTGAAGATAGAGAGTCTGTTTCACCAATACATTAAGGATAGCCAGACATTCCTGGAGCATTTGTGACGGCCATCTACCATGGTGGAACAGAAGGCCAGAAAAGTTCAAGTAACCCACCATCCAAGATAAAGACATTCTAAAAAGGGTCTGTCCCGTAGTGTCCCTACATACATTAGGTGCAAAAAATACTATTTATCCATCATGCCTGAAGTGGAAGTCCTCTTCAGTAGGCACCACATTTATAAAAGTTTAGTTAAACTTTACTTTATACTTGACTTTATACTGGTGCTTTTGTCATAATGTAGCCATAGATGCTGAAAGTGACATTAAACACCTCCAAACATAAACATTTGATGCTGTGAAATGAGCTTATTTTCTTTTGAGCCATTTAATCTCAACAAAAATAGCAGAATGTTTCAGAAATAATCATATGTGAAAAAACATCCCAATAAGCTTTTTCCAGTTTTTATACTTTTTTGTTCCAACACAGTACTTTTTTGACTCTCATCGGAACAAACTCCTGCAGTATGTTCTAATTATCAAATATGCAATAAGTGATTATGGTATGTTATGGGTTAATAAAACCTCACTTTGTTGTAAGGAAGTAGAAATTACCACATTTTGACAAAAACAAGTCTTGTGTGCCAAGGACTTAAAAAAGAGATCTCCTGATTTTCTCCAGCAATGTGAAACAAAGTGAGATTTTATCACTTCTGAAAAAAAAAAAAAATGATGGATTTTATTTACAAACACTGAAAGCGTTCAATAATCATAGGAAATAACACCCTTGAAGTGAGTCAACAGAAATATATAGCATGAATTGTTTATACCGTACCAATCAATAATTCAATTGCACAAGGCATTATGGGAACTCAATAAAATCATGGCAGACAGGTACGTATAATTTCTTGTAGCATCTGTTATCACATCCTTCTTCCTACCTCTTTTTTCCTCTCAGGTTGTCAATTCATTTTTTTCTGTTTTTTTTTCTTTCACTGTTTTATTTCTCATGTCAACTGCTGTGTTAATCTAAAAGAACTGACAATATATATACTAATCATTCAGATGAGATACAGATGAGTACAACATCATCTGTTCATGTAGCTAAGGCTTTGTAACAAGAGATGGATATCTCAAGCCTGTTCCTGAGAGATTGTTGATAGTGGTAGTCAAGCACAGATTGCTCCCAGAGCTAACCTCATATGTGCCAGCCTATTCTCATGCATAGCTAAGTTTTTATTGCCAGCCGGTTTAGAAGAGGCAGTTGGATTTCTCAGCATTATTAACATCTTTTGACATATTTTCCTACCTCCATGAGATGACGTTCAGGGCAGTTGTCGCCTTATCCCTTCCCCCACCCTTTTGACCACTGCTGACTATTGATGTTGTTTTAAATTTTATGACACACTAATTTATTTATTTATTTATTTATTTGTGTTTGAGGTCACATATTTCTGCACAATGGCTAATCATGACAACAATGTGGAGATAATATTAAGTTTAGTCAATTGTTTATACCCATGTTGCCCATTTTATAGGACTTCCACCCCAAACATTGGTGGCTGGGTCCTATTTTACCAGTAAAAGAGAGCTTGTTTAATCCAGTAAATAAGAACTGCTTCATTTTGCGGGGTTTCCACAGGGAAAAGGCAGGGTAGGGAAGCTGAAATTTTAACTGGGGATAAACTGAACATTTATTCTGTTATATCTTGTTTGATAGAGCTCACAAAGCTCTGTCAAACAAGAAAAAAAAGAATAAATGTTTATAACGGATGCCAGAGAGGTCTATAAACACTGGGGATTCTGTGACTGTCAAAAGTAATTTTTTGAAATATCACATGACTTTCTATTCAGTTAACAGGAGTTTACTCCAACTTATGTATGGAAAATGTTTTTTTTGTTTGTAAGTTACATGTAATTAACAGGAGTTATTAAGAAATATCCAATTAAGCGGGCTCTACTATAACCCAGCAGCTGAGAAATTGTCCTGGGAAATGACTCGCACAAGCAGGACTTGAATGCAGGAAAGCCTGGAAATAAGCAATCTGTCATTTGCAGAATGAGATCCCCTGAGGGTGAATTTGCTGATGGTATTCCATACAGTGGGCTAGAATTGCTCAGTTTATGATCTGGGTACCTATTTCTGTTTAGGCCTGAGACCTTGATTTCAGAATGAGTTTCACAGAGGATAAATATTCAGTAATGCTACCCTGCTGTGTGCAGGGTAGCATCACCAAATTCACCCTCTGGGGACCTCACTCTGCAGATGACAGCCTGCTTATTTCCAGGGTTGAATGCAGATCACATGGCTTGAAATGTGTATATCCACAACAGGCAATGTGATGTAGCTCAATAACCCAGCAACCTCCCTTTTATCCATTAACCCTTTACTTAACATGAAAAGTAGACGTCACTTGCAAAAAAAAATCTTAAATAACTAATTTTTTTAATTTTTTATCTCAAAAACATAGGTTATGACCCCTCCTTGGAACAAGCCCGACAAGCTTGCTCCAATGAGGGGTCATAACCTATGATTTTGAGACAAAAAATGAAAGAAATAATGAAAATTAATTGGCGATTTTTGAGAATACCGGTAGTGCTACTGATATAATTACAGTTTTTGGCTATGCTTTTGCAATGCATCATACAGGTCCTATTTCACAACTGTAATCACAAAAGTTGACGTAGAATTTTGACTGGATCATGATCCATTCAAAACCTCTGCTTTCCTACCCTCAACACTGTAAACTTTTGAAATATGTTCAATAAATATTTCAATTTATTATTTGACTACAAAATATAATAAATAAACTGACTTGAAAGTCCAAGGGAACCTGATGGGATTTTATCCCTGGAGCCAAACAATTTTCGTAGGTGTTGTACTTCATCACAGGCAAAGAGATGTTTTTTGTGTGCCTGGTCCAGGTCTTTATATAGGATACCCTTGAAACAGGAAGGACTTTCAAGTCAGTCATTCCATTTCTACATTATTATATAACTACCACAAAATTCCCCTCAATACTGCAGTGGTTTACCCATCACTTCTGGCTTATATTGTGTCAGACAGTTTTATGGGTGGAGGAAGCTAGAGTACCCAGACAAAACCACCAGCCAGACTCCCAACACACTAACTCTTACAAACAGGGTTAGCATTGGTTGAAGGAAAGTACACACCGATGTGCAGAATGCCTTAGTACACAGCGCCACCGTGCCTCAACGTGGGCAATCTGGCAGGAACCTGTGAATATTTGATATTCAAAAAAAACAATTTAATTTGTTAGCAGCAGTTGAAGACAAGTGCACCATCAATGAGCAGTATGCCTTAGTACACAGTGCCGCCATTCCACCATGGGCAATTCGGATTATGTGTCTTGCGCCCGGGGACACACTGCTGCTCAGGATCGAACTGTTGACCTTTTGGTTTGAAGTTCAATGCTCTAACTATTGAGCTGCCACATTCCCTCTTAACTGAATAAAAAATCTTGTAATCTGTCATATAAGTACTCCAACATCTACTGAATTCCCCACAGTTATAGACCTTTTTGGTTTCAATACATCCATTCTAGGCATTTAATCTATTATATTTTGTTTGACAGAGCTCTGTGAGCTCTGTCAAACAAGATAAAACAGAATAAATGCCCAGTCTATAATCACCAGGCTAACATCTAGCAATAACAATGGGTTAATTCAGATACTTTGAGAATAACAATGCCCACTTGATTAATACACGAGTTGGCATGTTATTTTCACAGCTACCAATGTTGGTTGTTTTATTTTAATAATGTTACTTGGAAATTATACATATAAAAGTATGTTAACTCTGTAAATTTGGTAATTCGGATAACTGATTGCAAGAACGTTGGGCGGAGAGTTTGGTAACTGATCCCGTGAACTCTTTGTATTACATGTACGCTGCAGTCCAGTTAATAAATTTGTTACATAGTGTAAAGACTTTTAGTCTCAGTAGTTTGTGAAGTGAGATCCCCGGTACAAAATATCTTTGCGACCCGTTCCTCCAGTCATACTATAACTGGAACATAGGAAAATTACCCAATTCCTGTTAATTGTATACTCCTATTAACTGGATGTTTGTTCTCTGGCGGCAAAGTGGCTATTCAATTAACAGGGATCCACTGTATTGGTAGCTCAAAATGGGAGGATGAAGAGACTTTTGCATTTTTTGTAAATGATCTACTCTTGCTCAATCTGTTTTTTGGCTACCATTGATACATACTTGCCATATGTATTTACACTGCAGAACTTATTAGGGTTTAATGACACTTTAATAACCAAGGTCATATTGTGTCGGTGACAGTTTTATGGTGTCGAGGAAGCCGGAGTACCCGGAGAGAACCACTGAGCAACAACGAGCAGCTGCCTGTTCCTCAACATCGTAACTCTGCACTGCAGCACAGGCAGGGTTAGAATGGTTGAAGACATGCGACGTGCAGTACGCCTTAGTACATGGCATCATCATGCCCCAATGTGTAAATCGGGGTTAAGTGCCTTGCCCAAGGGTACAATGCGGGAGTCCGAATCGATAGCTCAGACGGTCATCCATCCAAGGACTAACTGGGCTCAACGCTGCTTAACTTCAATGATCTGAGAAGCGGTTACCACAACACCACCATGCCCCCATGTGGGGTGTATGCCTGAAGGTTACTTTGTTATGAGTTTACAACAGTCTCAGACGTAGTATGTAGCATTTATGCATCAGATACTTCTAGAAGCACATCCATCATTCTACAACATAGATATGATGTTTCAGTGCATGATGTGTTTGGTTGTTCACCCACACCTGAAATTCAAAATCCTCAAGGATTGAATTGAATCAAATATTTGGGACAATACTAAATCAAATCAAATCCTCAAAGCTTTGCAGGCCCTATAACAAATGCAAATGTCAAGTGCCTTAGCAACTTTCAGAAGCAAGAAAGTTAAGCCTTTCGTAAACAAATAAATACAACTAATACCAGCTACAAGAATATTTTTTGACATAATTATATAAGACATACTAAAGTAAATGTGTACTGAATGAAAACCCAATCCTTTGTACTAGACAACACACTTAATGTTTTTTTAATGGAAACACATCTGTGTCTTACATCATCATTCTAGTAACTAATTACCCATTCATTTTTTTCACAAAATTAATCAACAAGTCAACAAAAACGTATTTCATGCCTCATAGAGATGAAAGATAGTCCTGACAGTTCAGACCTGAAAACAAGCAGTCTGACATTTGCAGAATGAGGTCCCCCAAAGGGTGAATTTGATGATGCTATCCCACACAGTGGGCCAATTTATCCTCTGGGTACCTCTTTCTGTTTAGTTTTGAGACCCTGATTCAGATTGAGGTTCACAGAGGGTAAATTTAGTGAGCATCACTAAATTCACCCTCTGAGGACCTCATTTTGCAGATGACGGTCTACTTATTTTCTGGCTTATCCTGACTACAGTGCAACACAGAGAAATTCAGTGGTGTAGTTTAGAGATGGGCGGTATTGAAGTTTTGAGTTCGGTATTAGTTTCAGTATTTTTAACTTGGTATACCTCGGTATCAGTTTGGTATTTGGTATCTAACTTGACTGAGATTTGCTGATAGTACCAAAGAGGAAATCAAATCATATATGTAGAAAATTTTGTGACTTGTTCTAAACGCACCTTAATGTTTAAAGACCTATTTCAGGCTTTTACGACCCCAGAGAATGTGCTCTGAATGCCATCTTTAGGAGGTCCTACTGATAATAGACAAAACACCCGGGCAGGGATTTCTAGTCAGGTCTTTAACAGGCAGCCAAGGTTGACTAGAAATCACTGCTAAGCAACTGGACATGTACAGGTTATAGTCTAGTGGGAATTCAGGACAGTTGGCCAGTCCATTGTAGGTTAACAAAACTAAAATGAAAATCAGTCACTTTTTTCATGAAAATGAACGCTTCAACTGTAATCAAGCCTCAATAGGGACTTATAAAGAGTGAACGTAGGAAAATTTGAAAATTCAGACAATTTTGGTATTCAACAATTGGTTCAGTTCAGTTTTTTGGTATCCCCATGATATCGGTATCAGTTCAGTTTTTCAGTATATTGCCCATCTCTAGTGCAGATGCTCTCTCATTCCTGGCTGCAGATGCTCTCCCATTCCTGGCTATTTTCTCTCGGGGGATAAAAACAATGGTTATCCTCCTCACACTTCTTATCCTATCCCCAAAAGACACATGTATAAGTTGATTACAAAAAAACTCTCTCCAGTGTTATAAAAGGGAGGTAAGTCTCTTGGGGCACAACCAATATCAAAAGGAAGCTTCCTCCAGACACCAAAAATGCATCACAAAAAAAAATAAAATTGATGTGAGTCTGCATTCATTAATTATTGGACGGCACCCAAATTCAATATGGCCACCATGGTGGCCATATTGAATTGGCTAGCTGATCCAAAATCAAAAGGAAGCTTCCACGAGACACCAATAATGCATAACCAAAAATTAAAATTGATTCGAGTCAGTATTCATCAGTTATTGGACGAATACCAAATTCAAGATGGCCACCATGAAAGCCATAATGAATTGGCCACTGGTGGCCATCTTGGTTCAGCTGACTGGTCCAAAATCGAAAGGAAGCTTCCTCTAGACTCCAACAATGCATAATTAAAAAATAAAAAAAAATTTTAGTCAGCATTCGTTAGTTATTGGATGGAAAACAAATTCAATATGGCCACCATGGTGGCCATATTCAATTGGCTAGCTGGACCAAAATCGAAAGGAAGTTTCCTCTAGACACCAATAATGCATAACCAAAAACTGAAATTGATTCAAGTCAGTATTCATTAGTTATTGGACGGAAACCAAATTTAAGATGGCCACCACGGAAGCCACAATAAATTGGCCACTGGTGGCCATCTTGGTTCAGCTGACTGGTCCAAAATTGAAAGGAAGCTTCCTTTTGAACCAACAATGCATAATTAAAAAATAAAAAATGATTCGAGTCAGCATTTGCTAGTTATTGGACGAAAACCAAATTCAATATGGCTGCCATGGTGGCCACACTGAATTAGCTTGCAGGACCAAAATCAACAGGAACCATTATCTAGTCATCCACAAGTTACCCCTAAAAATATGATTTGATCAAATATGCAGTTCTTTAGTTTTCTGACAGAAACCAAAAGTTGATGGACAGATGGGCAGACGGACATGGTGAAAACATAATGCTCCCGAGATTTTCTCGGGGGCATAACAATAATGGAAAAAAATTATTTTGAAACACAGCTTTTGGCCGGATGCTTTTGCATTAAAGTTTTCCCGAAAGAACTAGAACTACTGTGAGCAAACTCACAAAGTGATACCCCCCGTGCCTGAAATGTATAAGTTAGATTATCTCCCCTTGGAAATGTCAGAAGGGAATTATATTCCTTCATGCATATCTTCATATGGAGTTCTTCCATCGTGTAAAGTTACATGAAAATTCTTCAAATGGTTTAGGAAGAGTTGCGCTTACAAGGATGGACAGACGGCATAAGTTAGATTATCTCCCCTTGGAAATGTCAGAACGGAATTATATTGCTTCATGCATATCTTCATATGGAGTTCTTCCATTGTGTAAAGTTTCATGAAAATTCTTCATGCGGTTTAGGAGGAGTTGCGCTTACAAGGGCGGACAGATGGTATAAGTTAGATTATCTCCCCTTGGAAATGTCAGAATGGAATTATATTGCTTCATGCACATCTTCATATGGAGTTCTTCCATTGTGTAAAGTTTCATGAAAATTGTTCAAACAGTTTAGGAGGAGTTGCGCTTACAAGGATGGTCAGACGGACAGATTATCTCCACTTGGAAATGTCAGAACGGAATTATATTGCTTCATGCACATTCCCATATGGAGTTCTTCCATTGTGTAAAGTTTCATGAAAATTCTTCAAACGGTTTAGGAGGAGTTGCGCTTACGATGGATGGACAGACGGACAGACGGACAGATGGACAGACAGGGTGATTCCTATATACCCCCCAAACTTTGTTTGCGGGGGGTATAAAAAGGGAAGGAGTGTATTGTGTGTTTTGGGAAGGAGAGTTAAGATGTTGTATTCCAGAAACACCCCTCAATCCAGCACAATCCCCACCACCACTAGTTAAATTATAATGGTCAAAGGCTGAGCTAAATCAGATTTATTGGATTATTAGAGGTATGCCTGTAAACAAAAAAACAATGGAACATCCTGTTTAAGCCAATGATGAAATTAAACAAAGTTTATTATCACTTAGTCCACCTTAACTGACTGAGGGCTAGATAATTTTGGTGGTCTGAATTTATTCAATCTTTCTTTTATTACAAATTATTGGAGCGTGCCCACAGGCACTCTCAAAATAAGTTGTAATAAAACAAACTTATATTAACAAAATACTAATTGTGTTTGACTGAATATGAAATACGAGCAAGAAAAAATATTGGCTTTTACTCTGGTACCCTCATTTTTTTTAAAGGCCTGATAGTTGCCTCTAGCACTCAGCCAATTAAGAATGGATGCTTCCTTCACAAATCTTCTTTCGATATGCGTGATGCCATTAGGTAGAAAACTGGGAATTATATGCTAAATGCATTCATTCTGAAAAGAACTAGCTTCATTGAACATGTGCACTCCTCAAATGGTATCTTGTATAATGATACTTGAAGCAATAACAGTTATTACTATAAAAATTAATGATGTCATAGTAGGTTGCCAGCATTTTACCATATATTTATTTATTGGAGTTTAATGACACTTTCGACAGCCATGGTCACCTTGTGTCAGATAGTTTTTACAGGTGAAGGAAGTACCCAGAGAGAACCACCAAGCAATGGCGATCAACTGTCAGATTCCTCAACGTACTAACTCCATACATGCAGGGTTAGCATTGGTTGAAGACAAGTGCACAGTCAACGTGCAGTATGCCTTAGTACACAGCAGCACCGTGCTCCCACATGGGCAATCAGGATTAAGTGCCTTGCCCAAGGACACAATGCAGTTGCCCCTGGCAGTGATCGAAACCATGAACCTTTCAGTCTGAAGCCCAATTCCGTAACCACTGAGTCACCGCACTCCCTTATCATATTTACTACTCAAATTTTGCAAAGGATCACTCTACCCATCTACATATTTGTATGGTTAAATTTTTATGTGTATTTATTTGTTCACTGAAGTTTAAAATCACTTTCAACAGCTTGGACCATGCCATGTCGGACACTGCTTCAGATGGAGGAAGGCAGAGGTCCCAAAGGGAACACTGGCCAATGGCATATAACTGTTGACCTCTCAAATTTACTATCCTGTTGCAAGCAGGGTTAGCACTGGTAAAAGGAAAGTGTAGCAATAATGTGTTGCATGTCTGCAGTACAACTCCTGTATGCCCATGGCACACTTGCCTTCAACCACTGCTATCTCTGCCTGTGCTGAGATAATAAACAGGAACATCTGACAGTTACTCACCATTGCTGAGTGGTTCTCTCTGGGTACTCATCTTTCCCCGCCTGAAACATTGCCCTAAAAAGTATGCCTGAGGCTGTTGAAAAAGTGTCATTAAACCCCAATAAACAAAAAACAGAAAAAAATGTACTCATTTACTTTTTATGTACAAACATGCCAATGGGTAGGGATTGATCCTTAGCAAAATGTGAAAGGAATATTTAGCAGTAATTTTTGCGGTGAACCTTTGATCATAAGTCTAGTGCACTAACCACTTCCACATTTCCAAAAGGTTCCAGAATCCAAGTCAGTTACGTTTCTATGTTATGCTCAATAACGTTTGAGAAAAGAAGCCCAGCCAATAAATTTTTAGATATATATGTCTACCACCAGTGTTGGAGTCCTCACTGGATTGATCAGTCTAATAGCTGAAACTCATGTGGTGTAAAGGCAGTGATGCAAAAAAAGTAACTTTTTCCTCTTTTCTGATGCAATTTGAGGTGCTTATCAGTCGATATGATCTTAAATCAGAGCAGAACTGTACAGAAACTTGCAAAAATATCTAGTATTTCTTTATGTTTGGATAAGTCAATCAGCATATGAGCTCTATCAGCTTGCTGAGGTTTAATGATTTACTGAATTTATACATACCATTTTATGATAGAAATAAGATGTTTTAGGATAGAAAAATGGCTCAACAGTGCAATTTAATTACAGTTCTGTTTGAACTTGTTAACTTGCACCTGCAGTTAAAGGGCAGGGTGATAATGTAACGACTGTTCAAGTTAAAACGTCAGTTATGCACAGAATGGCCAGGGAAAACAATGGCAGAAATAGCTTGGTTATTTACTGGGCACATGTGTACCGCTCAGAATTATGGTGTCACAACAGTCACATAGTGTGGCGACAGTGCAACATGATTCATTGAATAGGCATACAGTGACAACCAAAATTACGTGAAGGGACCTTTCCATTCTTCTCTCTTTGTTAATCGAGTATAAAAGAAACACACTAATCTCAGCCTGAAGTTGTACAAATTGCTTTGCGAGATTGTGTTTCTTATTTTTGAGGTATTAAGATTTCAAAACCTAAAGAAAAACAAATGCCCGGATCGGGAGTTTATAGGCTGAATTATCATGTAGTTTCCAGTACTCAAACACCAAAACACTTTAACACTGTCCATCTGACACCAGTATCGAAAAAACGGCCAATTGTGTATTCAACCCATCGGCATTTGTCCAATTGGACTTTCTTCTCATTGGCTAATCACTACTGAGGGTGGACACTGTGGGCAGTGGTCAGGTCTAGTTGGGAATAATTTGAAACAGATACTTGTTATTCACCCCTGGAGTGCAACAAGGCACCACCATCTGCAATTGCTGATGGCACCTTGTTGCTGTCAAGGAACAATATTGCCTGCTATCACTCTTTTAGATAAAATGTATTATCACCCTAAACTTCAAGCATTTTTGTTCCTATCTTCCCTCAATACACAGTCAGGAGACGGACCTCCATGGAAATAACTGAACGGCCAAAATAAGGTTTAATTGGCACTGAAGAGGAAAAAAGATAATTTTAAGGTCGAATTACCTATTTTATCATCTCATTGTGAAAGAACAAATGTTATGTATCTCACGATAAGTATGGACAGCATGTGTTCTGCTGTCTGTTGTTATTTGGTATTCAGCCTGAAGAAAAACTGTCATTTATGACAACTGGCAAGTGTAAAATTCAAATGAGTAACAAATTTCTCATAATAGGAGGCAAGCATGTGTGAAGTAACCAATCATATAACCTGAATAGATACAAAAGATAAAATACTGTGCTGCCATCATGCACAATTTAATGTTGCACAGCTGCTTGTTGCAGCACAGTGGGATACTGGAATACAGAATAGAACATTGTTTTTCCTTCCCATCACTGCACTTCAAATTAATCTTTTACCCAATACGAAAACAAGACCACACTTTAACAAAATGTCTTGAATGACTAAACATTTTAATTTTTACCTCTAAAACATAGCTTATGCTTCACTGCAACGAGCTCAATGCATTTGTTCCAATGAGGGATTATAAGCTATGTTTCTAAAATGAAAGAGTCAATGACACTGTAGCTTAACTTGACTGTGTAGTGTTTGATGATAAGGATAATGTTCAATGTTTTTGAAAGGATTATTAAATAAGACAAGAATTGTGATAATTGAGAATATTTTAATTTCTGTTTTCAATAAGAATAATTTGAGGTATAGACTGTACTAAAGAATTGAGACTTGGGAAAATGTGACCCTCACAGTTAATGTATGTCAACTAAAGTTACCAAGTTACAGTAAAATCATTCCAAAACGAGCCATCCTACCAAGTTACAAGGAAATCCCTTCATAAATATAACACGCAGACTTTGCTCAAGAAAACTAGGTCATGTGATGGTGCGGTGGTCATGGTTGACCAATCATGACCAAAATTGGACAGTCTCATCTAGATATCATACCAAGTTATCCTACCAAGTAACAATGAAATGCCTTCATAAAACAACCTGTAGACAGTGCTAAAGGAATATAGGTCACATGACCAGTTGGTGGTAATGGTTAATCGATCGTGGCCAAAATATGACAGTCTCATCCAGACATTATACTGAGTTATCCTTCCAAGTTACAATGAAATCGCTTCATAAATATGAATTGTAGACTGCGCTAAACAAATCTATGTCACGTGCCTATGTGTCCATCAAGGTTAACCAATCACGCCCATAATAGGACATTCTCATCTAGACAGCAAACCAAGTCAGCATACTAATTTACAATGAAACCCCTTCATAAATACGACCTGTAGACTGTGCTAAATGTTTTCGGGTTTCGGTCCCACACAGCCGTCACAGTTGACCGATCAGGACCAAAGGGGGACATTCTCATTTAGACATTATACGGAAGTCATCCTACCATATAACAATGAAATCCCTTCATCATAAATACAACCTTTAGACTGTGCTAAAGGTTTCCGGATTTTGGGCCTGCACAGCCGTCATGGTTGACCGATCATGACCAAAAGGGGACATTCTCATCTAGGCATGACCCGATTGACCCCGCACCTGCATATGAAATTTTGTGATGATTGGACAAGAACTACGGAGTGTAGCCTGTGCTAAAGAAAATGTGAACAGACTCACAGACTTCTGCATGCGTGATGGCAATAGCTTATTTTGACTTAGTCAAGTTAAGCTAAAGATGAAGAAATATTCAAATTTGATTGGTAATTTTAGTGAATAGTAATGGCTGTTTTTGGCCATTATGTAGGGTAATGTGTTTTAAACACTATTTTCATGACCAAAACTGAATTTCACATTGGATTAATTTATGATAACGATATGTCACAATATTCTAAATCTAGTTCCGACAGTGGGGACTGTTGGACTCCTTTGTTCTGGTGGGTAAGTGAAGGGTTAACACTTACACTGCTGAAAGCGACTATTGTCACCTATTTTATGATGATTATCTGTATGTTCTGGTATGCGCAGATCAAACCTACCATCTGATTAATTAATCAGATGATAGAGTTTCAAGTATGTCATAAATCCTATTAAACTTCCTCTTTTACAGACGTACATAGAGGTCTTCCATATATGGTTAAAGTGGGCATGGCAGTAAAAGGGTTAAAGTTTTTTATCTGATAACCATAGAGTATAACAACCGTTGTATATACTTGAAGTATATACAACGGGTGTTGTATATAATTATAATTTATGCGAACGACCTCTGACCTCTTTCAATTCCATTTTCATTCATTCATTCATGAAACATCGTTATATCACAGGGCAGGTTTTAATTGTACACTTATTGCACTTTGTCAAAATCCTCTGATGGTGTCATTTCTTATTTATTTTGCTTCAATAAAGGCAACCTAAAATTTTGCTTCAAAACATTGTAGAAATTACTTGAATGTTAATAGTAATTAGTATGCGGCGACTGCGAACTATTTATAGTCACGGCCTCGATCAAAAGTACTCGCGGAACTGCGCTAATTAAAAGTTTGTCTGCTCTACCTGAAAAAAAAACACTTCGTAAAAATTGTAAACAAACGCAAAATTATTTGTTATATTGGGACTACAGCATAAAACACGGAAGAAAACTGGAACTATGTCAAAAAAAGAATAACTCAACTGAAACACTGTTTTGTTACTGTTAATAAAATAGTTGAAATTTATTTTGTTCCAGCGCAGTTACATGATGCAAGAAGTGCAATCGCACTTTACAATCGCCGTCATCGATTTTGTAATGTAAGGGACACAACTCTATGCGTCTTGTCCTATTTCTTTTGTCTCGTAGACTGGTTTTCTTTGGAGGCCCGTGGGAAGCATATATAAGTCGGGTAGACGCACGAGACGGGTGTCTGTTTGTTATCAGATAAAAACAATAAACATATAGTGTGTTTTTATATCTGTGTTATACAACGAGTTGAAATATGGTTTATTTTTTCGAGGCGAAGCCTCGAAAAAATAAACCATATTTCAACTCGTTGTATAACACAGATATAAAAACACGCTATATGTTTATTGTCTATATATACTATTTTCAAGACCAAAATTGAATTTCAAATTGGATTATTTCATTATAACATCACAACTGATTATTCTAACTTCCAGTTCCGACAGTTGGCACAGTGGGGCAAGTGCTTTTTCTGGTAGGAAGGTAGTGGAGTGGGTGTTGCAGAATGGAAGGTGAGGAGACATGGGGAGGTATATACCATAACATTTCTGACATGGAGGACCAATATCAATTGGAGAAACCCTCTTAACCCTTTACCTTAAATGACTAGACTTGTAAAAAATATTTGAAAAAATAAGAAATTTTAATTTTTTGCTGCAAAAAGGATAGCTTATGCTACTTTAATGGAACAAGCTAATTGTAATGAGACACTGAAGCTTTCTTTCAGAGGCAAAGTTGAAAAGATTATACAGTGGAACCCTGTTAATTGTGTAGCCACTTTGTCAATCAAAATTATTCAAATAACAGTTATCAATTAACAGGGATTTGGTTACTTTCCTGTATTCTAGAGAATGTACATGGTATCACCTGTCATTCACATAGTAGTCGATATCCACAGAATTTTACTAGTCAGTATCTGGTTTGTCCACTTCTGACTCGTAAACATGCTAGACACCTCTGCCTCATATTGTAAATAAGAGTACAAACTTGATCCTGACCAATTTGGTCCCATTCCTGTAAAAGAATGTATTTCAACACACCCCTCTAGCACATACCAGTTTGCTATTGCCTGAGGACACAGGCTTACACCGCGGCTGTCTACAAACATTTTTAACTCTTTGTACGCTGCCCAGGCCATAAAATCTCTTGCCACTGAAATAAGTAGAATTTGGATACATTTAACCAAATTTCCCCATGTAAATTAAATTGGCTTTTTGACCACTAATTTCTTGATTTCATTGAATTTTTCGTCAAATATAGGCATGGCTGCTTCACAGCAGCCATGACTACATTTGGTGAAAAATATTTTGAAAATACTCAGCAGGCTAAGTGTATAAAAGTTGCACAACAAGAGCTATGCAAAGCATGGGCCACTGTCCCCGACCCATAGGCATTTTTGAAGTAGTCTTAAAGGTATTGTGGGACAGAAAGATGTTCGAAGTAGTCTTAAAGCTATTGTGGGACAGAAGGGGGCGCGGTGGAGTCGTGGTAACCAGTTCTCGTCAGATCACCGAAGTTAAGCAATGTTGAGCACAGTTAGTAGTTGGATGGGTGACCATTTCAGCGACTGATTCGTGCTCCTGCGTTGTGTCCTTGGGCAAGGCACTTCACCCCTACATGGGGGCGAGATGACGCTGTGTACTAAGGCGTACTGCACGTCGATGGTGCACATGTCTTCAACCAATCTAACCCTGCCTGTGCCGCGGTGCAGAGTTCAGAGTTACGATGCTGGAGAGCTGGCAGCTGCTCGTCGTTGCTCGGTGGTACTCTCTGGGTACTCAGGCTTCCTCCACCCATAAAACTGTCACCGACATGATATGACCCTGGCTGTTAATGTGTCGTTGAACCCTAATAAATAAAAAAAAAAAATTGTGGGACAGAAAGATATTCCAAGTCTAAAGAGTGAAAAAGTGCCATAACTCTGGGAAAAATTGCTGACCATTGGCTTTGAAATTACAATCCAAAATGTTTGTATGGACAGATGGAGGGACAGGCAGATGGATGGATGCATGGACAGATGGACTGATGCAGGTCTCCACCAGACACCCACAATTCCTCCTTCGCAGGTCGGGGGCATAATAAAGATATCTAATGATGAAATACATTGAGCTCTTATACAATAAGTGTTGTTAGTCAATTTGTGATTTTCAAAACATTCAGCGACTGATTCGTGCTCCCACGTTGTGTCCTTGGGCAAGGCACTTAACCCCGATTGCCTACAGGGGGGCACGATGATGCTGTGTACTAAGGCGTACTGCACATCGATGATGCGCATGTCTTCAACCAATCTAACCCGGCCTGTGCACCAGGATGGGACAGAGCCTGTCCCACCCAAACTGGTACCGGTATGGGGGCTGACACTGTCGGCTGGTTTGACGGTTTGAGACCTGGAAGGAACCCAAACACAAAGTCAAGAGCTGCCCCCAAGTCAGAAGACTGTTGGCTCTCGACGTCAGGAATGTCAGATTCATCCCATGACTCGGAAGACACATAGCCCATCATGGGCAAACCAGCCGATGCCTCCCATAGTGTGGGCACACCAGGGGATCAGAAAACGACCTGTTTCCAATCCCGGGAGGGGTGCCCAGAAACCACTCGAAGCCTCGCTGGAAGCAACGGAAAAGGCTCTTGGACAGAACATAAGTGAGCAAGGAGAGGGCCCCCCTAAGCTCACGGACTGTGTTGGCCGGTTCGACGTGGGAACGAACCGACAAAGTGGCTTCACTCCTGACCCATTTAACCAACGAAGGGTCACGATCCTCAAATACACCCAATGTGGGGTGACGGGCTGCAGCTGAAACATCTGAAGGCAGATGTGTACTGGGGTATGACATACCCAGAGGATCTACAGAGCGGAAACTCAGGAGAGTCACCGCAGATCTTTGCGGTACAGAAGATCCAGGCTGCACAAAAAGCGTTGGTCCCGCAAAACTGGCCATGGGACCAGAGTGCGTGGACGGAAATGCCACGGAGCTCATGGTGACCCCATCATGACCATCCGAATCCAATGAGAAAAACTGCGGTACTCGACGGCTGAGAGACCACACTAGAGGGTTCGGCCGGCAGCCCCTTCCGACTTCGCCAAGTTGAAATCAGGGAAGGCTGAGGCCGATACCCCACGTCTACACTACCAGACATCTCTGCAGACCCCACAGGGATAAAACTGCTGTGCTCAACGGCTGAGAGGACACAGCATGGGGGTTCAGTCGGCAGCCACTTCCAACTTCGCCGAGTTGAAGTCAGGGAAGGCTGAGGCCGATACCCCACGTCTACACTACCAGACACCTCTGCAGACCCCGGCAAGGATAAAACTACTGTGCTCAACGCAGGAGAGGCCACAGCAGAGGGTTGGTCGGCAGCCACGTTCGACTTCACCGAGTTGAAGTCAGGGAAGGCTGAGGCCAATACTCCACATCCACACTACAGACATTGCTGCAGACCCCTGCAGGGATAAGCCGGTGCTTGTTGAAACGGTGACCGATGACATTGTAGATGGAACAGCAGTAGCAGCAGTTACGACGGGAGCTGTTGAAACTGGCGGAAAAGGGGAGACAGCCTCAGATGTCGACTGGAGAGGGACCATTGTCCCGGAACCAGGCATCTCTTCACCAGACAACTCAACAGCTCCTGCAGTATCCACCCCCCCCCCCACCCCCAGTGGGAGCAGAGGAACTGCACACACCCCACAGGGGGGTATACCTCTCACCAGACGTGGTCGCATTGGGAGGCCCCAAAACAATGCCGCCCCCCCCCCCCTCCCCACAGGTGCAGGAGGAACGGCCACGAGAATGCACAAAGCAAGGGCAAAAGGAATTGCCGTAAACGAACCGTACTGGACATAACAGAGGTGAGAGCAGGAGAAGTAAAAGGTGAACTCAACAGATATAGACAGTAGAAGAACACCCCCAACTACGAGAGAAAGGTGGCAGAAAAAGTACCAGCGGGAACACAACGGAACCCAGACGGCAGACAGGGACCTAAAAAAAACAGAAATTCTGCTCTCAACAGAGTGGAGAAATCCTGTCCATACAGTCCCCCATTGACACCTAATTCCAATAATAATAAAATGTATCGACCGAAAAATTTTATGTACGAACCGCAAGGTACGCGAAAGTCACGTGCGACACGTAAAATATATAAAGTACAATGAAAACAATAACGAGAATATATAAAACACAGTCCTGTTATTATACGATCCTCAGATCCATAATTCCAGTCACAGGAAACCGTTGTCAACGAGTTGAATTATCACTGTTTCTGAATTTGCAAATGGACGTCCTACTCACGAGGACGGACAGAAAAAGAATGATTCATTGGTGACTGCCTTGCGCACTGGTTAACAGAAGTCGTGGAATTGTGCTAACAGAAGAGCGTCCCCTACTGGGTGTGCGCCAATGGCACTCGACCCAGTTTGGGCTTATTTTTTCGTGGTGTTTTTGCACCACTTTTCTTTCCCAAATCTCTTAGGAAAGATCAAATAGAGAGTATATTTTCCAAGTTTGGGTCTTCCACTGTAGTGTAAGCCTGGAGTAAACAATTGTAAGGTAGGTTGATAAGAAATGAGGGTTTCAAAACTAAACAAATAGAGGTACCCAGAGGATAAACTGGCCCACTGTATGGGATAGCATCATCAAATTCACCCTCTGGGGACTTTATTCTGCAAATGCCAGACTGCTTATTTTCAGGCCTGTATAAGGAATCCATATAATAAGAGTAATATAGGTGTACATTTACTTTAACATTTAATACACAAGGTGCTGTAGTCCGTCTTCAGTGCCAAATACCAAAACCCTGTTTGGTGCTTCTTTCCTGATGACGTTTAATCAGACTTAAAGGTGGTAAACAAGCATTATAATCAAAGGAGTACCTTTGGTGTACCTGAGTACTTACTCACAGTTACTGATCAGTATATAGAATGAATGAACTAATTAATTTTGGAATACATTAAAATAGGAACATTTTTATTTTTAACAAGTACCAAAAATTGTTTTTGAATCTTAACTTCTTAAGTTGTATATTAAATAAATCACGTTTTTCTATCACATGAAAAGAAATAAATCATATTTCTGTAATATGTAAATATATAAATAATTTTTCTACAATGTAAAGGGCACTCTCCCCCCCCCCCCCCCCTCCCCATTTGTATTGAAGGACAGTCTTCCAAAACGGCACACCTTCGAAGGGCAACTTTCCAGAAGGGCAACTTTCCGGAAGAGCAACTTTCTGGAAGAGGAAACTTTTTCAGGATTCCCCTGGCCTACTTATTGCCTGCTGTGAAGGTCAAGCATGCACACAGGCAAGTAACTTAACCCTTTACCCAACGTAATGGGAAAAACTGGCAAGCGCTGTTCAGAAACTTCACCATTCAATTTTCATTACTTTTTTGATTTTTTGACACAAAAACATACCTCATGACCCCCTCATTGGAACAAGTTCAATGACCTCGTTCCAATGCAGGATCATACGCTATGTTTTTGACGCAAAAAAAGAAGAAAAAACATTTATTCAACAATTTTGTTTGCAAGTGCTGTCTTCTTTTCATGTAAAGTAAACGGTTAAGTGGGATCATAAGCTTTTCAATTGGTACAACTCTTTAATGAATTATTTAGAAGTGGTATATTTCTTTATAAGTTTTAACCTTTGCAGAATATAACAGTGAACCAAACATTATGGAGGTGTGCCATGGCATAAAAATGTCCAATCTTTTAAACTGTTCAAAGCTTTTCATTTGTTTACAAAAGCTATTACAAACAGCTATGACATGAAAAGTAGTGTCTGTGTTTGATATGGGGAAAACTACAGGAGAATGTCCTCAAATAGATAAGAATTTATTCTTCTTGATAAGAAAACTCCATGAAATGATATTTCAAGAGCAACTTAAATAAATTTTGTAAGTGATTTCTGGAAATCCATAGGACACATGGCAAAATATTTATATCTTTATGGTACAAATGTTTATGCAGACAGTACCAAGTTCCAATTACAAGCAATTAGCTTCATTTACTTTGGAGAGCAGAGGTTGACCAAACTGTCAATATTTATTCAGCATGGAGATACAGAAATTAGTGTGTGATTGAAATCTCATTAATCATTTAGAGACGAACTTCTGTCAGCTAATTCTGCCAAAGGATATGAACAGTATAAAAAGTATGGATGGCATGATGTAGGCTTATTAACTTCTACCACACTTCATCATATTAACTTGATTTTGTTGGCTAATGTGACAAATTTGCAGCATGAAATATTTATCTTTCATTGTAATTAAGATCGTTTTCCCTTGAGCATTGTCACAAAAGACAAAAAACATAACTTATCAGATGTAGATATAATAATTTTGGCGCCAGTACATTTTTACCGTTTACAATATTTTTCTTACCTCTCTTCAGTCTAGAGGCAAATTTTCTAATTATTAGCACCTTTGTTCAGCATCAGAGACATAACTCATTCTATCTGTATTTGAAGGAGCACTGTGAAACAAGATATAATGACACCAAATCTTCACTCTTTTTTGGAAATGGGTCCCAAAGCCCAGCAATTAACTGGTTGAGTGCAGAAAGCCCCCATTTTTGGCCCTGTTCCACAACTTGAAGGCTTCATATTCTGTGGCTAAATATCTATTTATTTATTAGGGTGTAATGACACATTAACAGCCAAGGTCATATCGTGTTGGTGACAGTTTTATGGGTGGAGAAAGCGGGAGAGAACCACCGTGCGTGCAATGACGAGCAGCTGCCAGCTCCCCAACATCGTAACTCTGCACTGCAGCAAAGGCAGGGTTAGATTGGTTGAAGACATGCGTAACATCGACGTGCAGTACGCCTTAGTACATGGCGTCATCGTGCCCCCATTTGAACAATTGGTGTGAAGTGCCTTGCCCAAAGACACAATGCGGGAGTCCGAATAGATCGCAAAAACAGTCACCCATCCAAGGACTAACCGGGCTTGACGTTGCTGAACTTCGGTGATCTGACGAGAACCGGTTACCGCAACGCCACTGCACCCCCATGCTTAATATCGTCTTCAAAATAAAATCTTTTCATCTGCCTGACTTTGCCTTTCTACAAGGAACTCTCCCATAAATTATAACAGAGCAAATTCATACAGATGAAATAAATTCATTTCAATGATAATGTGAATCACACCCACAGAATATGAAAACTTTAACTCTCTGTACTGTGATGTCAAAATACCAAAGTTTTCAGCATCAAAGTTTTCCCACAATGCAAATGAGAATTACAAAAATTGTATTTTGTTTGACAGAGCTCACTGATCTCTGTCAAACAAGATATAATTTGTTAAATATTTCATGCTGCATGGGCAATATGGAGTTAATGGCGAATAATTTTAAATACTAGCTGAGTGTAGGAGTTAAGTTGTGGTAACTGCACATTAGAATGGAGCCTATATATGTATTTCCAGCACTCAACCAGTTAAGAAATAAATTGGCAATGGAAAGAAATTGGGAAATTTAAAACTTAGTAATAAAGGACTTATTTATTTATTATTTATTTCTTGGTGTTATGGTTGCTTTTTACATTTATGGCTATATCGTGATCACAATTCAAATATAATATCAGGTCTAGCCTTTCGTTTATATCTTTGCTGCCCTCTTTAGAGGACTTCCACCCAAGACACTGATAACTCGGTCTTATTTTACAAGTGAAACAGAAATTGTTTATCACAGCAAAAGGCAGTGCTCCACTTCCCATGGGGATTCCATTTACTTATCTTGATGACTATTTGGTATGTCTTGTTAATAATGTTCAATGCAAATTATTTATTAGGGTTTAATGACACTTTAACAGCCAGGGTCATATCATGTCAGTGAGAACCACTGAGTAATGACAAGCAGCTGTCAGTCAGCTCTCCAACATCATAACTCTGAAATCTGCACTGCGTCACAGGTAGGGTTAGATTGGTTGAAGACATGCGCACCATCGACATGCAGTACGCCTTAGTACACAGCATCATAATTCCCCATGTAGGCAATCGGGTCAAGTGCCTTGCCCAAGGACACAACACGGGAGCGTGAATCAGTCGCTGAAATGGTCACCCATCCAACTACTAACCGCGCTCGACGTTGCTTAACTTCAGTAATCTGATGAGAACCGGTTACCGTGACGTGAAAAAAAAATTGACTTGTAATATTCCCTTTAATTCACTTACTTGAATGTCTTTTTATCAAAGTTTTGAGGAGTGACATTTTCTGATAATGCAAACGGGAGAGTTAATATCCACATTGGTTTCTTTAATGGTGTCCTCAAATGATTTTCCTTCCAGAGGGCTTATTTTTACTGCCCCCAACTTGGATTGGGGAATATATCCACTGGTGTACCTTTTTGTAGGGGTATGGTGGTGGTGGGAGCTTATGTCTTGGGTGGCTTATATCCATACAACACTCATCACTTATCATAAACAAAGAAATACATAATTGGTTTACTCTTTACCCAACGTAACGGCCAAAACTGGCCAGCGCTATTCTAAAAAATCGCCAATTAATTTTCATTATTTTTTTCATTTTTTGTCTCAAAAACATAGGTTATGACCCCTCATTGGAATGAGCTCATCGAGCTCGTTCCAATGAGGGGTCATAACCTATGTTTTTGAGACAAAAAATGAAAAAAAATAGTTATTCAAGAATATTTTTTGCAAGTGTCGTCTGCTTTTCATGTTAGGTAAAGGGTTAAAAGTTTAGTTCTACATAGGCTATACAAAACAACAACCTCAATCTGGCTATGCCTCTCCCTGCTGGTATACTTAAGCCTTTGAAACCTAGCAGCCGTTTTTCTGGCCAGGAACATGACACATCATAACATCATTGAATAAGATGGCAGTTCAGTATATGTGTGCAGTAGACCCATCAATATTTTCAATCTGCAGCCCCAATGGTGCACGTTGAAAATATTGATTGGTCCACCCCAAATAATGGATATGGACTCTTCCATGTGGTTCCATTGAACTGGAATGGAAGATTTCACTAGAGTTCAAAGGGTTAAGTAAACTTGTTGGTCTCAAACTTATTGGTTTGATTTCTGTATTGTGATTTGTACATTATATGTAAATTGTGTTTTATTTTCTGTGTACTGGTGAAATAAAATATATCAAATATACTACCAGTGTTCTAAGAGTCAACTCCCTGCATTCTGCTGGCAGATATTCCTGTCAGGACAGGGTTTCTATTGCTACTGAAATAAGTATAATTTGGGTGCATTTAATCAAATTTTCCCCCTGTAGATTTTTGCACCAATGATTTAATGATTTAAATTTACAGGAATTTTTCATCAAATCTAGTCATGGCTGCTTCAGAGCAGCCATGACTAGATTTGATCGAAAATATCTTGAAAACACTCAGTGGGTTAAGAGTTAATCCAGACATATTATAGAGACCTGTTGGGGATCCTTTACTTCTTCCTTTAAGAATTTCCATTTGGACACATGTTCTGAGATATTTAATGGCTTTAGTGATGAAAACGTCTGAGAGGCCCAGATTACCATAACTTTTCGGGACATTCGTTGATTTTTTGTAATAAAAATAAATTAAAATTATAAAAAATAACTATAAATGGATCACAAAAATGGAATGAGACAACCTTAAAATTTTCTGAAACAATTCAGCTCATTTGGCAGACAAGACTTCTTTAACCCTTTACCCAATGCAGACGATATCAAAATTTATTATTTTAATTACTATTTTTAATGAAAGTGTCAATGACACTGTAGCTTAACTTGTGTGTTGTGTTTGATGAAAAGGATAATGTTCAATGTTTATGAAACGATTATGAAATAAGACAAGAATTGTGATAATTGGGAATATGTTCATTTCTGTTCCCTGTGTGCTATGTTTATGATAAAAATAATATGAGGTGTACACTGTACTAAAGAGCTGAGGGATGGGTTAATATGACCTCACAGTTAATGTATGTGGCCCTCACAGTTAACGTATATCAACAAAAGTTACCAAGTTACAGTGAAATTATTCCAAAACGAGTCATCCTATCAAGTTACATTAAAATCCCCTCATAAATATGGCCTGTAGACTGTGCTAAAGGTTTTCAGGCTTCGGGCCCCTGTAGCCGTCAGTTTCCCAATTGCGTCCAAAGGGGACGTTCTCATCTAGACATTATATGAAGTCAATCTACCAAGTTACAATGAAATCCCTTAATAAATATGACCTGTAGACTGTGCTAAAGGTTTTTGGGCTTTGGGCTCTGGCAGCCATCATGGTTGAATGATCGCAACCAAAAGGGGACATTCTCATCTGGACACTATTTGGAGTCATCCTACCAAGTTACAATGAAATCCCTTCATAATTATGACCTGCAGACTGTTCTAAAGGTTTTCGGGCTTTGGGAACCTGAAGCCGTCACAGTTGCCCAATCGTGTCCAAAAGGGGACGTTCTCATCTAGACATTATATGAAGTCAACCTACCAAGTTACAATGAAATCCCTTCATAAATATGACCTGTAGACTGTGCTAAAGTTCTTCGGGCTCGGGCAGCCATCATGGTTGAATGATCGCAACCAAAAGGGGACATTCTCATCTGGACACTATTTGGAGTCATCCTACCAAGTTACAATGAAATCCCTTCATAATTATGACCTGCAGACTGTTCTAAAGGTTTTCGGGCTTTGGGAACCTGAAGCCGTTACAGTTGCCCAATCGTGTCCAAAAGGGGACGTTCTCATCTAGACATTATATGAAGTCAACCTACCAAGTTACAATGAAATCCCTTCATAAATATGACCTGTAGACTGTGCTAAAGTTTTTCGGGCTTCGGGCTCGGGCAGCTATCATGGTTGAATGATCGCAACCAAAGGGGACAATCTCATCTGGGCATCATCTGGAGTGATCTTGCAAAGTTACAATGAAATCCTTTCATAAATATGACCTGTAGACTGTACTCAAGGTTTTCGGGCTTCGGGCACCTGTAGCCATCACAGCTGACCAATCACGACCAAAAGGGGATGTCATCATCTAGGCATTATATGGAGTCAACCTAACAGGTTACAATGAAATCCTTCTATACATATAACCTTTTGCCTATGCTAAAGGTTTTTGGGCTCGGGCACCCATCAAGGCTGAATGATCATGGCCAAAATGGGACGTTCTCGTCTAGACATTATTTGGAGTCATCCTACCAAGTTACAATGAAATTCCCTCATAAATATGACCTGAAGACTGTGCTAAAGGTTTTCGGGCTTCGGGCACCTTTAGCCGTCACAGTAGCCCAATCATGTCCAAAAGGGGACGTTCTCATGTAGACATTATATGAAGTTAACCTACCAAGTTACAATGAAATACCTTCATAAATATGACCTGTAGACTGTGCTAAAGGTTTTCGGGCTTCGGGCTCGGGCAGCCATCATGGTTGAATGATCACAACCAAAGGGGACAATCTCATCTGGGCATTATGTGGAGTGATCCTGAGAAGTTACAATGAAATCCCTTCATAAATATGACCTGCAGACTGTGCTCAAGGTTTTCGGGCTTCGGGCACCTGTAGCCATCACAGTTGACCAATCATGACCAAAAGGGGATGTCATCATCTAGGCATTATATGGAGTCAACCTAACAGGTTACAATGAAATCCTTCTATAAATATAACCTTTTGCCTTTGCTAAAGGTTTTTGGGCTCGGGCACCCATCAAGGCTGAATGATCATGGCCAAAATGGGACGATCTCATCTAGACATTATTTGGAGTCATCCTACCAAGTTACAATGAAATCCCTTCATAAATATGACCTGTAGACAGTGCAAAAGGTTTTCGGGCTTCGGGCACCTTTAGCCGTCAAAGTTGCCCAATCATGTCCAAAAGGGGACGTTCTCATCTAGACATTATATGAAGTCAACCTACCAAGTTACAATGAAATCCCTTCATAAATATGACCTGTAGACTGTGCTTAAGGTTTTCGGGCTTCGGACTCGGGCAACCATCATGGTTGAATGATCGCAACCAAAGGGGACAATCTCATCTGGGCATCATCTGGAGTGATCCTGCGAAGTTACAATGAAATCCCTTCATAAATATGACCTGTAGACTGTGCTCAAGGTTTTCGGGCTTCGGGCACCTGTAGCCATCACAGTTGACCAATCACGACCAAAAGGGGATGTCATCATCTAGGCATTATATGGAGTCAACCTTACAGGTTACAATGAAATCCTTCTATAAATATAACCTTTTGCCTATGCTAAAGGTTTTTGGGCTCAGGCACCCATCAAGGCTGAATGATCATGGCCAAAATGGGACGTTCTCGTCTAGACATTATTTGGAGTCATCCTACCAAGTTACAATGAAATCCTCTCATAAATATGACCTGTAGACTGTGCTAAAGGTTTTCGGGCTTCGGGCACCTTTAGCCGTCACAGTAGCCCAATCATGTCCAAAATGGGCCGTTCTCATCTAGACATTATATGAAGTTAACCTACTAGGTTACAATGAAATCCCTTCATAAATATGACCTGTAGACTGTGCTAAAGGTTTTCGGGCTTCGGGCTTGGGCTCGGGCAGCCATCATGGCTGAATGATCGCAACCATAGGGGACAATCTCATCTGGGCATCATCTGGAGTGATCCTAAGAAGTTACAATGAAATCCCTTCATAAATATGACCTGTAGACTGTGCTCAAGGTTTTCGGGCTTCGGGCACTAGTAGCCATTACAACTGACCAATCATGAACAAAAGGGGATGTCATCATCTAGGCATTACATGGAGTCAACCTAACAGGTTACAATGAAATCCTTCCATAAATATGACCTTTTGCCTATGCTAAAGGTTTTTGGGCTCGGGCACCCATCAAGGCTGCATGATTGCGATCAAAATGGGACGTTCTCATCTAGACATTATTTGGAGTCATCCTACCAAGTTACAATGAAATCCCTTCATAAATATGACCTCTAGACTGTGCTAAAGGTTTTCGGGCTTTGGGCCCCTGTAGCCCTCACAGTTGCCCAATCATGCCCAAAAGGTGACTTTCTCATCTAGTATGATCAATGTATGAAGTCAACCCACCAAGTTACAATGAAATTCCTCAATAACTATGACCTGTAGACTGTGGTAAAGGTTTTCGGGTTTTGGGCTCGGGCAGTCGTCACGGTTGGCAGATCATGCCCAAATGGGGAAATTCTCATCTAGACATCATAAGGAGTCATCCTACCAAGTTACAATGAAATCCCTCCACATTAAACATGACCTGCAGACTGTGCTAAAAGTTTTTGGGTTTTGGGCTTGGGCAGCCATCACGGTTGATAGATCATGCCCAAAAGGGGACATTCTCATCTAGGCATTATACAGAGGCATCCTACCAAGTTACAATGAAATCCCTTCATAAATACGACCTGTAGACTGTGCTAATGGTTTTGGGGTTTTGGGCTCAGGCAGCCATACCGGTTGCCCGATCGCGACGAAAAGGGGACATTCTCATCTAGACATGACCCCAAACCTGCATATGAAATTTTGTGATGATCAGACAAGAACTGCGGGGTGTAGCCCGTGCTAAAGGAAAATGTGAACAGACGTCACAGACTCACAGACTCACAGACCACAGACTCACAGACTCACAGACTAACAGACTCACAGACTAACAGACTTCCGCAGGTGTGATGGCAATAGCTTATCTTGACTATGTCAAGTTAAGCTAAAAATGAACAAAAAAAATTCAACAAAACCATATCATGTGACCCCTCATTGGAACGAGCTCGATGAAAATTTGTTTACATATCTCTGCCTTGTTACCATAGTTACATAAATTGTAGCAAGGCAAAACCATGCAGACTAAATAATTTCACCGTTTTTATTGGGGTTTAATGGACAGCCAGGGTCACATCAAGTTCGACAGTTTTATGGACGAAGCTGGAGTACCCAGAGAGAAACACAGAGCAGTCGTCAGCAACTGTTCCTCAATATTACTAACTCCACACAAGCAGGATTAGCATTGGTTGAAGGCAAGTACAACGTTGACATGCAGTACGCCTTTGAACACAGTGCCACCATGCCCCCACGTGGGAAACATTTCACTTCAAAAGTAATTTGCTGCACAAACACAGAATATGAAGCTTTTAAATTGTGGTATCTGCACTTCAGAATAAAGCACAAGTGAGCTCATTCCAATGAGGTGTCACATGATATGGTTTTGTTGAAATATTTTGAAAAATTTCTTTCTTTCAATTGCTGAATTTGCAATTACGCGGGCGGATGCGGTCGATTCGTTAGGTAAAGGGTTAAGGAATCTATCTTAAATGTCTAAGGAGGTTGAGTCTTGGATGCAGGAACACTTATTTATCACTTTTGTAATTTAAATTTAATTTTTTTCCACACAAAGCTATGAATTTTAATGAATTAATAATGGCAAATAGAAACTATTTTTGGAGTGTTTATGATATGTTAAGGGGTAATTTGCAATTATGTGGGCAATTCGTTAGGTAAAGGGTTAAGGAATCTATCTTAACTGTCTAAGGAGGTTGAGTCTTGGATGCAGGAACACTTATTTATCACTTTTGTAATTTAAATTTAAATTTTTTCCACACAAAGCTATGAATTTTAATGAATTAATAATGGCAAATAGAAACTATTTTTGGAGTGTTTATGATATGTTAAGGGGTAAATGCCAAGGAATGGGAAGCATTATACTGTTATCATGCATCTGTTGGCAGAACATGTCTGAATGTCACGGTTTGGTGAAATCTTATCCCTTTCCAAGAAAACAATTTAAATGCAGTAGGTTCCACTCAATCTCCTACTGCTTAATGTTTTAACTGATAGAGTACTAAATTATTTTTGGCCATCAAAAATTTGTTCCCATATCTTTGCCTTGTTACAATAGTTACATAAATTGTAGCAAGGCAAAACCATGCAAACTAAATAATTTCACCGTTTTTATTGGGGGTTTAATGAAACTTTGGACAGCCAGGGTCTCATCAAGTTCAACAGTTTTATGGAGGAAGCTGGAGTACACGGAGAGAACCACAGAGCAGCAGTCAGCAACTGTTCCTCAATATTACTAACTCCACACAAGCAGGATTAGCATTGGCTGAAGGCAAGTACTCCGTTGATATGCAGTACACCTTTGAACACAGTGCCACCATGCCCCCACATGGGAAAAATTTCACTTCAAAAGTAGTTCGCTGCACAAACACAGAATATGAAGCTTTTAAATTGTGGTATCTGCACTTCAGAATAAAGCACAAGTGAGCTCATTCCAATGAGGTGTCACATGATATGGTTTCATTGAATTATTTGGAAAAAGAATTTTTTTCAACTACACAATATGTATATTATGCGGTGGATGCAAACAATTCATTGGGTAAAGGGTTAATTTATTTATTTATTTGTGTTTAAGGCCAGATATTTCTGCACAATGGCTAATCATGACCATAACAATTTTACGGGTGGAGGAAGCCGGAGTAACCGGAGGGAACCACCGAGCAATGGCAAGCAACTGTCAGCTCCCCAACATACCAACTCAACACAAGCAAGGCCAGCATTGGTTGAAGACAGGTGCACTATCAACGTGCTGTACACAACGCCACAGTACCCCCATGTGAGCAGGGGGGGGGGGGGGGGGGTAAAGGGTTAACCCATTTCATTGAATCCAATAGTCAAATACAAACCCATTTATAAAAATACAAAATTATCTGCCATGCATTCTCATTTTCAGTATCTGTAGCTATAGCTATAGTTGGTTGCTGGGTTCTATTTTATCATGAATAGAACTTGTTTATCACAATTAACAAGCACTATACACCCAGATTTCAGTTCTTGAATAATTTAGAATTTGAGAGTACCTTAGTGAGTGCAACCAGGGACCAATACTATCAAAAAATTTCAATTGTATTTTTCAGAATTGTATTTTCCACCTGCGAATATTAATCACGGTAAATAACAATTTATGTTTTAAAAGACGAGGCAATTTACCGCCCAGTAAATTGCCACATCTTTGAAAAAACACCAATGATTTATCCACTTTATAGAGATAAACATAAAATACAATTCTCTAAAATACAATTGTAAAAGCATTATAGTATTGGCCCATGCACATATTTCACAGTAAAAAACAAATATATTCCTGCTGTCTTGCTGATGGAAGTTACAGTACCTTGGCAGTGGTTTCTTGTGAAATTTTGGCTCTCTGTACAGGCAGTCAGGACTTGATTAGATACACCTGCTTTGCCTGAGTGTTACCTTATTACAATAAGTGAAAAATTATTCTCAATGTTTTCCTTGTAAGAATTATTTGCAAGAATTGATTCTGAGAGAAATCCAGACCCTCACCAATGGAAGACACACTCTCTCCCAACCCAATGTTTTTTCACTTCACATCTGTGGCATAGCCGGGGGGAAGCCTTCCCCCATTTCCACAGGCCCCCTCCAAAACATCCAGAATTCCACAAAGTGCAGGGCATTAGCTAATGAAATTACAAATGACATACCATGTTTGGTGAGAACTGACATTCCTCTAAGCCTCAAAATGTCTGCAAATAGTACCATTTGAGGCTTCCTTTCAAATTTCCCCATGGGAGGCTTAAGGATATTTTCTGAATCTACGACAAGAAGTAAATGAACATTTTGTAAGAATCAAAGTTGATTCTCAATGTTTTCCTTGCGAGAATCATCCGGAGAGACATCCAGACCCTCACCAATAGAAGACACACTCTCTCCCAATGCAGTGTTCTGCATTTCACAGCAGTGGCATAGCAATGGGGCCTGAAAGATCCTGAGCCCTCCAAAATTCCCACAGGCCTTTCCTAAACATCTGGAACTCACACAATCTGCTTGGGGCATCAACTAATGACATTACAGATGACATGCTACACTTGGAAAAAACTGATGTTCTTTTGAGCCTCGAAATGTCTCCAAATAGCAACATTTCTGGCTTATTTTGGGGCCCCGAGTCTCCCTGGAGACATTTTTTAAAATATGCCTTCTATCTCAGCAATGTGAGAGGGATACCACTTCCATACGTTTCCCCAACTCAAGACTTTGATCGGTGTGATATGCCTGTGGCATAAAAATGCTAAGACCCACCCAGAAGATAGGTGTGCCTCCACTCCCTAAACACCTGACTATGCACCTACTTCCCAGAATCGTTATTAGATGGCTTGTTAGTACCCCTGTCAGATACCTTCACCTTCCCCACCCCTTCATGTCAGGTGTCCTGGCTTTTGTCTCTAAATGTTAGGGAATAAACTTCATCTTCAAAGGTCTCTCACTCCTTGGTAGAGATTTTATGTGGTATGATTATTTGTTTTTTTTTGTCTCTTTACTGTGATAAGTGTAATCTACCAGTTACAGCCAACAGACCCCTCACAAGTACTGTCTGTCTCCTAAATGATTTTTGGGAAGAGAAGTGTATTGAATGAAATGCCATGAGTACATTCATGATTAACAATTACATGAACAACTGTCAAAGTGACAAGTATTTAAAACATCTATCTGTTGGTACCTGGAGGCAATTCTGGTGCTTTACAAGAAGATGAGAGATAAAATTGTGTAAAGTGGCATGTGGCAGATTATGTAACACTTAATTCACTTATACTATTACTGTTTGTTTTGATTCTCAAATAATAGGGTAGTTAAAGAATTAAAACACTGGGTGGGTTATTCTTAATGGAGTTGAGAGGATGAAAAGTATATGGACAGAACAGTGACTCACCATTTATTACAAAATGTCAATACTAAAAACAATTCACTAATGGATTAGACAGAAGAAGGAGTATTTGTCAAAGATTATCTTGCCATCTGTTGCAATATACTAACTTCCTTTGGCTGGAGCCAAAGACCAAACTTGATGAAATTAATTTCTTCACATTCACTCCAAAATGAGAGGTCACATTATATCCATTTACTCAACAGAGTTTTCAGAAAAAAATCAGTAGTGGAGCCCACTTAATTGGATATCTTTTAACTGAATAACCCTGTTAATTGAATATAATTTCCCAACACAAAACCATTTACCATACCTCCAGTACAAATTTGACCTGTCAACTGAATACAGGTTATAGAGTAAACTCCTGTTAACTGAATTAAAAATCTTGTGACAAGAAATTACCCCGACTATACCCAGTTTTCCTTTGTTTATAGACATATTTGGCCTCAGTACATCCAATACAGGCATTTAATTTATTATTCTTGTTTGACAGAGCTCCTGGAGCTCTGTCAAACAAGATATAATAGAATAAATGCTAACTTTATCTCCAGGATATCTAAATTTTATAGTAAATTTCCTTTCTTATTATACCTACCACAATTGTTTACTACAGGCTTGCACTACAGTGGAAGTCCCTAACTCGGATAAAATACTCTCTATTTTTGTCTTTCCCAAGCAAGTTGGGAAAGAAAAGTGGTGCAAAAGCACCAATAAAAATAAGCCAAAACTGGGTCGAGTGCAACCGGCGCAGACCCAGTACGGGACGCTCTCTCCCAAGTACAACTCCACGACTTCCGTTGCCAGTGCGCATACCGTCTCTAAAGACTCATTCTTTTTGAATCCGTAAACGTTAGAGTTATGTGATCAGCGGGGAGGAAAGATTCTTTACCCGTAAAGAAGACGGGAGGGCCTCCATGTAAACAATTGTGGTAGGTATAATAAGAAAGGAAATTTGCTATAAAATTTAGATTTCTTATCAACCTACTCACAATTGTTTACTACAGGCTGAATAGACAAAAGGCTGGAGGGAATCGCATAACCAACCCCCACATAACCCTAGTGCACTGGAACCGTGAAGCAGAAGGAAGAGGTCCCGAGGCTTATCAACCATAATGTCGCAATCATTGGTAAAGGACAATGAAAAGAGACATATGAGCCTGTGTGACACACAGACAGAAAAAAGGGCAGTAACAGCACAAGGCTGAAACTGACCTTCAAGAAGCCTAATGGCTATGGCAGACAACAGCCTGAGCAGAAGAAAGAGGACCCAAGGCAAAAAGGTCCTCCGACTGCTCCTGCAACTGGCGTAAATAAAAGGTGGAGAAAGTAGAAGCATTTCTCCAGTAGGCTGCCTGCATAACATCCGACAACTTGACGGAGTTAGAATAAGCCCAAGAGGTAGACAGTGCCCGCACCTCGTGGGCAGAAATACGATTGGTAATACAATCGCCAGCTGCTAAACGACTATAAGCCGTACGAATAGCAAGACAAATCCATCGAGAAATGGATTGAGGAGAGATCTTCTGTCGACCCGGAATGAGAGACAGAAAAAACCGTTTTCTGCCCTTCCGTATGAAGCGTGTCCGATCAAGATAAATGCGAATAGCACGGACCGGACAGAGCAAAGGGCGAGTACCCTCAACAGAGGGAAGAGCCCTGATACAGATAGGAGGAGGAGTAGTATCTGGTAACTGATTCTTAGCCAAAAAGGAGCAATCAGTGGTAAAAGTAACACTGTTGGGAGAACTCCTAAAAAAGGCCGGGTCAACCGAGAGGGCGTGAAGCTCACTAACCCGTCTGGCCGAAGCAAATGCCATCAGAAAAGCCGTCTTGTATGTGAGAAATTGCATATCCACCTGGGATAAAGGTTCGAACGGTGCCCCCCCCAAGCAAAGCAGCACCCACGAAAGATTCCATCGTGGAGTAAGCTGCAAAGTCCGAGGCCTTTTCAAAGAAAAGTGCCGAACAAGCTTGGAGAGGTAAGGATTAGTGCCGATACGACGCTTCCCCACATAAGAAAAAGTCTCTGAAAGCATAGACCTGTAACCCTTGATGGTAACAGGCTGGAGACCCCGAGAATCAAACAGATATACCAGAAACTCCGCAATCTGTGAAATCGAAGGATTGGCATAATCAACAGAGTGATCAGCACACCATCGACAGAAGACCTTCCATTTAGCTGCATAAGCTAAACCAGTGGAGTGCCTCCTTGAAGAAGAAATGCACTCCACTGCTCGTCTCGAAAAAACCTCTACGGAGGAGACAGGACCTGACAAAAGATATGCGTGAAGGCACAATGAAGTCGGGTCGACGTGAAACCTCCTCGGGCGACCTTGACAAAGAAGGTCGCGACGTAGCGGGAGACGTGCCGGAACCGCCGCCATCAGCGAGCGGAGCTGATTGATCCACACCCGCTGAGGCGACAGGGGAGCGATCAGAATGATTTGACAACTGCAGGTTCGAATTTTGGCGAGAACCTGAGGAAGAATCGGAACTGGCGGGAAGGCGTAGCCGACTAGACCGTTCCAATCGAGTGACAGAGCGTCCACGGCAAAAGCCAGAGGATCTGGACACGGGGACACGAAAGTGTCCACCTGATGGTTCCAACGAGTCGCAAAGAGATCGATGTGGGGACGTCCCCAGAGATCGCAAAGCGACTGGAACACTGCCCTGTGAAGCATCCACTCGGTGGAAATAACCCTGCCCTGTCGGGACAGGGAGTCGGCTAGGACGTTCAGACGACCGGGAATGTGACGAACAACCACCCCGGCGTGAACCTCCTGAGCGAGCATTAAAAGATCCCGAGCTAACTCGTACATCGGAAGCGAGTGCGTGCCGCCCTGGTTCCGAATGTAAGCAACCACTGTCGAATTGTCGGATAGTAGAAGGACCTGGCGATTCGACAAGTGAGGGATCCACTGCCTGAAACTCAGAAGAAGAGCAAGAAGCTCCTTCTGGTTGATGTGTAGAGCTGCTTGATCCTGGTCCCACATCCCGTGTAGGGAAAGACCGAGAGGATCCAACGTTGCACCCCATCCGAGATCGCTGGCATCTGCCGTCAGGACGCGATCGGACGTGGGTAAGTCCAGCGGAACACCCTGCGTAATCCACTGAACATCTGTCCAGGGAAGAAGGTGAGGATACAGAGAGTCCGGAAACGGAAGCACCTGATCCAGAGAATCTACATTCGGTCTCCAACGACTGAGCAGAAAGTGTTGGAGAGGTCTGACACGCAGCCGACCTAGAGGAATGAGATCCGTCACCGAACCGCAGAGACCGATCAGCCGGAGAAAACTCCGAGCGGTCGCGGACCTGGACTGGGACAGAGTCAGAGCAAAAGCTGAGAGAATCACAGCCTTGGCCTGGGGAACAGCCACCAAATTGAATTTGGTTTGGAAAGACATCCCCAGATGACAAAACGACTGAGAAGGGACCAGGTCCGACTTCTCCTCGTTGACTCTGAATCCTAGCGACGTGAGCAAGCTCAACAGAGTGGCGACATCCGATTCCAGTAAGGCAGCATTGGAATGCCTCTGGAGGATATCGTCCAGATATGCCGAAGTAGTCACCCTGGACTGTGTGCGATGGAACGCTATCACATGCGACATCAGTCTGGTGAACGCCCAAGGAGCCAGGTTGAGGCCGAAAGGCATGGCCTTGAACTGGTAAACTCGCCCCAGAAAAGCGAACCTGAGATACTTCCGTGACGCCCGATGCATTGGAACGTGGAAGTAAGCGTCTCGCAGGTCGATGCTGGCTGCGAAATCTCCCTGGTGAATTGAATGGCAGACCGACCTGAAAGTCTCCATGCTGAACTTGGGAGCAATGATAGACTGGTTCAGGATGCTCAGATCGATAACCGGTCGGAGTCGGCCGTCCTTCTTCGGCACCAAGAACAGGTGGGAATAGAAACCCACTGACTGAACGTTCTTGACGACCTCGATCGCCCCCTTTGCCAGGAGATTGGCAATCTCCGTGGACAAAAGTTCCCGACGTAAAACGTCTGAAGGAACTGTGGTTGGAAGAGGCACCCTTGACAGAGTGGGGTGCCGTCGGAAGGATATGCGCAGCCCGGACCGAACAACATCTAACACCCATGGATCGGATGTGATGGTGGTCCAATGGTCTGCAAACTCTGCTATCCTTCCTCCAACCTGGGACGAGTCGAGGTGAGGACCTTCATTTCCAGCCCCGACGAGGCCCGCGAGAGGAGAAACCACCTCCTCTGCTAAATGAAGAATCCTGAGACTTCCCTCGATTCTGCCGACCCCTACCTTTACCCCGTGAGTAAGAAGCAGAGGCGGCGGCAGAAGGACCAGCCTTTTGCTTCACAGAGGAAGCAGAAGGGTACTTGTTAGGCTTGGAACGGCCCTTGCCTCCCCGAGAAGGCTGATCAAGCTGACGAAACAGCAGCTGATCTTTGGAATGACGTAGGACGTCATCCCGGACCGTCGACACGGAACCATGGAAAAGTTGCGGACCTGCCAAAGAAGCAGATCGAAGAGTAGCACGCTGCTCCTCGGGAAGGGATCGTCCTGTGTCCAGCACAGCGTCCCTTCGAACTAATTCCAAATTGGCCGTGTTACAGGCATGCGTGTGAGTAAGGTGCATAAGCGCCTTGGACAGCACATGCAAAGGAGCCTGTACCTCGTCAAACTTATCTGGAGGCAGATAAGCAGCCAAAGCTGAGACGACGTGATCTGAGAGAGAAAGCATGCCAAGCATCTCTCTAGATAAGCCCAACGTGGACTCCAGAGTCGTCATTGGAATGACGGCAGACTTGGGCTTGGAAAGCCCGAGGGAAGTGGAGTCCTGATCCAGAACCGTCAAAGTCTGGCAGACTGACGGATTGGCGGAATCGTAGGAACGATAACGCACAGGAGGCAAAAAGGTGTCAACCCTGGTGAAGAACGAAGTCTTCAAAGCCTTGGAATTCAGCTTGGCATCCAATGCTGAAAAAGCTTCAACCACCTGTACCGACTGGCACGGTCGAAGGCGCCCAGAAGCAGGTTGCTCCATAGGCTGTTGGCGCGCGACCGAAGATCGCGGCCAGGCTGACACTGTCGGCTGGTTAGCAGGTTTGAGCTCAGGCAGAAACCCAAACACAAAGTCAAGAGCCGCCCCCAAGTCCGAAGACTGCTGGCCCTCGACCTCAAGCATGTCGGACTCCTCCCCAGAGTCGGAAGACACATAGCCCATCGTGGGCAAACCAGCCGACGCCTCCCATGGTGTCGGGACACCAGAGGAATCGGAAACCGGCCTGTTTCCAATCCCGGGAGGCGGCGCCATAGGAGGCGCCTGGAAACCACCCATAGCCTCGCTGGAAGCAACAGGAAGGCTCTTTGAGAGAACCTGAGTGAGTAAGGAGAGGGCCTCCCTAAGCTCACTGCCTGTACCGACCGGTTCGACAGGGGAGCGAACCGGCAAAGTGGCTTCACCTCTGACCCTCTTAACCAGCGAAGGGTCACGATCCTCCAAAACACCCGACGCGGGACGACGGGCGGCAGCCGAAACATCTGAAGGCAGACGTGTATAGGGGTACGAGGCACCCCGAGGATCAATATTGCGAGAACTCATGAGAGTCACCGCGGACCTCTGCGGGGCAGAAGGTCCAGGCTGCACAAAAGGCGTTGGTCCCCCAAAACTGGTCGTGTGACCAGAGTGAGCGGACGGAAACGCCACGGAGTTCATAGTGTTTCCACTATGAACATCCGAATCCAAAGACACAACTGTGGTACTCGACGGCGACGAGACCACAGCGATGGGCTCGGCCGGCAGCCCCTTCCGACTTCGCCGAGTTGAAGTCAGGGAAGGCTGGGGCCGATATCCCACGTCTACAGTATCGGACAGTTCTGCAGTCCCCTGCAGCGAAAAGCCGAGGCCGGCTGAAACAGACAACGAAGCAGACGGACCAGCAGCAGTAGTAGATACGTCGAGAGTCGTTGAGGCTGGTGAAATAATGGAGAGAGCACACCGGCTCGGCTCCGAAGGAGGAGTCACAACCCTAGTGACAGCCTCAGATGTCGACTGGAGGGGGACCGTAGTCCCGGAACCAGGCATCTCTACACCAGAACACTCAACGGCTCCCGCAGTATCCACCACAGGAAAAGACTGCACATCCCCCACGGAGGAGGAATAACTCTCACCAGACAAAGTCGGCTCGGGAGGCCCCGAACGACCACGTTCTCCTTTCACGCGGGAGCGGGAGGCACGGCCACGAGAACAAACGACACGATTTACAGACGCCCAAAAGGTGGAAGACCATGTTCCACAGACACCACACGGCCGCTCGGCCGAACACCCATTACAGGAGGAACACGACGAATGTACATCGTCCACATGCTTAGGCAGCAGACACTGCCCACAAGGAATTGTCCTAGGCATGAAAGAGGTGAGAGGAGCAGAGAAGGTGAGATCAGAAAACAGAACACCCCCAAAGAGAGAAAGGTGACAGAAACAAAGACCCCAGACGGCCGACCGGGAACCACCCAACAGGAAGACTACTCTCAACAGAAAGAAGAAACACTGTAGGAGTGGTACCCCGCTGACACCTAACTCTAACACAATTAAAAAATTTTGCAAAAAAAGCATTAACAATAATTGTGAAATAATCTAAGTCCGAACCGCGTGGCCCGCGTGGCCCGCGAAATCCGCGCGCGACTCGAGAGAGAGCAAATAAATATACATGATGGACATATAATAGAAAAAAGAGAATATAAAACACTGTTCCTGAGAATACAAAGGATACACTGTGGTATAATGAATCAGGAATCATCAAACATCGAGTTGGTGGAACACTGATAAGCGTGCAAAAACATCTCGACACGAAGCGGATTTTAAAAAGAATGAGTCTTTAGAGACGGTATGCGCACTGGCAACGGAAGTCGTGGAGTTGTACTTGGGAGAGAGCGTCCCGTACTGGGTCTGCGCCGGTTGCACTCGACCCAGTTTTGGCTTATTTTTATTGGTGCTTTTGCACCACTTTTCTTTCCCAACTTGCTTGGGAAAGACAAAAATAGAGAGTATTTTATCCGAGTTAGGGACTTCCACTGTAGTGCAAGCCTGTAGTAAACAATTGTGAGTAGGTTGATAAGAAACAGGAAAGTGACACAATACCTGTTAACTGAATACTCCTGTTACTTGAATAATTTTCATTGGCAAAGTGGCTATTCAATTAACAGGGTTCCACTGTACCAAAATAATACATATTCCAAATGGATTTAAACTTTTACCCAATACTACTAAAAGTGGACATTTGCCAAATTCTTTCTGAAATAATTAAAACGTTTATTTTTGTGCTTCAAAAACATAACTGATGACCGACCCCTCCCCCCCCCCCCCCCACCCCCACCATTGTAACAAGCTTATTTTAAAGAGGGGTCATAAACAATGTTTGGCCATTTTCATGAGTAGCACTAATTATAAGTGAAATAATGTTTAAGAATTTCCCCCTCATCTCAGCAGCATAGTGTGCAGGATGAGTGGAATTCTTGGTATGCAGACATTTCCCCATCAGACATTTCCCTATTCGGACATTTCCACATACAGTTTAGGCTGGACATTTCCCCCATTGGACATTTCCCCATGCTGCTTAATCAAAAAATGGATTTTTCCCCATATGGACATTTCCCCATCCATGTCATTTAAAAAATGAACATTTCCCCATTCTCATTCTTTGCGCTAACCTCATTTATTTCTCTTTTGAAATTAATCCCTTATAAGTTACTCCAGATACCAAAAAAAACTAGACTGCTATACAAAAAAAAAAACTTAGAAAATACTTTATTCAAAATAATTCTTGTACAACTAAATAAATTTTTTCATTTTTTTGCTTCCAAAACATTGGTTATGACACCTCATAGGAGTGTCTCTGTGACCCCAATGAAATTTTTATTTGGTTGTATGAGAATTATTTTGCAAGTGTAAAGGGTTCAAAATGTGCTAAAATATATCATGCGCCCTTCTGCTGCTAAACATGTTTTAAAAATGTGCTAAAAATATACTATACTCGCCCAAAAAAGAAAGTGTGCATTGCAGAAATTGATCAAATTCCAAAAAAATAATTTTGTAGGTGTAAAGCGTGTTAACCTGTTCACGAATAAGTTATATTGAACACAAAAACAGCTTTCCCCGTTAAAATTGCATTAATGTTAAATGACGTGCTGCATGTTTGTGAAAAGGCATGTTTTGCACGTGGAGAGTCTGAAAATTCATGCAGCAGTGTGAATCCTTGGGTATTTAAACACTAAAGTAAGGCCTTCCTATCGTTCACATTCAAACTTGCGCTGCTGTTAAAACGACTCCACATTAGCATGCCAAGATTGACAATGAATCAACGTCTCCTTGCCCTGGTATGATTACAGCTGGCAGAACACACAGAGAGGTTGCCCAGCATTTGAACTGCCACCGTAACACTGTAGACAGGCTAGTCCATCGACATGCACAACATGATGACGTTCCAGACCGACCCCGCTCTGGGAGACCCCGAGTTACCACCCCTGCACAAGATCGGTATATCCGTGTCGTCCATCTCCGGAACCGGCAACAAATGGCAACAACGACAGCCAGGAACATCCCTAACCTGAGACGGATACATCCTCAAACAGTAATCAACCGGCTGAGAGAATACGGCTTACGTCCTCGAAGACCTGCAATTTGTCCGATTTTGACGTTACGTCATCGTCGTGCTCAACTGCAGTGGTGTAGACAACATCTCAGGCATCCCTTACACTGGTGGTGACGTGTTTTATTCACAGATGAATGTCGTTTCCATCTTTCATCATCAGATGGCCGCCAGAGAGTGTACAGACGTCGAAACGAACGCTACGCAGATCCATGTGTCATGGAACGAAACCGTTATGGGGGAGGGTCCCTCATGGTGTGGGGTGGCATCACTGCCCGTAACAGAACTGAGCTGGTCATTATTGATGGCAATCTCAATGCAGCCAGATATCGTGATGAAGTGCTTACACCTGTTGTTGTCCCATTTCTGCAACGTCACGGCCCCGGCGTCATTCTACAGCAGGACAATGCCCGACCCCACGCAGCTCGTGTTGTTCAACAGTATCTGCAGCAACAACAAGTGGATGTTCTTCCCTGGCCCGCAAATTCGCCCGATATCTCACCCATTGAGCATGTACAGGATGAAATGAAACGTCAGCTACGCCGGCTTCCCCATGCACCGTCAACGCTTGTGGAACTCCAAAGACAGCTTATCAGAATACGGAACAACATCCCACAACACTTCCATGCTAACTTGTTCGCTTCCATGAGGCGTAGATGCACAGCAGTAGTCGATGCAGACGGAGGTCATACCAGATATTGAGTGTGTGACTTTTGTGTTTGACCCTTAGTGTCTTTGACTCTCCATGGCACCAAGAGTATTCGTCAGTAGCATAATGAAATTTCTCGTGTTGATTACAAATTGATTCATCTGTGATTGAATATAATTTCAATGAATGAAAATGATATATATCTTTTTTTAGTGTTATTTGTCAGCATGCACACTTTCTTTTTTGGGAGAGTATATGTGCTCAGTTGTGTAAATACTTTTTTTTAACGTTTGAAATATATGAATAAAATAAATAAAACTTGCCAAGAGTTAGTTGTTACTCATTCACAAAACCAACATTTATGTCCGATGGGGAAATTGTCAGACAGGGAAATGTCTATGGGGAAATGTCCGATGGGGAAATGTCTGGGATTTAAAATTCTTTGAGTATAAATCTGAAGGTTTGAAGGGTGAATCTCCCCTCCCTTTCAGGGTCTTTAGTTTATCTATACTTTGGTTTACCTACCATGATTTCTTTGAGTAAGAGAGCAAAATTTTTCTCTGTTTTTGGAAAAACACGGGTTTTACTACTGACATATAGAGGATATGGAATGAGTGTTTTTCTCATATAATATTTATGAAACGAGTATAAGAATTTTCCATTTGGGCGAGCCTCTGACGATCATATGACACACACACGCACAAATTAAGCTACTTAGTATGACTTTTTAACCCATCACCTAACTTGAGTTGCAGATGGCACTTGGAAAAAAACATCCTCATATAACTAAAAATTTTCATTTTTTGCTTTCAAAACATAGGTTATAACCCCCCATTGGAACGAGCGTGACACGCTAGTTCCAATGAGGAGTCATAACCTATGTTTTGGAAGCAAAAAGTGAAAATATAAAAAAAAATGAATGGCGTTTTTCGTGTATTGCGTGAGACGGTTTTTGCCGTTACTTAGGTAAAAGATTAATACAATATAACCCACCCTAAATAGGACAGATAACATAAATTCTCCCTACTGAAATTATGCAAATCTGACCCAGTTGTATTATGTTTAGCCAATCAAATTGTCCAGTTTTGAAATTGACCAATGAAAGCTCCCTACTCTAATTATGCAAATTATGAAAATGTGACCCAGTTGTATTTTGTTCAGCCACTCAAATTGTCTAGTTTTGAAATTGACCAATGAAATTGACAGAAGGCTTTATTTATCACTGATTAATATGAAAACAAAATATCAAATGTTTTAAAGTGAACAAAACGGACGAGTTATATGATAAAGTATTTTATGGTATCAATACACACAATATTACAGGGATCATTGACTTTCCCTTGAAAGTGATTCGGGTATCTATTACATATTGTACTGACTAAACAAAATAGTCCAGTTATTCCCTCCAAGCCTTCAGGTTTATGGTCATCAGATAATCTCTCTCCTTCTACACACTGTGCTGCTGGGATGAGAGGGGGGAATTTGGTGTTAGAGGTCATTGTTGATTACCCTAATTTAGTTTAAACAATATTTTTCTCAGACATCTATGTTGCATGCATATATTTCATAGTTAACAAAAAAGATTTAACCCTTTACCCAACATAATGGCCAAAACCGGCCAGTGCTATTCACCAAATGAGATCTCAATTCAAATTTTATTACTTTTTCATTTTTTTTTCACAAAAACATAGCTTATGACCCCTCAATGAGCTTGTTCCAATGAGGGGATAATAAGCTATGTTTTTTTTGATGCAAAAAATCGCAAAAGAATTAGTGCTTCAAGAATTCTATTTGCAAGTGTTGTCTGCTTTTCATGTTAGGTAAAGGGTTAATAGTACAAAATACTGACATACACAGTGTAACGATTAACAATTTACTGTCAAGATGAAGGATTCGACAGAAATCGTCAAGCTTAAGTGAGCCATCTCCCTCTACCCAAATTTGTGCTTGGTTCATTGTGCCTCGGGACCTCAGGTGACAGGTGGTGATTTGCAGTGCTGTTGCTTTTACTGACTCATATGTTCAGGTCGCTAAAGGAGATGATGTTGGTGTGTGAGCTCTCAGCCGTGGTGCTGAAAATTATATACCTCGGATTACCTCCCATTCAAAACTCTCTTCTAAATTCTTGATAATAAAGAGAAAATTACATTACATTTCTGAACAATAAGTGTAGCATATGTTTGATATTTACAGCCCATTAATGCAAAAATTTCACTCAAGTGGCTTCCATTAATTATACCTTTCATAATTAATATTAATCTAAGAATAAAGCAAAATATCAAAAACACACCAAACTATTTAACATCAGCTGAGTTAACCTTTACACAGACTATTAACTCTGGAGATAATGCTCTTAGGAAGCATTTTAATGTTAGAGAAGGGAAGCAGATTAAGAGGGTACAGAACTAGGATCACAAAAGTGGTATTTTTCTCAATCAGATCATGATCAAAGCTGGAGCCACTAATGCACCATGGGGGGGGGGGGGGGGGGGTCAAGATTTCATTAACCCAATACCCAACATATTGGCTAAAACTGGTCAGCATTATTCACAAAAATCACCATTCAATTTTCATTCTTTTTTCGTTTTTTGTCTCTAAAACATAGCTTATGACCACTCATTGGAATGAGCTCTGTGAGCTCATTCCAATGAGGGGCCATAAGCTATTTTTTATGCAAAAATTTAAAAAGTTTAGTTCTTCAAGAATATTTTCTGAAAGTGTTGACTGCCTTTCATGCTAGGTAAAGGGTTAATAAAATATTGTTAAATAAAGAAAAAAATAAATAAATAGCATCCCAGAATCAATGTTTTCACATTTATTTTCCAACAGATGGAGATTCTATAGTGCAGTTGGGAAGAAAGTGGCTAGATAAATGCAAACAGATCACCACCCAGTCCTCATTTGGCAAATTGGTACACTATACTCAAGGAGACCTTTTTTTAGCTCATCTTGACAAAGTCAAGCTGAGCTAATCTCATCGCTCTCCGTCCGTCGTCCGTCGTCTGTCGTCCGTCAACACCATGTTTTGGTCTTCTCCTCCAAAGCCACTTTGCCAATTCAAGTGAAAGTTTGTGTGAGTGATGGTCCCAAAGGGGCAATTCATTTTTGTTCAACTCAGCATGCCCAGCCCCATAGGGAGGGAGTGGGGGAAAATGCTCCAAAATATTTTTTAAAATCTTCTTCTCAAGAACCAGTGTGTACAATGACTTGATATTTGCTATGGAGCTTCCATATGAGGTGTAGAATCAAGTTTGTTCAAACGAAGTTCGTGAAGTAATATTTGGCTTTGTAATAGGAGGGGTAAGATTTTTGACCCCGCCCAAAATTTCTATTTTCTGAACCGATGGTCCGGTATGAACCAAATTTGGTTTGTGGTAGTATTGGGTCATAAGTACTTGACCTATGCAAAAAAAAAATTACCGCATCCCCATGGGAACCCTGGGAGCTAAAAATAAAAATATTTTCAAACGCCCATACTTCCCAAACCCCACGGAACAGAGAGCTTTTATTTGGTATGAAGTATCCTTATGACCAGTAGAATTGAATGGTAAAAAAAAATGCCATCGGTTATGTTAGGGTGTTCTGTAATGGGCATCGAAAAAATGCTGAGTCAGCATATTTGCAAAAATTTTAAAAAATCTTTTCTCCAGAACCAATCATCAGAATATTATTATTATTTATTGGAGTTTAAGGTCACATACTTATGCACAATGGCTAATCGTGACCGTGACAGTTTTACGGGTGGAGGAAGCCGGAGTACCCGGAGAGAACCACCGAGCAACGATGAGCAGCTGTCAGCTCTCCAACATCGTAACTCTGAACTCTGCACCGCAGCACAGGCAGGGTTAGACTGGTTGAAGACATGCGCACCATCGACGTGCAGTACGCCTCAGTACACAGCGTCATCGTGCCCCCATGTAGGCAATCGGGGTGAAGTGCCTTGCCCAAGGACACAACGCGGTCGCCGCAGGTGGGATTCGAACCGAGGACCTCTCGGCTTGCAGCCTGCACCTCTACCAACTGAGCCACCGCGCCCCCAATCATCAGAATCTTTTGATATTTGGTATACAGCATTCATAGGGGGGTCAGATAAAAGTTTGTTGAAATAAAGCTCATTGGTTCATATTTGGGCTCTCTACAGGAGCCTGAAGTTTTAACATAGGGTAATATGGGGAATATTCTTTAAAAATCTTCTTCTTCAGAACCACCAGTCAGAATCTTTTAATATTTGGAAAACATCATTGTTATGAGGGTCGGATTCTAGATTGTTCAAACCAAGTCCCTAGGTTAATATTTGGGCTTCCTACGGAAGCCCAAATTTTATCTTTGTTCAATATGGAGGGTAATTTAAAAAAATCTTCTTCTTCAGATCCATCAGTCAGAATGCTTTGATATTTGGTATGCAACATCTCTATGGGGGTCAGATTCAAGTTTGTTCAAATCAGATCCCTAGGTATATATTTGGGCTCACTATGGTAGCCCAAATTTTTACTTAGTGCAATATGAGGAAATTTCTTTAAAAATATTCTTCTTCAGATACACCAGTCGGAATGCTTTTATATTTGGTATACAACATCTCAAGGGGGGGGGGGGGGGGGGGGGGGGGGGGCAGATTCCAGGTTAATCAATTCAAGTGCCTAGGTTAATATTTGGGCTCCATATGGGAACATGAAATTTAACTTAGTACAATATGAGGGAATTTCTTCAAAAATCTTCTTCTTCAGATTCACTTGTCAGAATGCTTTCACATTTGGTATACAACATCTCTAGGGGGGTCAGATTCAAGTTTGTTCAAAACAGATCCATAGGTTAATATTTGGGCTCGCTATGGTAGCCCAAATTTGAACTTAGTGCAATTCGAAGAAATTTCTTTACAATTTCTCTTCTTCAGATCCAACAGTCAGAATGCTTTCATATTCGGTACACAACATCTCTAGGAAAGTCAGATTTAACTGTGTTCAAATCAAGAGCCTGGGTTAATATTTGGGCTCTCTATGGGAGCCGGAATTGGCCATTTTGCTGAAGAATTAAAAATTTTGTATTCAGTACCCTCTAGAGGTACTAAGATTAATCCACATAGGTTGTATCAAGGGGCTTCATAGGGGAGCTCTACATTTTACTTATGATCAACTGAAGAAAAGGCATGATGCCCAGATTATTTTTGTCACTCCTGAGGGACTCAAGGATTGACAGTGTAGCCTATGGAGATGGCTTGCTTAATGTAGACTCATTCTTGGACTCTGTTTAAATTGTGTTCTGTACAAGATGAGTGCTTCAGGCCCCATGGGGCCTCTTGTCTTTCTGAAGTTTTTCCCACAAATTATTTTCACTTCCATACATGACCAACATGACACATTTTTTTCACATTTTAGTTTTCCATCAGCATTCTGTGCTTCCAGTAGAATTTCAAAGCACTGATTACTGATCAGTCAGAGATGTGACAAGGGCTGTTACTTCTTTCAAAAAAGAAAACAGCCCTCAGTATTTCATATACCATGCTATTTTCTTTGTTTTAAAGTGCATTGGATGTAATATATAGCAAAGGAATTTGCTCTGTGAGCCAATTACAAAATACCAAAACCAATGTGCTGTTTCTTGGTTGCTTTTTTTTAAATTCCATGTGGGTTTGTTTTATCCTATGATGATACAGGGCCTAAAGTAAGTGTATGATTTTCAGGGTCTTTTTACTGATTTATAACCAGTATCCACTCATTTCTATACAACTGAATTGCTGGAATGCTCAATGGTCACATATAGAAAACTGTCGATGAGTCTCATCTGCTGCCATCTTGAAGGGAGGAGGCGAGGGGGGGGGGGGGGGACTGTTGCAATAAATAAACAATGTTCAACAAACAAAATTTTCTTAAAGGTTTTCAGTTTTCTGATGTCTCACAATTGTTATTATTATTATTATTATTATTATTATTATTATTATTATTATTATTATTATTTTAAAAGAATATACTTTCATGTCTGTGAAAAATAAATATGCTGATAATGTGCCCAATTATTGTAACATTTTTTAGTTATTGTCGACAAAAAAAACCCCAAGTGCTCAGATTGGAAACTTGATAGTGTGTTGCCAGTTTTTTGAGCTAGGCTTTTGATTGATGATGTGAAAGCTGTTATACTTGTGACTATACCTTTCACATCATCAATAGGGTGTGAGTTGCATAGTTTATATATGCTCTAGAAGCTCTAGTCATTGAACAATCTAGTCTGTGTGTGTGTATGTGTGTGTGTGTTTATGTAAGTAAAGGTAGGTGTATCTCAATGTGTATATGTATATATGCATATGTATCTCTGTTTTATTCTTGTACACATATATAGGGGTATCTTAGGTATATATGTGTTAGGCATCACATATTGTGGGTGTCGTTCTGTTGGTTGATGAAGATGGACTAAGGCCACATGTCTTGTTATATTTTTGTTACGCATTTTTGTGTACCACTTTTGTCATGTATCATCAGTTGATATTTAATCCTTTGAACCTAGCGACAGCTTTTCCGGCCAGGAACATGATATGCCATAACGTTATTAAATAGGATGGCTGTTTGGTAAACAAGTGAGGTAGACCAATTAATATTTTCAACGTGTAGCCCAGAGGCTGCACGTTGAAAATATTGATTGGTCTACCCCAAATAATGAATATGAACTCTTCTAATTGTTTTTATTGAACTGGCATACCACCAGGGTTCAAAGGATTAAGACAATAAAAGTATTATTATTATTATTATAGGAGGAGTTACATTGATTGACATGATACCATCTTGGGCAGGGAGGGGCAGATTGTGTTGTAATGTTTTTCTCTCTAACATTTCAGTGATCTAGTTGTATAGAGATCAGTGCTATTAAGTATCTCTGTCAGTTGTTCCATAATAATAATAATAACTTTATTGTCTTTCATCCCCATACATGGGTATATGACATCATGACAAAATGATGTGAATAAATGTACATAGAGGACATAACAATAGCTAACATGACGAAATTGTGGAGAAAAAAAAATAAAAAAGTTATTGAAACATCCATACACGCACAAAACTAAGTCAGACGGTATGTAACAACATCTCATTTGTGGCTAATTTGAGTCCCGAATCAAATGCACATGAAGATAGACTAGAAAGGAACATCTCAATTATTAGTAATTTGTGAAGTTGCCAAAGCTTCTTCACGCCTAGAGAACCGGTTTCTGAACATAACGCAGGACCCTGGGTGTTATGGCATAATCAAAAGACCCAATTAATGTCACTGCGAGATCAAGATGGCTCATGTCAGCAACACCTAGGATAATGACATCTATTTCCCGAAAGAATGCTTGTCTTTCTTGCGAGTAACAAGAACATTCGAAAAGGAAATGAAATTCATCTTCTCCTTATCTGTACAAAACTGACAAAGTCTTTCACCGGAGGGAATAGGTGTCTCCTATGCCTACCAGTCTCAATCGCTGGCCTGTGGGCACTTATTCTCAATTTAGTAAACAAATGCCTAGTGACATGATCTCTTTCCGTTGTCAAATATTCCTCCAGGGTGAAGGCATCTTTCATCGTTTTAGAAAAAGCAAATTTATAGGAGTTTTGTACAGTCGATGACCACCAAGTTACATACTTCTCTTGTAGCGCCTTCTCTAATGAAAAGAGGAGTTTCTTGGTGTCAAAAGTACTCTGATTATGCCACACATGCTCGAAATTGAGGCAATGTAGAATGGTTCTGACTGCTTGTAACCAGGAATTAGTTTCTATTTGGTATGCTTCACTGAAGCATGCGTGTGATAGAGACTGGACACAATCAAGTGCAACCCCTAGATCCACTCCTGCATTTCTTATCTACTGTCATTTACAGGGTCATTTCAATGAATGCTTTTGTATAAAAAGTTTTTCCACAAGAAAACTTATTTATTCTGTAGAAAACTGTAGTCTTATAAGTTATACCTTATATAATACTTATAACCAAAGTCATGCAGTGATTTTATCAGTGGCACATTTTGTAGCCAGATTGTTGCTTCAAAAATGCTGTCATCTGTATCAGTGGCCTGATAAAACTGACAATTACACTTGCTAATCTTTATCTCATTATTTTGTGGCAGCTTTCAACATAATCTTAACAGTTTGAAAAAAAAACATAAGTATGAGAAAATAGTCATATAAAAGGTTTATCAATTGTTTATTGCAGACAGAATTATGAAGGGTGCCCTTAAATCTCTAGCATAAATAAAAAGTGGATGGTAAGCGGACTGATTTATTTTAAAACTAACCCTTCAAGTAACAAACAATGAAAATGGCAGCATCAATTCTTTTCCTTAATCCATAAAGCCTCAAGACAAAAAAGTGTGTTCCCATAACATATTCCATGCCACAGTTTTTATTCACATCTTGGCTGCAGACAGCTTCAAAGGTGATGTTTCATTCGTAAAATTAATCAGTTTGGTGCTAGAGACAAAATGACAGAGTGATTTTGCTTTGCCACTACTGGACAATACAGAGGAAGCTAATGACCAAATTATTTGATTAACAGAAACTTCAGTTCCATCATCAGTTCAGAAGTGGCAGAAGGGGGGGGGGGAGGGGGAGGGGGGGGGGAGAGGGGGCCTCCCACCTCCAGATAATGTTGCATGATTACAAAATGAGCTAAAATGAGAGAATGCAAATGTGTCAATATACAGGCATTCCTGTAATATAGTACTTGTAAATCCAAACAACTGAACATTTGGCCAAAGAATCCCATCTAGAATGTAGGAAGTCTGTCTGAGCTGACCATTCCAGAAGAGTTTCAGAAAATATCAGACTCTGAACAATTCCTTTTCTTTGATAATGGACCTGATGCAAGTGAGCGTGTGGTTGCATTTGCAACAAATAGTGGACTCAATTATCTTGGCAGTGCAAGTACTTTATTTATGGACGGTAATTTTGCAATGGCTCCTCCACTATTTCAGCAAATTTATGTTGTCAGGGTTAAGTTTCATGACAGTTTTTTATCTTGTGTATACGCTATATTACAGAGGAAGACCCGTACTTCCTATGAGACTCTGTTTCAAGCTATTGTAGATAAACTGACTGAGCTAAATATTGACTTGAATGTAAATACTGTTGTGACTGATTTTGAAGATGGTGTGTTACGAGCTGTGAATGCTGTGTTTGGTAGACATGTACAGAGTAGAGGTTGTTTCTACCATCTGACACAAAGCACTTGGCGCAGAGTGCAGAGTTTAGGTTTAGTGCAGTTGTATCGGGATGATGCAGACTTCAGACTGTTTTGTGGGAAACTGGATGAACTTGCATTCTTGCCAGTTTCAGATGTGCGTGATGGTATGAATCACCTCAAAGACATTGTTCCAGAAGAAGCCGAGGAACTGTTGAGGTATTTTGATGAAAATTATGTCACTGGTAGATACAGGCAACCTCGCGCCGCACCTTCAGATGTGTTGGCACCATTACGACTTAGATTAACTCCTCCAGCCTATCCTCCAGCTACATGGAATGTTAATAGTGCTACGCTGGATGGCGAATCTCGTACAAATAATGCATGTGAAGGCTGGAACAACAAGTTCTACAATCTTGTTGGCCACCAGCACCCATCAGTCTGGAAAACTATCCAATGGTTTCAAAAAGAGCAAGCTCTGACCAATACAATTATTCAACAGGTGTCAGTTGGTTTGCTGCCTGTTATCCGCAAACAGAAGTCAGCTGAATCCCTGAATAGAAAACTGAAAAATCTGTGTGGTTTATATTCCCAAGGTTCACTTACTATTTCAGCTTTTCTTACTGGCATTGGCCAGAATATTAGATTACACAAGGTGTGATATGTAATAATCTAACTAAATCATAATTAAGTTTGTTAAATTATTTTATAACTATGTACTATGTAGTACTTATACTGATATGTAATAATCCAACTAGTTTCAAGGTGTGATATGTAATAATCTAACTAAATCATAATTAAGTTTGTTAAATTATTTTATAACTATGTACTATGTAGTACTTTTACTGATATGTAATAATCTAACTAGTTTCAATAATATAACTAAATCATAATTAAGTAATCTATCACTTTTATGAAATAAAAATAAGAAAGTGTGACTCTTTTTCCTGTTTTTTTTTTTCCTACCCAAATCTGTTACTTTTTTTCCTGTTACTTTTTTACCTTATAAAAATAAGAAAGTGTTACTTTTTTTCCTGTTTCTTTTTTTCCTACCCAAATCTGTTACTTTTTTTCCTGTTACTTTTTTACCTTATAAAAATAAGAAAGTGTTACTTTTTTTCCTGTTTCTTTTTTTCCTACCCAAATCTGTTACTTTTTTTCCTGTTACTTTTTTCCGATTACCTCCCATCTTCGGTCCAGATCGGCCTACCCAAATCTGTTACTTTTTTTCCTGTTACTTTTTTCCGATTACCTCCCATCTTCGGTCGCTTATGTTCATTTCTTCCAATTCAACCATCTTTCAAACCAAAGGCTAGCTTTCAGATTGGAAGATGATTGAAGTAGAAAAAATGGACAGGCCAGTGACCACACCACAGCATGCTCATCTAAACGGGAGATTATAGTGTGTCATGGTACATGTACATTTACTGATATACAACTGTAACTTTTCTCCCACTTGGCCAAACTCTGGTAGCCTTGAAGATTTGTGTCGCTCCACTTGTATCAAGCTTCTGCTGCCTCTGCATCAGTTACAGTTACTAAAACAGTTAACCCTTTACCAAATGTTACAGCCAGCATCATTCACAAAAACTGAAATTCAAATTTTATTATTTTTTTATTTGTGCCCCAATGACATAGATTAAGACCTCTCAATGGAACAGGCTTCTTAAGCGACTTCATGAACTAATAAGCTTGAAGTCAAATCCACTTCTTTGTCTTTTGCAGTTTGTACACTCAGTTTACTATGCTCTTCAGATGAACTAAATTCAGTTCAACCTGTGACAAAACTGACCACCTCAGGCAACAGATCTTTTTCTGTTGCATCACCAAAATTATGGAACACGCTTCAAAATGCAATAAAGTGTGTCCTACATTAACATCATTCAAGACTCAAGTCAAAACCTTCTTATTTAAGCAAGCATTCTCAGGAATAATGTAATGCAGGATTCTTAAATGTATTATTTGTTTGTTGTGCAGCCAGAGTTTCTTCCCATTCAGTTTAGGCTTTATCAGTTATTATTATTATTCAGTTACTCTAGTTATTTGTTCTTGATTTTTCTTTGCAATCAATTGCACCTTGTAGCGACAACAATGAATAAAAAAGGATGTTTTTAGTGGAACAAGGTGCCATTGGCAATGCTAAAGCATTGTAAATGGCACCTTGTTCCACACAAGGGACAAAATATTGTTTAAACTAATAATAAGCTATGTTTTTGAGGAAAAAATGAAAAGACTTTTGTTATTCAAGAATTTACTTGCAAGTGTTGTCTGCTATTCGTGTGGGGTAAAGGAGTAACCCTTAAGTCCTCAGATTAATTTTACATTAACCCTTTACCCAACGAATTGCCCGCATCTGCCCGCGTAATATGCAAATTCAGCAGTTGAAAAAATATTATTTTAAAATTTTTTTTTAACAAAACCATATCATGTGACCCCTCGTTGGAACGAGCTCGATGAGCTCGTTCCAATGAGGGTTCACATGATATGGTGTTGTTGAAATTTTTTGAAATTTTGAAAAAAGTGATATTTAAAATAATAAATTTTGATATTGTCTGCGTTGGGTAAAGGGTTAATAACTACTGTATATCTATGTACACAGCTACAGATGGCTTTAACCGTGTTTCTACATTACTGTTGGCTGCCTGTACAGGCAGGCAACAACGATGTAAAATCACTATGAAGATGAAACCCCGAGCTGTGTTCTCAAGGAGGAAGAATGCACTTTGGACAACATTTCAGAGCAATATAAAAGGGGAGGTTTGTGGCTGTGTGGGGACTTCAGGGTTAATAAACCAATAAAATGTAAAACAGAGAAAAAACTCATTGTCATCATGATTGACAGCTGAAGAACATGTACATCAGAAGATTATTCATATTAAGAAATCTACCCTCTTGTTTGAGTGCAGCACACGACCATACAAAAGGATTTATCACCGTACAGAGCACTTCAGCATAATACTATTGTCGCAAGGGACAATGGTCAATGTATCCCAACAGACACAAAGTCTAAAATAGAACCTGGAAAGCGGCAAGCTTTCATTGACTAAGTGGGGGGCTAGATAGGGGTGCAATTATTTATCAATTAAACTATGCTTGGTAAATGAAGCTAGTGTCGTGAACCAGTAGTGGGTCAATAAAAGCAATTAAAATGAGGAGTACAGCTGTAGTTTCTATAAACCACATCTAATTATTTTACAATTATGTTATGTAATGAACATTGATTTTTTTTGTATTGCTTTTCTCAGACATTTCTTAGCAAGAGTGACAGTGTTCATGCTGGGCCAAGAAAACGTTTTGGTGCCAAGTGGAATTTTTTTTAGTGGCAAATGAATCTTTTTGCTGTCAAGTGAATGATTTTAGCATCAAATGGAATCTGAATATAAATGAGAACAAATTACCCAAGTAGGACCCTTTGAAGCTTCGAGATTTGATTTGATTTTGAACCATAAGTTGCTATTCGAATCGATTCAAATTGGCTGCACGATTTGTTTCCATTCGAATCTTTTACACTGGAATATAGCTTGGCACCAGTCATCTTCATCGTCTTACAATACATATTGATCTGGTGGGAATTGTACATAAATAATAATGAAAATAACTAGAGGTCTGACTGTACCAGATGGGCCTATCCATATCCCCGGCTGCTGATTATTCTAAGACGAAAAGTGGCACAACTCTGGTAAAAAAAAGTCTGATCGGAACTATTATTGCAGGTGCACAGGTTCCCATGGTAGTGAACATCCTTGCCAAGTTTCAAAGGAATCGACCCATAAACATCTGAGAAAATATCTGGATAAAATTCAGGCATTGTAAGAAGAGAAGGGGCATAATTCTGGCAAGCAAAGTCCGATCCAAACTATAATTGCAGGTGCACAAGTTCCCAAGGTAGTGAACAACCTTATCAAGTTTCAACAAAATCGACCCATAATCATCTGAGAAAAGCTCCAGACAAAATTCTAGGCAATTCAGGCATTCTGAGATGAAAAGGGGCATAACTCTGGCCAAAAAAGTTGGATCACAACTATAATCGCAGGTGAACAGGATCCCATGGTAGTAAACATCCACACCAAGTTTCAAAGGAATCGAGAAATTCTAGAAAATCTCCAAACAAAATTCAGACATTCTACGATGAAAAGGGGCATAACTCTCGAAAAAAAATTCCAATCGAAACTATAATCACAGGTGCACAGCTTTCCATGGTAGTAAACATCCATACCAAGTTTTAAAGAATTAACCCATAAACATCTGAGAAAATCTCCAGACAAAATTCCAGGCCTGCTTTTTCAAGTCAAAAGGGGGCATAATTCTGGCAAAAATAATCCAACCTGAACTATAATCACAGGTGCACAGGTTCCCATGGTGGTGAACATTCATAACAAGTTTCGAGCAGATTGGTCCAAAAATGTCTGAGAAAATCTCTGGACAAAATTATGTCTATGGATGGACAGAATAATCACATCCGAGTAGATAGGTGGCTATCAATTATGTGGCTGTAAGTAGTTATGTGGCTTATATTTTTAAGTGGCTTCTCAAATTAATGTGGCTCCTTTGTCCAAACAATGGTTATGTGGCTTACATTTTTAAGTGGCTTCTCAAAATTATGTGGCCTTTTTGGCTATTTATGTGTCCAATGTCCATTCATATTTTATGTGGCTTATATTTTTAAGTGGCTTCTCAAATTTTATGTGGATATCAATTATGTGGCTGCCAATTATGTGGCTTTTCTACTAAGAAATGACTATTTATGTGCCCATGTCTATATATGTTTTATGTGGCTTATATTTTTAAGTAGCTTCCCAACTTTTATGTGGCTGTCCATATATAATTTTATGAGTCTTATATTTTTAAGTGGCTTCTCAACTTTTATGAAGCTATCAATTATGTGGCTGCCAATGGAGGGACGTCCAATGGAGGGACGTCCAAAGATTTGAACATCGCTGTTCCAACCTTTAATGTGACTGAGATGGAAAGTGTCTTATTTAGTCACATAGATGATTTTCAGATGCCACTAAAACATCCATTTACGACAAATACTAGCCATATAAGTAGTCAAATGTAAACATGGATGGACAGATGGATGGATGGATGGATGGATGGATGGATGGATGGATGGATGGATGGATGGATGGATGTGGATGGATGGGTGGATGGATGGATGGATGGATGGATGGATGGATGGATGGATGGATGGATGGATGGATGGATGGATGGATGGATGGATGGATGGATGGATGGATGAGGTGATTCCAGTATACCCCCCACAACTCGTTGTGGAGGGGGGTATAAAAACTGACTGTAGTTTCTGATATCTAAATAGAAACAACATCTGTACCCATACCACCAGCCATGCTAATTCCAGTCTCACTAGACACTACCACTGTTGAAATGTTTTTCAAAAGTTTCCAAACAATATCAACAGTGAGCTGTTGGTAGCGGCTAGCCCTGTGCATTGCCTACTGACCACTACCAATAATTTCTGCACAATGGCTAATCGTGACCCAACATGAATGTAATGCCAAGTTTAGCCAATCGTTTATACCCACGCTACCCTTTTTAGAGGACTTCCACCCCAGGCATTGGTGACTGGATCCTATTTTACCAGTAAAACAGCGCTTCTTTACCCACAGTAAACAAGAACTGCTTCACTTTCCAGGGTTCTCATGGGAGTAAGTTAAAACCATAATGAAAAACAGTAAAACGTGAAAAAATGTCGCCAGGTTAGGCAGGGGTGTGCCCTTCACCCAATAGTTAGAAAAACAATTTTAAAAATGGTATTATGTGCAAAATGGCCTGTGCAGTAAACAAGATTGACCTGGTAGACGATAGTTCACTAGTCATCCCTCCAGGCAATCTCAGTATTATAATAATATTTCCTATCAGTTTGGATGAAAATTTTCAAGCCCAATTAAACAGTGTCAGAAGTGGATTCCCACATGGTCACATGTAAAACATCATTTCAGTTCTAATCTGTACAGATATATATGCAAATACACTGTAAAGGGTTATGTTTTCTGTCCCCGCCATTCAGACAGTAGTGGAGAAGAAGACAGATATTCTCCGCCAACTTCAATTGCAATGGACAGGTGTACTGATTCAATTATCACCTGATTTGACTATGATAACTCAAAGTTGGTGAAGAGAGGCAATTATTGGCACGAGCCAGCAAACAATACTGTATGAATGAATAGATTTTACAAGCACAGCTGGAGTCCTCCAATTTTTTAAAAGAAACCCTCAGATATCTTATCAGCTACTATGATCACTTTGCAAAAAATAGAAGCTTTGCCATGTGCTTCTTTTCTCACTTCTTAAAAATATCACTAATTTGTGCGTGATAAAAAAAAATGCTTTTCAGTGAGGGAGTACAATTTATTTTTACTCCTTGAACCTTTAATTCTGATGCACAGGACCAATCACAATAATGTGTTGTTTTCTCAGATATTCTTTACAACTGATTTTTACAGAATACACCAATTCATACACACTGTACAGGTTTTTGCAGTGACACAGATACAGGGGGTTGGGAAGACTAACTTATCAGAAATTTGTTGAACCCTTAACTGGTAAAGTGCCAAATTATTCTAAGGAGATGACTCACAAAAGCTCTAAGCTTCCTGTCAAATCTCTCCTTTAGTCAGGAATTTGTTTAGTGTTAAATATATGTTATATTGTGAGCTACTGTGCCTTGTATTGTTACTTTTTTGTTGTTGTTCATTTCTGTAATGCATAGCATATTCTTTGAATAAATATTGTTTAAACTAAATTATTTTTGACATCAAAATTTGTTCAATTATCTTTGCCTTGTTACAATTCATGGGAGAGTGCCCATGGGCTCGTTGGGCTTGTTTAACTGAGGTTGATAAGCTATGTTTCTGATGCAAAAAATTAGTTATTCAGGAATTTTGTTTGCAATTGTCGTGTTAGGCATGACATTAATTTTTATAATAATTACTACCTCATATATGCTGTCACGATCAGCCATTGTGCTGAAGTATATGACCTTAAACACCAATAAATAAATAAATACCTCATATATATACCGTAAACATACTCCTGTGTCAACCGCTAGAACGCCTTGCGACAGTGCAAGTATATACTAGGCTTGTGACAACAAAAAAGGGCTTAGCAACAGACCACGTCTCAGGCGAACCACGGTGTATATGTGGGTGTATACTGGGAAGCGATTGTGTGTGTGTGGGTGAGCGAAAAGGTGTGTGTGTGTGAGGGTTTAGGCATGCATAAGGGGCGTCTGGTGCATGGGTGTGACAGGGTGTATGTATGGACGTGTGCTTTCTCTATCTCGTGGGTTCAGTTCACCACTTACAAGCTCAGACGTTTTAATTCTTTTATTCTTTCAATATGTGTTTTTACTTTATACTAGTTTTTCAAGCCATACCATTTTGTATCACATTTGGTTGTGCAATAAAGTATTATTATTATACGGTACCAACCCAGGAAAAAACCCATATTTGGAAATACACCCACCTACTCACTTTTCACATTTCCGTTTCAGTCTCCTCCTTGTAAATAAGCCCAGTCCCTGACTTTGGAATGGCAATATTGACGACAACCATGCTGGTAAGCTGTTACAATGAAAAAGAACTCGTTACCCAATGCACATGATATCAAAATTTGTTATTTGAATTCTTTCTTTTTTTAAATGTTTCGAAAAATTTAAAAAAAACCCATGTCATATGATCCCTTAATTGGAACAAGTTTGATGAGCTCATACCCTTGGGGGAGGGGGAGTTGGGATGGGGGTCACGTGATATAGTTTTGTTAAAAAAAATTTTTTTCAGTAGTTCAATTTGTAAATTACGCGGGAGTATGCAGCCAATTAATTTGTTGAATAAAGGGTTAATGCATCGTTGTTATGAGACAGACAGTGTCAGCTAACTTCAAGTCAACTTTGTGTCCAAATTTTCCTACAGACTTGATCTTTCAAAAATAAGTCCATGCACCCGTGTACTTTTATTGTTTTCTTCTAGGGCCTATTCCCAGGTCAGTACGGTATAGTGATGTCTTCACATTGCTTCTACCAACAATGATGTAAAACATTGCCAAGTTAACTGCAGCCCATTTGGGAACAACTTTTCCATAGCAATATAAAAGTGGAAGTTTGTGGGTGTACAGTGATCCAAGGATTGTTTGTTTCATGTCAGATAGTTTTACGGGTGGAGGAAACCGGAGTACCAGGAAAGAACCACCAAGTGGCAGCAAGAAACTGTCAGACTTCCCAACTTACTAACTCTATGCGAGCAGTGTTATAGTACAGATGCTATGGAGTGGTCACTTTCCGCGGCTGGGCAATATGTCCACGTACGCAATAATATTATATTCCGAACACTAATTATAGGAATAATCTTCAAAAATTTAATTAATGAAGCACCGGGTACAACCCGGTGCTTCATTAATTAAAATTTTGCCGATAATGATTTTTATTACCTGGTAAATGCATGTGTGGACATCACTGCTCACGTGTGGAATACAACCAGTCCATGGTGGCTGTACTGTACCAGCCATTAAAAGTAAGTGCACCACTGACATACAGTATGCCTCAGTACACAGTGCAAAGTACCCCATCCAAGCTTTTTATGGACACACTGAACATGGAGCCTTAAATTTTACTGATACCTCAATAGGCAAAGGGTTTATATGACATGCATACCGAACAATTGTAGTAATTGACTGCAGGAGACTAAGTTCTGAAAATCATAACATGCCAAACTGCAATGGAAAAATTACAAGATTATTATGAGAACAGATGATTCCCTGCAGCTGAGTACGATAGATGTTTTTTTCAGTCAGTTCTCCATTTATGTGAGGCATATGCACACTTCAAGAGAGATAAAGTAATGTTGTAACTATACAAGGAATAGCTGTAGATATCAAGCATGTTAAAATTCTGTGGAAGCAGTGAGTTTTACATTTTTCTTGACCTTTTCAATCCAATGAGCAAATATTTTTGAGAAGGGAAACATTTAACCACCCTGGAATAGTAGAGCCGAGAAAGTCAAAGCCCCTCCACTTTCAAAATGGACGGCTAAAAAAAAATTCCATGATTTATTTATTTATTTATTATTTATTCACTTTTTTTGGGGGGGGGGGGGTGGAGGAGGGGGGGAGTTAATGCCACTTTCAACAGCCAAGGTCACTTCACATTGGATTTTCTATGTGTACCTGGTGTCAGTATTGGCCAGTCAGCTGTCAGCACTTGGAGAGAGTGTGTGTGTGTGTGTGGGGGGGGGGGGGGGGGGGGGGTGGGTGTTGGATTGGATCAGAGGATACACAGAGAGTAACCGCTTGACTGGACTGTTTACGTGACATAATTCATGAGAGGTGAGGGACATTGTACAAACACGGGTGCGCAAGTGTGCACGAGTGTTTTACAATATAGACCCTCGCCTCGAAAGAATTATTTCACATAACCAGTCCAAAAAATGAAAATAATAGTTATTCAAGAATTTTATTTTGCAAGTGTCATCTGCTTTTCATGTTAGGTAAAGGGTTAAAAAAACAAAAAACAATGAAGTCCCCATTACACCCATGGCAAAGCATCTTCGTTTGCACGCACTGATACATGACACAATTGCTGATTGCATAATTCACTTGTGAAGATATCGTTTATAATCAAACTGGGAAATCCCAATAAATCACACTTTGGAAAGTAATAAAGGTGAATTACCACCAAAGTGACAAGTAACTTATGTCTTACAAAGGTCTTTAACCCTTTACCCAATGCACACTTTATCAAAATTTATTATCTTAATTATTTTTCAAATTTTTAAAAAAATTTCAATAAAACATATCATGTGACCCCTCACTGGAACACAGTGAAAGATCGCATTCCAATAAGAGGTCACATGATATGGTTATGTTGAAATATATTTTTTAAATATTTTTTCAACTGCTCAATTTGTAAATTACGTGGGAGGATGTGGCTGATTCGTTATGTAAAAGCTCAACCCTTTACCTACCGAATATAATGGTCATACAGGGCATAAATTCATTTCAGTTTTGTGAGAATTTAAATGAGAATCCTGCTCTACATCACCAGTGGATGTCCAACAGTTTGCGAGAATCTTACGAGAATCAGATTCTGCATTTTATTTTCTGAAGTATCCAGCCAGTGCTGTTAACAAAAACTGCCATTCAAATTTGATAAGTTTTACAATTTTTTAGATATTTAAGAATTTTTGTTGTTGTGAGTGTTGTGTCTCAGTCATGTTAGGTAAAAAGTCAACCATTAAGGGTCTGGAGATTTTTAAATGTTTCTGCTACACTTTTACAGTCTATATCCTGTGGCTTTGTAGTTTGTTTTCAGACTTGTCTAAAAACAACTTCCAGTGTACTTAGAATGTAATTTGTGAGTTAACCCTGATACTGCATGTGTGGGCACCTGTTCTGTTGCAGTAAAAGTGATCAAAATTAGAATTAGCCCCTTTAGGGTTAAAAAAATAATTCTGGGAAGTAATTTCCCTCCAACTCATCTTAACTAGAATCTTTTGGTCATAACCTTTACCTCTCATTTCCGGCAGTATCTTAGTTAGGACTACCCGCACATGCTTCACACTTTGCCAATGTTAATAAATATCCTAGTTATGACAACTGCTAACACACCTCAGACTTACAAACTCAGCTTAGCCCCTTAAATTTTTATTCCATTTCACCCCCACCCACTGCTCACATTGGGTGATGAGCGAATGAAACAAAAAAACATATAATCACTCAGGAGAACCAATAACCATTTAATTCTGCTGTCCTTTGGGCTGTAAAATTTATGGGGGTTTAATGACACTTTCAACAGCCAGGGTCACCAAGTGTTAGACAGTTTTATGGGTGGAAGAAGCTGGAGTACTCTGAGAGAACCACCAAGCTGCAGGGAGCAACTGTCAGACTCCCCAACATACTAACTCCACAAAAGCAGGACAGCAATAATTGAAGGCACGTGCACTATCGATGTGTAGTACACATAACCACCATGCCCTCATGTGGACAATCAGGATTAAGTGTCTTATCCAAGGGCATAATGCAGTTACCCCTGGTTGGGGTTGAAACCATGGACCTTTTGGTTTTAAGTTCAATGCCTTAACTGCCGAGCCACCATGCACCCATTATATTAGGTAAATTTATTTATTTATTGCTGTTTAAGGTCACATATTTCTACACAATGGCTAATCATGACCACACATTAGGTAAAGGGTTAATTAGGACAAACAGTAGAAAAGACAAGTTTGAAGGTCCTAATCTCTTAGACTCTCGCTGACAACTGGAATAAATTTTAACCATTAAAGGATCATAATGTAATTAAAACAATCCCACAGAACTCTCCATTCTCTCTCAACAAAATCCTTGGTGAAGGGAAGGAAGTCTCTTTAGTTTAAAACTTTAAACAATATTTTATTTCAGTCTAGTATAAACAAGTGGCAATTCTGAGGCACTAGTTGGGATCAGAGAAACAAACAAATGGAATTCATTAGGGTCAGTTTTCAACCATTGCTGACCGAATGTGTCTCAGGAGCAGACTGGGCCAAGAAAAGTTACAGGGAAATGTAAAGGGGGTACGAACCCAGAGAAAAGTTTGATTTTTTGAACTGAAAGAATGCTGCTTCCTTGCATCTGAGAAGTGAATAGCAGTCCACATAGAGTACATTTTGATGGCATTTTTGTATCATCTTCATCACTCAATCAACAAAAAATGGTTGCATCAAGGGAGGTCCCGGACCCATCGGCTCGACCATAGTTTGGCCCAATGGGAAAAAATTTTGATTTTTCAAACTGAAAGAAGCCTGTTTCCTTGCATCTGAAAGATCAAAGCAGTCAAGGTTGCTGGCATATTGAAATGTCCTCTATTGGCAGTCCACACAGAGAGCATTTCAATATATAGCCAGACTGAGCAATCAGATCCATTTTGCTTTTAGGTCATTTTCACAAAATTTCATGCATCAACAGGTGTTGGTCTGCATCAATTTTGAAGGCCCAGGGAGTCCCCAATAAGGGGAATTCTCCTGGTGCACCATATGGCCAGTCCACCTCTGATGTGTTGTTTTCTTTGACAATTTATACTTCCTGGATTCTAGTGAATTCTCTTGAAGGAAATTTGTGGGAAGTCAAATAAATTTTCAAACAAATTGACAATAAAAAGGCCTTTGTTGAATTTATTTTACTTTTAAAACACAAGCTCATTAGCTCTATTTATTTATTGTAATTTAAGGTAATGGTCAGTATCTATGGCTATATCATAACTGGAACATAGGTATGATGAAGCCAAGTTATACCTATACGGTCCACTTTAGAGGACTCCCACCCCAGGCATTGTTTATTGGATCCTATTTTACCAGTAGAGCACAAGTTGATTATCACTGTACACAAGCACTGCTCCACTGCTGGGAAAGGGAAATCACATGGTGGTCATCAGCTCTATTTTTGAGAAAATAAAAGTAGATAAATGTTTTGGCCCATACATATTGTTGTCACAGTTTGAGGATTTCTTTGTTAACCCTTAGGGGCCTGAAGATTTTTATACATTTTCGCTCTTCTTTGAAAGTCTACCTCCAGTGGCTTTGCAGTTGTTTCTAATCAAGTCTTGGCTACCTACAGAGGCATCCAAAATTTGCCTAGAAACAACTGACAAGGTACTTAGAAAACCAAAGATTACCCAAACAATGCATGTTATAAAAGTCAGATTTAGCCCTTTAAGGGTTCAAGAGTTACACCTTTCCTGTCCAGTGATATAAACAAATGCCAGCTGCTGTGTCAAGAAGATAAAACATACCAGCCATTAGTTCCAGCTGATAAATTGTGAAAACAGAGCTGTTGTTTCAACCTATGGCCAACTAATCACCAGCATGTGCCGCTTGTTTACACAAGCTTCTGGAGTCTACCATGTGTTTTCTTTTGGACAAATTGTCTCTACTTCAGGAGTATTTAGGCCACTAATTAGTTCCTTACTAGCCTCTGTAAAATTTTGCTGACTCTAAACGCACTAAGGAGTGTTAAGTGAAACAAACACTGCAAACGTTTTCTAGCTGGGAGACTTCAACTGATTTGTAAGTACACGGGCCGTGGAGCAATTTTTAAAGTGTGTGTGGGGGGGGGGGCTGAATGCCGTGAAGGCCAGGGAAGATTGGGGCGTCTAAATAAGCACTGAAATTTGTTATTTTTTTCTGCCACAAAAACAAAATTATATGGCCAGAAATTATCTCTGACAAAACTTAAAGGGGAAACACAGAAACATCCATAATTTGTTTTTTTTAAAATGCATTTTCACAAAAGACAACCAAAAAACTGCTACTAATCATATGTTATTATTCCAGATTATTCAGACAATTACATGTATAGTTACTTCTCAAAGTCAGACTTGCTGAATGTACCAAATTTTCTGGTAAAAAGTCGTTAATTGACATGAAAGGGGACAGGTTGTGATATTGGCCACATGTAATGTGGTCACAACCTGTCCCCTTATAGATAAGCCTATGGAGTCAAACACATGTATGTCAAGTCGGTCATCATACTTCTGACTTCAGAGCGTGAACACCTTGACTACTATGGAATTACCTGCTAGACTAGAGGAAGCCATATCAGCTCTGGGCGTCTCTTGCCCTATCTCCTGGACTATTCAGGAAATAGGCATGAGGGTCCATCTGAAACTGGAATTCAAAGTTGATGAGAGGACCACAACACCACCCTCCTCGGGGAGAGGTAGCACCTTTGGTGAGAGGATCCCCTCTCCCACTGGTCCTCACCCAAGGGGGCATGGAGGCTCTGAGAAGAGTGTAAAGGAGAAAAGGAAGAAGAGCCTGTCGACCAAGCATAGGGATGCCCGACGCTTTGAGGCTTTCCTGGATAAGAAGAAAGAAGAGAGTGAGGGGGTGGAGGTTCCAGAGGCAGCCGCCAGTTCCCCTCCTAATCCCACAGGCACACCCATTCAGCTACCGGCTTCCCAGCCGGTTCAGTTGGATGAGGAACATCCAGTGGAGATTGAGGAGGAACTGGAGGTTGCTTTTTCGCCACCTCCCACCCCTCACTCCCCTCTTCCTTCAATTCCGGACAGCCCGGGCAAGGGTAGAACACCAATTCAGCCACCAGAGACCTCAGAAACATGCACAGAATAGATCACGAGGGAAGTCAACAAAATCATGGCCCAGTCCCAAGAATTTAAACAAAAATCAGCTGAAATCTCCAGAATGGCTCAAGAATGGCTAGACAAGAGAAAACAACAAAATCAAGAAACAACCTTATCTCCATCACAGCCACCTCCTAAAAAGAAGACCAGCAGGAAACACCAACGTGGATAACTGCTTCCTTCTCTTCTCCTCCTTTGTCGTGCTCAGACAAGTCATGACTAATAGTATACAGCTAACGAGGATCGAAAGGGCTTGCCCCACACCATCCTGCGCGCCTTCGGCGCACTAAAACCATTTCATTTCATGTATCCTATAAACCATGAAACCTACTAATACCTATATTGCGTGCATCTCGCTATATGTGACTATGTCATAAAATATCGGAATTACAATCTCGTAGCAGCTGCATGTTTGCTCCCCAAATTGACCAGCTGACATTATTTGACCAGCTGACATTATTTGAAAACATTTTTGCTGAATAACTGAAAATGTTCATGTACAGTGGAGCCCACTTAATTGGATATCTCTTAATTGTATATCCCTGTTAATTGAATATAATTTTAAAACACAAAACCATTTACCATACCTTCAGTACAAATTTGATCTGTTAATTGCATATGGGTTGTAGAGTAAATTCCTTTAATTGTATATAAATTTTTGTAATTTGTCAAAAAAATTACTGTGACACGCACCAAATTCCCCTTATTTATCAACCTTTTTGGCCTCACTACATCCAATACAAGCATTTATTCTGTTATATCTTGTTTGATAGAGCTCTATGAGCTCTGTCAAACAAGATATAATAGAATAAATGCTCAGTTTACCTCCAGAACACAGGAAACTGACCGAATCCCTGTTAATTGTATACTCCTGTTAATTGAATAATTTTCACTGGCAAAATGGATATTCAATTAAGAGGATTCTACTGTATTGCTTTCAAAACCTATCTTATCACACCTCATTGGAACAAGCTCATTAAGTTTGTTCCAATGAGGAGTCATAACCTATGTTTTAGAGGCAAAAATTAAACAAAAATCATCAGACATGAAAGGAAATTTTGTGAATAGTACTGACTGAATATAGACATTATGATGGGTAAAATGTGAACTTTTTCAATGCCAATCAGTGCCAATACTGATTTTGGTAATACAAAACATAACACCTTATTCTGAGAGTTTTTAATAACCGTTTTTCAATACCAAAGCAAGGTCATGACTCATGACTATAGCTAGGGATTGGTTATGGGAGGGAGGGGTGAGGGTTGATTCATTTTTGTACCTACAAAGACTGTTCTTTCCAGGAATTTTAGGTCACATCTAGCAGTTATGACTATATTGTGACCAAAGCAGAAGTATAAAGTCAAATTCAGCCATTTGTTTATAATTCTGTCTTCTCCCATCTCCGAACAGGATTCTACATGATTTCATAAGTTCACCAAAAGTTTTTAGTTCACCTTTGTTCTCAATGCACACAGAAAATTTAGGTTCTTGATTAAATCAAGCATAATCCATCTTTTCAAAAGTTCAATTTGACACGAAACTTGCCTTAGAATTTGGAAAACTTTTGTCATCTGAAGAAAATGGAAGGACTCAACTTTTCTGGAAAATTGGTTGGGAAAAAGGAGTTTGGTGAGTGATTTCACCACCCTGCAATTGAGAATTTCGCCATTGTTTGTGAAATCAGTTTTGAATACTGCTTCTGTGTTTGATAACCCGCAATCGGGTGAACACAATGTTTTATTGTTGAATGTTGATGATCGGTAATGCAGGATACGAGTGGCTGATGGGCATGCAGCTTCTAGCCCTAATAATGCAAAAGGTAAGGCACCAGGGTCCAACACAAAGGAATTCTCAATGACCCCATTTTGAGTCAGGTCCCGCAAACAGGAAATGTATCTCATCTTCCACCTTGTCCTTGCAAAACGAACAAAACCTCTGATTGGAGGGAATCGGTGTTTTTTTATGCCTACCAGTTTCGATGGCCAACTTATGGGTGCTAATTCTTGAGTGCTAGAAGCCACTATCAGGGTTTAAAAAATTGAGGGTACCAGAGCAAAAGCCTATGTTTTTCTGGTTTTTCTCACTCATGATTCATATTTAGTCAAAGGCAAATAATATTTTGTTTGTATGAATTTGTTCTACATGTATTATGAATTATTGGAGAGTACCTGTGGGCACCCTCCAATAATTTGTAATAAAACATTTTGAATAACAAATTCAGACCACCAAAAATAATCTAGCCCTCAACTAGTTAAATGAAGATGAAGTCCCCAAACCTTCACTTCTTTTACTTCTCAGTGCAGGAATGAGAGTGCATTAACACAGGATGAATACCCAACAATTTGTGCACTAAATCTACCTTGACAGTTGGCTTACGTATTAATTTACAAGTGTAAAATTACACAGCATACAAACCATACATCAAAAATTGAACAGTTTTATTGACATATAAACATAAAGGTAATGAAGCATATTACTACCCTTGTGTTTGGCGGTATAAAAAACCTAATCCCTCTCAACAGCAGCTGGCACGTGCCTCCACAAAGAAGACATGTGGTTGTGTAAAAAGAGACTGTATTGTAGAGATGAGCTTCTCTTCCACTTTTAGATACAGTAGCGATCAAAATACAAGTTACAATGGCAGTCAATTTTTAAATCTGTTCATTAACTGTTTAACTGGTAGAGTCTGGGGTCTATTCAGAAATACAGGTACCACAACATAAAGGATTAAAATTCAGTGGCTATGCTTCATATTATCTTTGAAGGGATATTATTCACTCTCTTAGAATTTGCCTTGTTACAATTCATGGGAACAGGCACTCTCCCACAAATTGTAACAAGGCAAAGACAATTGAACAAATCTTGATAGTCAAAAATAATTTGGCACTCTGCCAGTTAAGAGCATTTTCAGCATTTATGGCTATACTGTAACCATATCAGAAAAGTAAAGTCCTATTCAGATAATCACTTATATTAAGACTACTCACTTTCATCCCCCGATGTCGAAAAGCTTGAAATTTAAAGCAGCAAACATTTCCATTATGCAACTTGGAATTTAACCCTTTTTTCTCAATGTACACAATTAGGCCCCATGTAGTAAATCTTCTGTTTCGCAGGCCATTTTTTTGTAAACTTTCATGTGGGCAGGCGGTTTATTATTTTATTTTTGTCATTATTTCTTTTCCATCACAAGTTCATGTTTTTGGTTTGTTTTATATTTTAGGCCTCATAATCTACAGAATAGCATGGGTGGTGGTGTATTTCATCCCTTGAGTGCAAGAAGGCTTTGCAATGCTAAAGCATTACAAAGCCATTTTGCAATGCTAAAGCATTGCAAAGCCTTGTTGCACTCAAGGGACAAATTTATCCATTTTATTAACTTGGGTAAAATATCAGACATAAACCATTTAATTTTTATTTTTTTCAGTTTTGCATTGGTTATAAAAAGAGAGCATGCGGAATTCAAAATGACCATGTGAGAGGATCTGAGAAACAGATTTTAATTTTGTTTGGCCTTATCAAAATTTGTTATTTGAATTATTTTTTTCAAATTTAAAAAAAAGTCAGCAAAAACATATCATGTGACTCCATTTAGAATGAGCTCACCAAGTTCATTCCTATGAGTGGGGGGGTCAGGGTGGGGAGGGGTGGGGGGGAGTGGGTCACATGATATGATTCTGTTAAGGTTTTTTTTTTTTTTTTTTAAATTTCAGCAGAACAATTTGTAAATTACATGAACAGAAGTGGCTGATCTGTTATGTATAAAGCTCACTGAGCTTTGTCATACAGACTGAATAGGTTAAGTAAAGTCTGAGTTGCATTATGGGGAAAATTTGTGACTACGACATCAGTGTGTAGAGGGTTAAAGAATTGGTTACTAGGTCCTACTGTACTGGTAAAATAGAACTTGTTCACTACAGTAAACAAGGACTGGTCCATTTTAGGATTACCATTAGAAAAATTGGTTTCAGAAGTGAGTAACACTGTTGTATGCCTCCTCAGTAAAGTATTTTTCTACTCCATAACTGCATAACATGCTTGAACAGTGGGTCAAACTTAACCCTTTAGCCAATGAAGAGTAAATCAAATTTCTTTATTTTAATTACTATTTTTTTTAATTTTTCAAAAAATTTCAACAAAACCCTTTCATGTAACCCCTCACTGGAACGAGTTTGATGAGCTTGTTCTAATGAGGGATAACATGATATGGTTTTGTTGAAATATTTTGAAAAATTAATTTTTTTCAACTTCACAATTTGCAAATTCAACAGGCAGATGCGAGCGATTTGTTAGGTAAAGGATTAATGTCAAACAGCTCAAACTCAATGCACCTATTCCAAAGATGTGTCATGAGCTTAGTTTTGAAAACAAAAATTTAAAAAATGAAAAAATTGGTTCAACAATTTTCTGTCTACAGCATTTGACAGTTCTGATGAATTAGATACAGGGTTGACACATGGACCGGACACATCTGCCCACACTGAACATTCCAACAGGGGACACATGATATGGTTTCGTTGAAATTTTTTTTAAAAACTTGAAAAAAAAAAAATTAAAATAACAAATTTTGATATTATATGCATAAGGTAGAGGGTTAACTACCATAACTGCCATATCCTGCCAGCACGATTCCCTAAATTTGCCATTTTTTCCAATTTTTGCCAAAAAAAATACTTGATGACCTCCAATGGAATATTCTTAATAAGTTTATTCTAATGAGGGTTGAAAAGCTATTTTTAGGTCAAAAATAAAAATGTTTAATAAAAATGTTTAGTTATTCAAGAAATATTTCTTGCAAGCGTTGTCTGGTAGCTATTTGGCAAAGTGTTAACTTTTAACCCACAGAGTAATTTTGAAATATTTTTTTATCAAAGAAAGTCATGGTTACTGTGAAGCAGCCATGACAAGACTTGATGAAAAATTCATGAATATTTGGTACAAGAAATCATTGGTTAAAAGGTCTATACAACTTACAGGAAAAAACTTGGTTTAATATCCTCGAATTTGACTTATTTTAATACCAATAGATTTCCTCTCCTGGGCAAGAGAATATCCACCCACAGTATGCAAAGAGTTAAAATACGTCTGATAGCTATTTAGCAAAGGATTAAAAAAATGTCATGGCGGATGTGAAAAAAAAATATCAAGAAAATACTAAAGGATGAAATGTTACTATTATGGCTTTAACTGTTTTTGAGTGAATACGGTTTTTTTTTTTTTTTTTTTTTTGGTAGACTCCTTTGCTAACTATTTAACCCTTTACCTAACGAATCACCTGCATCCGTCCACATAATTTGCAAACTGAGCAGTTGAAAAAAATAAATTTTTAAAAATATTTCAACACATCATATCATGTGACCCCTCATTGGTTATTTATTTATTGGTGTTTAAGGTCACATACTTATGCACAATGGCTAAATGTGACCATGACAGTTTATGGGTGGAAGAAGCCGGAGTACCCGAAGAGAATCGATAAGCAACTGTCAGCTCCTCAACATTCTAACTCTGTTCTATCTCCGCTCAAGCAGGGTTACAGCAGTTGAAGACATGTGCCCCACTGACATGCAGTGCGCCTTAGTACATGGCATCATTGTGCCCCCATGTAGGCAACCGGGATAAAGTGCCTTGCCCAAGGACACAACACGGGTCATCCTGGACAGGGATTGAACTCCTGACCTCTAGCATAGAAGTCCGACAGTCTACCACTGAGCCACCGTGCTCCCCAACTCCCCCAGTAAACTCCTTTAATGTTGCTTGCTAGCAGATATTCCTGCCCAAGACAGAAATTCTCATGCCACTGAAATTAGTATAATTTGGACACATTTAATCAAATTCCCTCCCTGCAGACTGAATGGATTATTTGCCCATGATTTCTCGAGTTAAAATCAGATGAATTTTTCAACAAATCTAGTCATGGCTGCTTAATAGCAGCCCTGACTAGATTTGCTGAAAAATATCTTGAAAATACTCAGCGGGTAAGGAGTTAAAACAGTACAAATCATTCTGACAGCAGCTGTATTAACAGGGTAGCGGCACACGCCACTGTTTACACTAGTTTCAAAGGCCATTGTTCAAGTACAGTAGTATTTAGGCAGCACATGTCCAGGTGTAGAAGAGATGTATTAAAAATATCATGGCTGAATTATTACTTTGAATGACTTCTCCCCTCAGGCAACTAACTGGCTGTTTACAGTTTGTGATAATTACTTCAAAGAGAGTCCCGACTGGCACATGTCTTTTCAAAGTTACAGTTTTAAATGAGACCCCCTTACTATCAAAAGAAATGATTGACAGTTCAAAGCAGGTGATGAACTTAAGCCCTTCCTCCCTTTATTGGGCTATTATTATTAAAACTGTTTAAAGGTTTACATCCAGGAGCAAAACAGGATGCAGAACAAAATGTCAAAAAAGAGTTTTATGTTTATTAATTTATATTATTGACAGAAAAGTTAATATTTTTATTCTTTGAAAATTACTCTGATTTAATTTTCCATTGGATAATTACAAAAAAATCCTCAATAAATGGAAAATTAATGAAATATTTGGAGTTCTCAACTTAAAATTCTGTTTTTCAATAACTGTAGTTGAACAGGTGACAGACAGTCTAGCCAAGGACTTCAAAAGACACTCTCCTTTTAGCTCCACCCACTTTCTTCCATCATCTGTTTTCTTTTCCTGATAGCCAAGGAATGAATAAAAACATTTGCCAAACTACAAAGGGGATAATTAAAATGGTGAAATCTGTCAAGTTTATGGTGGTGTTCTGGCTGATGGTATATAAACAAGATCAGGGCAGATTTGATCATTAAACACTAGGCACGTGTGTGTGTGTGTGTGAGAGACCTAGCAGCTGGACATTACCAAAGCCAGATGAGTGCTTAAATTCAACTGATATAGAGAATTTCCTATTATTTTTAGGTGACAGAGATATATAGAGAACAAACCAAAATGGTGAATTACAACCAATTTTTGATTACAGTTCTGGGACTTTTTATCTCCACGGAACTGAGCAGAGGTAATTTAGTTGACAAACTTTATTCTTGAAATTTTCCTCTTTTTTATGAACTGGTGATCTCTAACAATATTGTTTTTCAAATTACTTTAACTTTGTGTATAGTTTTATCATTGTTTATATATATCGAGATGTACTGTGACGCTCAAAATTTTACTCCTTGCATGCTGCTTGTGGATATTCCTGCCCAGCACAGGATTTCACGTGTCACTGAAATAAGTGGAATTTTGACACAGTTAATCAAATTTTCACCTGTAAATTGCATAAATTTTTCACCATTGATTTCTTGAGTTAAACTTGGATGAATTTTTCATCAAATCTTGTCATGGCTGCTTGACAGCAGCCCTGACTAGATTTGATGAAAAATATCTTGAAAATACTCAGTGGGTTAAGCGTTAACTTCAGTATTACTACAATAAATATCTTTAACAGCAAAAAGCCATTCTGTACACCAATAAGCAATACATTATTCAAAAGTAATTATTTTTGATTAACTTGATTGTGTTAATTAACATTTGCTTGAATAATTCATTCTGTAAACTGTAATATATTTTATTTATTCATTTTCATATTTTCAAGAGAGTGTTTCTGTGTTTTATGTATTATGCAAAAGTGTGTACATGTGTTTTTTTATTCCCACTGTTACTGTTTTCTTATGTTTTAACCTTCTACACGCAGATGTTAAAATAACAAAATTTCTAGCAGCAAATTTCTCCAATAATGCAAATAGGAATTTAACTATTGACAGAGTTTTGTCAAATAAGATTGAATTGGTTAAATTTGTAGTTGCATTCTGCCAAAAATTGCTACAGTAGAAGTCAAAATAAGTTGTAGCATATCCAGAATAAACTAAGTATACTGCTGCTTCTGCACTGATACGATCAGAATCTGTCATAATTTTTCGGAAAGCTCTCAGTGAGAGCTTTCCAGAAAATGATGTCAGATTTTGGTCTTATCCATGTAGGAAGAGAAAGATACATAGTTTATAATGGTTATCCTACAACTTATTTTGACTTGTACTGTATTTGTAATTTTTGAATTTTGACATCAGTGTGCAGGGTGTTAAACTGTCTGCAGAAATAAGTTGAGCAACAACTATGTCCTGTAAAAGAGAAATTTCCACTCAGTTGTCCTTCACCTTATTTTCATTCATTTAATTTTTTTATTTCTTTTTTTTTTCACAAGTGACATGAATATCTCCTTAACTTTAAAAATTATTTTTCAGGTGAAATGAAAAGTGCTTGTTTCAATACACCACAGAAAACAATAGAAATCAGCTGTCAACCTGGACACATGCTGAGAATAACTAGGGCATTCTATGGACACAGTACTGGCAATTCATGTTCCTACCAGTTAGGGGACTGTATTCTACCAGAGAAAGAGAACTTCCAGTGTGTTGGCCATGAATCCTGCAGCATTAATTTACCCAGTGGTAGATATGGACGACAGATATCATCTTGTGGCAAATACAGCAATTATTTCCAAGTGGAATATGAATGCTATCCAAGTACGTAGCTTTATTCCTACCATTTCTCTTTTAACCCTTACCTAATACAACTATCAGATGATACATGAAAAAATATTTTTTGAATTACTAAAAAATACCATTTTTTGCCTTAAAAGATAGCTTATGACCCTTCAGGGAATAAGCTTGATGAGATCATTACAATGAGGTATCATAAGCTATGTTTTGGAGAAACAAAAACTGAAAAAATAATTGAATTTGAAATGTGATTTTTGTGAGCAGTGCTGTCAGATGTTATGTAAAGATTTTAAACAATGATGCACCCTTTTTATGGCACAAGTCATTTAATGATATGTACATTACTCTTCAAAGGAAGTTGCTGCATAATTGAAAAAAAAAACTGTCTTATTTTTTTTTCTCCACTGATAATAGCAGACTCTGACTATGCTTTGTAGGAAGTTCTCTAAGAAAACTTCCAAGAATCAATGCAAGAGACATGCACATGTACATGAAGGGAAGTTACGGAAGAAAATATTTTGCAATTATCAAACAACTTTTGAGTTGTAAAGTACCCTGGACGGAAAGTATCTTATACAACAGGGAAGGGGTACTTTTTCTGATTAATCAAAGGAATGGTTGCTTCATAAGTGCAATAAACAAAACTTTCCACCTCCCTAACTGTCAAAAAAAAAACATTAATAAAATTGTTAAAGTTGGGGCAAAATTTAATATGGGGTTAACTAACTGCAAATTTTGAAATAGGACATATATTTTCATAAGGAAGTGTGGAGAATATCTTGGGTAACAATAAATCATTATTATAATATAATATCAAATGGTTTAAATTAAGAACTATTGAAAATGGGAAGAGAACAGGTGGAGATTGAAATAGACATCTGCAGCATGTGCTAACTAAAAACACTGAGCCATCTGCCATTCACAAACCAGAACACGCGCCACACAATTACTTCACTCTAATCCAAACGTCAATGCACACTCTTAAGAGGTTATTTAAAGAAATTTCCATAAATAAAACTTGTATATTTTTAGGCCAAATCAAGTCTTTATGAATGACTTTAGATGGATGATATTAATGAGACAAGAGAATAGCTGCATCCATGCATAAATATGCATAACTATGCACATGTACTCACCCTGGGACAGGTGGTTTGCTTGAAACAATGTTAAATGAAGCATTTTGTGTTACTGAGACTGCCTGTGGGGATGTCTTGTTTTGCTTAGACAGATTCAGTTTTTGTCAATAAATTTATTATGGCACAGTGGGATACAAATAAATAGTGGAAGGTATAATTGAATACAGTTCTGTCAGAACAATTTGAATGAAAACTCCAATCATCTACAGTTAAACAGTACTAGCTGAAATTAATTGTAGGATTGCCACAATAAAAATCTGCAACACTTAGCTTTCGCTGATATTACAATTTCAAGCTACAACAATTATATACAGTACATGGAGAGTGGATTGTAACAAAATCACCTGCTGAGTGGCATTATCACTCAAAGTATGACTTTCAAATTCTGCACATATGGACAAAAAACACAAGCAATGTTTCAGCCAATGGACCTCCGGGTTTAACCCGGAGGTCCATTGGCTGAAACTTTGAACCCCGAGGTCCAATGGCTGAAACTTTGCTTGTGCTTGTTATACTTTGCAACAAATTTACAATTATTGCTTAGGTGGAATCTCCACTCTGCAGGTGATTTAGTGATGATACACTCTACATGTACTGTAGGAAGCTCCCAGGAAGAGCTTCCCAGTAAATGATGTGTTGGAATTATAAGAGAAAAAAAGGAAATATTTGTTTTCTTGTTTAAATCTACCCTTCAGCTGAAAGTGAGATGAAGATTTAACCTTCTACATGGTGACGTTAAAATAATGGAATCTGAAAAGCAAAATTTTCCTATAATGCAACTTGGAATTTAACCAATTAAATCTTGTTTGACAGAGCTCATTGAGCTCCCTCAAACAAGATTTAGTCAGTTCAATTCATTGTTGCATTATGGGAAAAATTTGCTACTTGAAATTATTGTATTTTGATATCACTGTGCAGAGAGTAAAATGCTATACTCCTATTGATGTCAATAAGTTCCTTGTCCATTTACACATACATGTTTATCCACTGACACAACTGTCTTCAATCAGTTCAGTGATTAAAAGTTGGGAAGACACTTGGGGGCAGAAGTCAGTTCATTTAAACAAAAAAAGGTCACATGAACAAATCTATACCACTTAACTGTAACATAAAACCTACACATTTGCACATGCCACTCAAATACACTGATTAAGAAGTTAAAAGAAAAAAGGGACAGATAAGAATGCATTTGCAAATTCTGAAGGTATTTTTTCTATTTGTGCAGCAAGATAAATGAGAATTTATCAAATTTCAAACCAAGTTACACATCCAGGAGACCACACTCATGAAATGACTGTTTGTATTGAAATCTATAGGAAAGGTTTTTTCTGAGAATTTCCAGCTGGGAAAGTCTGTCTGCCTGTGGTGTATGTTTTTTCATAAGTAGATATTCCTGCTAGTACAAGATAAGTTAATAAGCTTGTATAATCTCACTTCTAGTCAGGCATATACCTTCACAGAAGCGTGTCAGCAGGATAGGATTTCACAACATGGAATCTAAACTCAAGTTCATGTACTGTTGATCTGTGGTTTTGAATTTGAGAAAATAGTCAAAACAAATGCATGTCAATTATTATATGCTTATTGGCTTAATGACTGCCAACACAATAAAATAAAAATCCAGCATGTGGTGAGTGGATTAACAGAAAAGCACCAGTGGAGTGGAGTTTCCACACATGCAATAGCTCTTGAATTATTTACATACAGGCAAAGTTTCAGACAACAGACCTCTGGATTTAGGCTTCATGTGTGTTTTATTACCTGAAAAGTTGCTTCTTGCTTCTTCAGAACATAGATACAACATGAGTCAGAATCCACTCTGTCTACTGTAATCTATCATACCCTGAAGGTGAGTTATTATAAATTCACCCCCAGAGTGGAAATTACACTCAGAAAACATGATCAAATTCTGTCCCAAACCACACAAAGCACAAGTAAAACTCCAGCTGATGGATCTCTAAATTGACCCTGGAGTTCCATCAGCTGAAACTTTGCTTGTGCTTCTTGGATTTTGGTCCTCGGTAAAAAATTTAATCTGCAAGTGATTTCAGGTTGAAGCATTCATTCACTCTGATTATGTCTTTTAAAATGGCTGTTAACAGGGTTTTCTAAAAATCTCTATTAGCTGAAGAGCTATTTTTTTAATTTTTGGTGTTTAAGATCACTTTCAGAATCAAACTACATGACAGCAACATAATTATAAAGCCAAGTTACAAAATCGTCTGTACCTATGCCACTACAGAGGACTTCCTCCCCAGGTAATGATAGGTTACTGTGTCCTATTTTAGCAGTAAAACAGTACTTGCTTGATACAATAAACAAACACTTAACTTCCCACAGTTCACTCAAAGAAATTGAAGGGCTAAGAGCAGGTGAAGGTTTAAAACCCATGTTTTATATATGTATACTCATTTTATGCAAATTTTTGTTTTACAGCAACCAAGACTCAAGATATCTGTTCACACTCCCAGTTTACCGGTCAGAAGGGTTTCATATCAACACCACGTTACCCAAACAACTACCATGGGCCAGCAAAATGTGAAACCAGCATCCAGGTTAACCCCAACCAAAAGATTGATCTCTACATCATTGACATGGACATAGAGAAGAACGGCAGCACTGGATGTGTGGATTGGATGTATGTCTATGATAATTACAGGAGTTTCACCTTGTGTGGTCAGCGAGGAAACGAAACCTTCACATCAATGAGGAATAAAATAGAAATCAGCTTCCAATCAGATACATTTGGACACCAAAAGGGATTCTGGCTCTACTATGAAGGTAATTACTGAGAGTATTTTGTCATTCATTTTTAGTGCTTGGAGTGGAGATTGTCATTATTAACTCACTGCACATTGATGTCAAAGAACCGAAATTTCAAGCCTCAGTTTTTCCCCATAATGCAACTAGGAATTCAACTAATTTAATCTTGTTTGACAGAGCTCAGTGAGCTTTGTCAAACAAGATTGAATTGGTTAAATTTCTAGTTGCATCAGTTTGTTGCATTATGGGAAAAATTTGCTGTTTGAAATTTTGACAGAAGGTTAATACACTCATGGGGGTGCGGTTTCTACAATACAGCCTATATAACAAAGTGTGCCAATAGGCAATATTATCCCCTTAATAATGCTTGATTATTGCCTCATTATTGTCAGGTTGCTACTGCAATCTAGCAACAAAAAGTAAATAATCAGATGTTATTAAAATAATATTCTTACAGCTTATAAGCATTTGCCTCCTCACCAGGAAAAGTAATCTGCAGGAATGTTTTGTTTTCCAGTAAATTCCCCCAAGTATTAAAAAATATCTTCATACTCAGAAGTCTGATCAACACTCCTTCACTTCCTGTTTTGCATGTGTTTAGCAAAGATTTTGTTTCCTAATATTGAAATATCTATGGACATAACAGGAAGAAAGTCAAGTTTATTTATTTACTTGGATTTAACATCACTTTCAACAGCAGGGTCATATCATGACAGATAATCAATCATGTTTCTTAACCCTTTACCTAACGAATCGCCCGCATCCGCCTGTGTAATATGCAAATTGAGCAGTTGAAAAAAATTAAATTTTTCAAAATATTTCAACAAAACCATATCATGTGACCCCTCATTGGAACGAGCTCATTGAGCTCGTTCCGATGAGGGGGTCACATGATATGGTTTTGTTGAAATTTCATGAAAAATTGAAAAAAATTATATTTAAAATAATAAATTTTGATATCGTCTGCATTGGGTAAAAGGTTAATATTGCGATATCTATGGACATAATAAGAGTAAAGTCTAGTTCATATATTTATTTGTGTTTAACAACAGCCAGGGTTATATCGTAATAGATAATTAATCATTTATAATCATGTTGCCTGCTTCGAATGACTAAAAAAGTTTAATTTTTGCCTCAAAAACATGTCTTATAACTCCTCAATAGAATGAGCTCATTTCAATGAGGGGACATAAGGTATGTTTTAAGGAAAAATGGAAATATAATAAAATCTGAACGGCCATGTTTTGACAATTGCACTGTCTGGATATGATTCTTATCGTAAGGTAAAAGGTTACAATTTTTTATCTAATCCTATTTGTTCTCGTTTCAGCCTTTCCTCCACTACCAGAAGACAAGCCAATGACAACTGAGAAAGTGGAAAAAATTACTGGTGTCCCAGGAAACAGTGCAAATCTACTGTCTAAGATACTGAGTACACAGAAGACAGTAACAGAGGACACAAAAGACACTATACCAGTGAAACATTACTACCATAAAAAAACTGAGGACAATGACACCGACTTTCCTTTCGGTAAGTACAAATATTCAATCACAACATTTGTATTGTTTCTTCACTCGAATACAGCTTGCTTCAATTTCAGCAACAATGTTACTGTACTGTGATCCTAAAAATGGACAAGAGATTTTCGACCAGATCACGACTCAGTCGTGATCTGATCGAAATTATCTGTCTGTTTTTCCTCCTACTGTATCACTGTCAGGAAAGAAATGCAAGAACATTGATTCTGACATGGTATTTCTGTTTGCTTCTCTTCATTCGGCCTTGATTTTGTAATATTTTAATCATGAAATCTCAACCCATGATGTGCATCATAATCTGGTCATGATCCCATTGAGAAAAATACCACTTTTGTGGACACAGTACTGTAAATATGTTGTTTGCAAGACTCCAATGTTTCTTACAATAAGATACAGTACAGCCGCTGTGGACTGATCAGAATCTATGTGTGGGCAGTGATTTCCACGCATGCATTTACCAGGTAAGGAAAATCATCATCAGAAAAATTTTAATTAGTGATGCATCGGGTTGTACCCAGTGCTTCATTAATTAAATTTTCAATATTATTCCTATAATTAGTGTTTGGAATCTAATATTATTGCATCCATAGAAATATTGCCCACACATGGAAAGTCCATGGCGACCTTACTGTATCTATGTATTAAATATTGTGTTATGTTGGCTAAGGGTTTTTTTTATTACATTTACAAGCCTGTGATAATAACAAAATATACCAGCATTCAAAATAAATTGAAGGTTTCCAACCAAAGAGTTGTAATGGCTAATCAAGATGTAATAGGGAATAGGGTTTTCGTTGGATTCACCTGACATTTATTTTGACTAGAACTGTATTTTGACTTCAAGAAATATTTTTGAAATATAAAGCCAATATCTGTTAAAATAAGAATTAAAATTTTTAGATATCAGCCAATTTCAATTAATTCCTCAACAAAAGTCTTTAACATTTTACTTTCTATGAATTCTCATGAAAATGGTCTTTCAAACCAGTTTCATCAGAATTGTTAGAAAATTGACAGTGTGCCCACTAATAATCTTCAAAAAATAATGAACAAAAAATTTCTCTGTAAACTCATGATTTTCTTATTTATAATTTCAGCTGCCATCATCGCTGGCGTGATTGGTACCCTGGTGTTAATTTTAGCCATCCTATTAGTTCTTCTCTTACATTTGTGGTGGAAAGAGCGAAGGAGGCGACATATGAAAGAACAGTTTCTAGAGATCAGAAATCCTGCTTATAGATCAAGTGGTTCGGAATTTCCAAATGTTGACTATTACTCCACAAGGCCACAAGAGTCTTTTTACTGTTAACTTAGTGATGTTCTTAGGAGCTGTTGATATATGAGAGCTTGTCCCAGTTGACTGGAAAAATAACTGGGCAAGAAGAAGGTGACAATAACTTGCAGGAGCACTGAACATTAATTCTTTACCTAACACTAATAGCAGACGACACTTGCACACAAAAAATTGTCGAACAACAAATAAATTTAATTACTTGCCTCCAAACCATAGCGTTTGCCTAATCATTAGAATGTGCTCAATGACTGCATTCAATGATGGGTAATAAGCTATGGTTTCAAGCAAAAATTGAAAAAAAAAATGAAAACCATTTTTTGAGAATAATGCTGGCCATATTTAGCCATTATGTTAGGTAAAAGGTTTTAAGCAACATTACACTGGTGATGATATTATTACAACACAATGTATTTTGTTCCATATATTTTCTGAGCACAACTATACTATGAGTCAGAACAAGTTGTAGGATAACAGAAACTATCTTTTCCTCATATTTTTTCTATACTCATAATATCTGGAGCTGACATTGATATATACTCATGAGAAGCTCTCATTGAGAGCATTCCACAAAGCAATGTCAGGAGCGGATATATTTGATATGGGGAAAATGAGAGTTAAAGAACCTTGCGATTATCCTGGTACTTATTTCATCTATGTGTTCTACAAGGCAGCAACTTTTTTCCAAGCACACAATATCAGATTAAATAACAGTTATCTCCCTTGCTATTAAAATGTTGGGTTGATTTTACCGGTAAATAGAAATTTAATACAAAAGTTTTTCTGACAAAAGAATTCACTTTGATAAAGAACTATGTATAACATTTGTTTTATTAGTTACTGGACAGGCACTCTCAAGTAAATTGCTACAAAGCAACTATTAAAATAGAACATAATCATTTACAGTAATATTTTCCCTTGAGTGGAACAAGGTGCCATGTGCAATGCTTTAGCATTGCACATGGTACCTTGTTACACTCAAGGGATGATACACAGCATCTTACAGAAAGAGAGTCACTTTTATGGCTTATGTCACGTTTTACTGCAAATAGAGTGTCTTCTGACTGAAGAGAAACCAAAGCTTCTTTCAGATAGCCAAAAAAAAAGACTGTGGTAGTACAGTCAAAGTTACATCCCTTCTAGAATGAATAGCTGAAATAAGTTTTAAACTTTCTGGGTTTAGCTCTTCACTGTTTAACTCTTCTGTCACTTCACTTCCTTCTTCCATCTTTACTCTTCATTTCTCACTAAGGCAAAATACTTAAAATATGTGCTAGAATTACATTTCAACATTCAAAATGTGAAAATGGCGAAGGCTTTTAAGGAAGATCACCAAGAGTGTTGATCAGATTTCCTGCCATATAATGTCTGTGATATTAAAATTACATATAGGAGAGGGAGGCATTCCTGTATCCAATAGTTTGAATAGAGAGCATAATCTATAGTTATGTGCAAATACATACAGTACATCAAGAGTAGATTACAATCAAAACAATGGGGGGAGGGGGGATTTCCCACCTGGCAGATATTTACCATTTTGGGGCAGAAAAATACAAAAAGTCTCAAGCAAATTTTCTGTTCATGATTCTGGTTGCAAACTAGCACTGTTAAAAAAATTTATAACTGTTTACTTTCCAACAGACACAAAAAATGGTGACATTCAATCCTGTATATTTTGACAAAAGAGCACTAAGAATTCTTTATATCACGGTATACATGATAAGATGGCAGCAATGATGTGAAGAAGAAAAGTAGGGTCAGTGTTAATACTAACCTTGACACAGACACGCACATGGACACTGAAACAACTGCAGCATACTTATGATTTTTGCACATAACTATATCGATATGAAGTTGATATATATATTTTAATATTATGGTGTAAATATAATTTATAAAGAATATATGCATATATGTGTACATTATGTAAAGCTGCACCCTCTAGCAGATACGATTAATTGGTGCTTAATTTATTTTTTAATTCTTATTTTCACTGATGTAAATATTTTCAACTATCGTCAATTATTTATTTGTTGTCATACTTGATTGAAAATTTCTCAAAAAATAATCCCGTCTTTACAGTTTGTTCAGAAGAAATAAAATCAGTCTTTCTTCTGAGATCAAACTGTAAAACAGTGACAAAAAACTTTTGTGCCATAGTTTTACAGGGTGTGGCTTGGTTTTTATTTTTTTCACAAACAAAATTCCAAAGGTATTTAAAACAGTTAATATATTTCCTCTTTGATCTGTCCTATTATTCATTTTCATTAAAAAAGAGAGATAAGAACTTTATTAGATGGAGTAAACTGGGAAAGTAATTTTTGGGCACTTGTTAAGCAGAAGGGAAAATGTTTTCTCTTGATGCCAGATGCCACTTTTTATAAAGTTCAACTGTTTTTTAACACAACACAAATAATCTCATATGTATACCTGGAACTCTTTCACCAAAATATTAAGTTCCACACTAAAATTGCGTTTGGAATGGTTATGATGCTCACCACTTTTATATATGAGCCAATCAAATCATGTGAGGTTGGCCGTAACATTTTCCAAGAACATCCTAAGTCTTGTATTTTGTTTCTCTGAAAGCCATGCCCTAAGTATGACAATCTTACAATTAAATTTATTTTTTTATTTACAAACCTATTTTTACACTATTTATGTATTTAATGCTTTTTTATGTTGTGTTAGTGCAATACACATAGCTTACCCGGTCTAATTTATTTTTAAATGAAGGTGAAAAATGCAAAGCAACAATTTAAATTAAATCAGTCAGTGCTCAATCAAGCCTTTTTGTCAGTGTGATTGGTAACTTCTAAAATCAGCTTTGACTCTATCTAAAAGTTAAAAATCTAGTGACACTTTTTTTAATGCTTTACCTACAGTACTTGGAGAGTGGATTGTAACTAAATCACACATAGAGTGGAGATTCCACCCAAGCAATAATTGCAAATTTGTTGCAAAGCATAACAAGCACCAGCAAAGTTTCAGCCAATGGACCTCCAGGTTAAACCCAGAGGTCCAATGGCTGAAACATTGCTTGTATTTTTTGTCCATATGTACAGAATTTGAAAGTGATACTTTGGGTGGTACCTCCATTGCATGGGTGATTTAGTTACAATCCATTCTCCACATACTATACTATCTAGCAGACAACACTTGCAAAAATTATTCGTGAATAACTAAAAAATTTTCATTTTTTCATTAAAAACATAGCTTATGACCATTTACTGGAACAAACTCAAAGAGCTTGTTCCAATGAGGATTCATAAGCTATATTTTGGAAGCAAAAATTTAAAATATAATGAAATGTGAATGGCTATATATAACCCTTGAGATCAAGTTCTCATCTGACCAATTTTGCAGCCTCAAAACAGATGGTTCACTGAAAATCTTAAAATGAAATGTCAAACTACTCAGGCTGTCGTTTTAAGTCAAGTCTTGGCTGCCTCTAAAGGCAGCCAGGCCTTGAATAAAAACAGCTGGTTTCCACTAGACTTATTGGTAACATGAAGTTCTGGAAAAGTTTCTAGTCCTTGAAAAAAGGACAATACTGCAGAATTAGGTCATAAAGCTTGTCTCTCATTACACGTAACAGGTATAGTAATAAAAACATCAATAAAGCTTCTGCCATTTTACTGCTTTGTATTAATAGCTTTCATGGGACTCCCAACTTACAATACTAGTCAGCAATTGTATATATGGTATAGTAATTTATTTGTTCAGTTCATGTCATGATCTTCTGTAAATAGTGGAAAATATTAATTTAAAAGTTGGTTACTAATGCAAATACAGGTGAAGTCATAAGTAGTATGGTTGAATACAGACTTATTAGGGATCACTATCTGTTGGGATATCTGCAGCGACAGACTTGCTTAACTCTTTCAACACGAGAGGCCGCTTTTCCAGTCCAGGAACACGATACGTCATAATTTCATCAAGTAGGATGGCTACTGAGTGAACGTGTGTGGTAGAACAATTAATATTTTCAACGTGCAGCCTGAAGGCTGCACGTTGAAAATATTAATTGCTCTACCCCCAAATAATGGATATGGACTCTTCCAATTTCTGCCATTTAACTGGCATGGAAGATACCACCAGTGTTGAAAGGGTTAAATAGGGATCACTATCTTTTGAGGTATCAGCAGCAAAAACAGCCTTGCTAAAATCTGGATCACTATCTTTTGGGGTATCTGCAGCAGTATTGTGACAATCATACAGGCCTGATTAACTGAGGAGAACAATTGCTCCAACTTCCTTTGGCTCCTGCAAAACTAAATTAAGGGGAGCTGTAATTGCTCTCTTTAAGCTATAAAAAATTAAACTCTCTTTAATATGGGTTAACTAGCAAATTTGTTCATTAAAATAAGTAAATATGGCTCCTCGGAGTTATTTAACATGGGCTATTGTTGCTCTTCTGTGATCTTCAAATGATTAGGCATGAGCTTAATTATTTGTTATGTCAACTATATTATGTCTCTTATTGAACAAAAAGTGATTTTGCATTTGGCCCTTCATCCTCATTAAAAGTTTAGTAAAAAGATGAGGTTGGATTCCTTGATCAAATTTGCACTCTGTGGACTACTATACTGATCCATTAGGAGCAAACTCCATAATCTCGTGTCTCAAAATTTTAATTTTCATGTTACAATTCTAGTTCCTTCCTTGAAAAGGGCTCAGCAAGATTTTTGTAACAACACGCTCAATTCAATTTTTTATTTGTTCACCGAATATGAGAATTTATTCGTTTCAAAGACACAAGACATGTCTTTAACCCTTTACCCAACGTAATGGCAAAAACCGGCCAGCCCTATTCATAAAAATCACCAATTAATTTTCATTTTTTGTCTCAAAAACATAGGTTATGACCCCTCATTGGAACGAGCTCAACGAGCTCATTCCAATGATGGGTCATGACCTATGTTTTTGAGACAAAAAATGAAAAAAAAATAGTTATTCAAGAATTTTGTTTGCAAGTGTAATCTGCTTTTCAGGTTAGGTAAAGGGTTAACATGAATATTTTCAGTCAGAAAAAATAAGTCATTCAAACAGCAGATACTTTGACTTCACCTGTGGCAATCGCATTCACAGAAAACTCATATCCTGAGTTTTCCATCATTTCTGAGAAACCTTATTGGAAAAGGCTTTCAACAGAATCATGTCAATTTTAGTACCATTTTCTGTAATGCACCAATCATTATTTTGTCTTTGCGAAATGTACATTTTTAAAAGAAAAAATCAACGTTCAGATCAGTTTTGTTTAAAAAATCTGGCTGGAGGGAAACCTGTCTCTACCTTGTACAGACCATTAATTTTTATATTTGTGTTGTGTATCACTGAAAAATGTAAAACATCACTGTCATCAAAAAGAAACATAATGTTTTCCTCATTTCTTCACTTCAGAAATTTCAAAATTCACAAAAGATAATAATAGTATACCATCTTTGAATTTCATTTTAGAAGCTTGTTGTCTTAGATTCAGTAATGATCTTGTTCCCATGAAACATAACTAAAAAATATCACAAGGGATTTACATCCACATTACCTCTCTGCACTCTGATGTCAAAATACCAAAGTTTTCAGCAACAAATTTGTCCCACAATGCAACTGAGAATTTAAAAAATTATATCTTGTTTGACAGTGCTAATTGGGCTCTGTCAAACAAGATATAATTTGTTAAATTTTTCATGCTACACAGGCAATATGGAGTCAATGACGAAAAATATGAAATCCTACCAGAGTGCTAAGAGTTAAGTTCTGTTTTTTACATTCTTGAAATGTCTGCTTCAAAATAAACCATTCATTTTGAATTTGAAGAGGAGACAACTCTTTTTAGTCCTAAGGCTTTATTGCTCACCCATAATATTCCAGCTCACTCCTTGAGTTACCCTTTATAAACTTAGGAAATGCTGGTATGTGACATAATGTTGGAAAGGGCTCTTTGGGCCCTTTCCAACATTCTGTCATATAACAGAATTGCACAGGAAAATAACGTCATCTCATTTTAGGACAGGGGGTGGGACATGAATACTTAATATCTCTGGAATCACAAATGTAGTACAAGCCATTCTAAACTGTGTGTCAACAAAAACTGAAATTCAAGTGTGAAGTTTGAACATTCATGAATTTAATATATTTCTGTGTATTTCTTGTAGTATGTAAATATTTTGGGATATAATTGTTTCTAGTCTAAAGGTGTACAGTTTATTTATTAGTTGATGTCAGTAATTTATTGTTTTCGTTATATGTTTAAGTGCATTAAATGCATGCATGTGTTGAGTTGTGAGTGATAAAATGATATTAATGATGAGATAAAATAAAAGAAAATAAATTAAAAATTATTTTTTGTTATTTTTACATACATAACAGTTTCCAACAAAGGGTTTTGGGGGAAACAATTATGACAGACCGTTTGGGCTTGAAGGAGAAAAGGAAGAGTACAGGAGATGCCCTACTGATCGATAGTTCACAAAATTTAAAAACAATTCGTAACAAATTCCTGGCTACCCATTTATACTTTTGTTTTTACTCTTTTGCAACTCTCTTACCCCAACCAAAAGAAAACTACTCCTGTACTGACAAACCTTTAAGCACCCTAACCCAGGAATGTAACTAGAAGGTCTTCAATAGGGGGAGCGTGATCAGTCAGATTTCTAACTGGCGTTGGGGTCCCAGCACGACATGCTCTGAACCTCTGAGATGGATTCTGAAGCCTCCCTCTGGCTTAAATCTAGTTATTTTATCCACCAGAAAAATGCATTTCCCTAGGTTGGTCCATGAGTTTTCTTCTTAGGCTACACAGGACTGTAGACTGACAGCTATTCAGCCAATACCTACTCCTTCCAACTGACTGCAGTCAGTTGGAAGGAGTAGGTATTTGCTGAATAGCTGTCAGTTTATAGCCCTTGTGTAGCCTGGTCATCATAAGAGAAACAGAAAGATGTATTCGAAAAACCTGACCGGTCATTGATTCGAGTTGGAATTTCAGAACATTTTGTCAGTTGATTGGAAAAGTCGAGGAATTTGATCGGTAACTGCAACTGATTGCCAATCACAGCTGGAACAAGAGCACCACCAGGCGTTGCTAAATATGCCCGTTCTAAGTTGACAAAGGGGCCTAACTCACGTAAAACTAATTGCACAGAACTCACATTCAAACTTGGTCAGTTTTATTATTATGGAAAATACACATACCAACTTTGGTTGAGATCAAATAATTCAAACTGGAGTTATCGGTAAGAAACCAAAAATGCTGAGAGACGGTAAAATTCTAAGTGAAAACAGTGCCATAACTCATGTAAAAATAATTCGATGGAACCCATATTCAGACTTGGCGTGTATTACTACCCATACCAACTTTGGTTGAGATTAAATAATCCATACTGGAGTTATTGGTCAGAAACCAATTGTTTATGGACAAACAGATGGATGGATGGATGGACAGACGGATGGATGGACTTTATTACACGTTCTAACTTGTGGAGTTTTTCCCATGTTAAACCCTAACCCCACAAGGTCAACAAATTAACCCCACAGTGCAAAAAATAACCCCACAAGTGGCCACTGTACTAACCCAACCCCACAACTACCACTGACCCTAAATTGTAAACACCACAATGCATCTCTACTAAGCCTGGATGGACGGATGGATGGACAGTTGGATTGATGGACAGATGACCAACCAACCGACTGAAGAGACAGACAAACAGACAGACCATTTAAATAATATAACCGTTTTTAAAAACGGGCATATAAAAACTGTGATCACGGGTTGAAAATTCAAATTGACTGGTCTGAAGAGTTGAAAACATGAAAGAAATTGATTTCTTTGAATTTCAAACTATTGGAATTTATACCTTCAAATTTCCAACTTATGAAAATTATGATGTCGCTACAAGGTTTCCCTAACCTGTGCAACTGTCATCAAATGACACCAAGTCTTCTACTTTCCAATCCAGTCGACAGGCTTTGAAGTGATTTCTGGTAAGTTTGGGCTGCCTTTTCTGACAACAGAGAGTAGACTAGAAACCACTTGATTATCGTTGGTCAGACTCTTTCATGACTTCATGGTGGAGCACCTGTTTTGGGGTAACAAAGTTTGTCAAAGTGGGAATTTGGCCTCTCAACCCTTTATCTAGCACAATCACAGGATGATACTTCTCCAAAATTTTCTTCAATAAGTGAACAATTTCATTTTTTTGCCTCAAAAACACAGCTTATGACCCCTTATTGAAACATGCTAAATGAGCTCATTCCAATAAGAAATCATAAGCTATGTTTTTTACTGTTATATCAGGCAAAGAGGGTTCAGAGATAATGTTTCATTTGTGCACCCATGTTGAACACTCACAATGTTGTGTTAGAAAGTAATTAAATTACTGTGAGGGTTTGTACCTTTCTGGTCAGATTTCAAATTTCTTGATGAGCAAAATATTACTATTATTTGAACAAGATGACACTTAAAGGAGTCTGCTCATGAAGCTCCTGAGGGTGGAGAAGGGTTTTTTTCAGTAACTGATCTACTATCCTGGATCCTCTGTGTAGCTTTTGTTGTTGTGGATGATTGATGTGGCTCTCATAAAGAAACAGGTTTTCCTGAATATTATACGGTCAAGAAACAGGAACTTTAAAAAAAAAACTGTTAACATATCTGCTTAAGATTTGAGGTTGTAAAAAGTTTCACTGAAGGCTACTACCATTATATGGTCAAGAAAGAGGAACTTAAAAACTGTAAGTCTGTATGCATAATGCTGGATATTTGTAGTTGTGAAGAGTATTTCATTCCTTGTCCACACACAAATGAAGGTCAATAAAATTTTTCAAGTGACCTAATACAGTTAATGTATTCATGCTGGAAGCAAGTAACTTGAATCTACTGAAAAAATACAGTGGAATGGTGCAACCCTGTTAACCCTTTACCCAATGCAATGGCCAAAACCAGCCAGCGCTATTCTCAAAAATCGCCAATTAATTTTAATTATTTTTTCATTTTTTGTCTCAAAAACATAGGTTATGACCCCTCATTGGAACGAGCTAATCGAGCTCGTTCCAATGAGGGGTCATAACCTATGTTTTTTAAAAAATCGCCAATTAATTTTAATTATTTTTTCATTTTTTGTCTCAAAAACATAGGTTATGACCCCTCATTGGAACGAGCTCATCGAGCTCGTTCCAATGAGGGGTCATAACCTATGTTTTTGAGACAAAAAATGGTTATTCAAGAATTTTTTTGCAAGTGTTGTCTGCTTTTCATGTTAGGTGAAGGGTTAACTGAATAGCAACTTTGCCAATGAAAATTATTCAATTAACAGGACTAGTTCATTAACAGGAATTTGGACACTTTCCTTAAACTCTTAACCCATTGAGTATTTTTTAAAATATATTTCCTCAAATCTAGTCACTGCAGCCATGATTAGATTTTATGAAAAAATCATCCAAATTCAGCTCTAGAAATCTTTGATGAAAAAGTCCATTCAACTTACAAGGGGAAAGTTTTTTTAAATGTGCCCAAATTAGACGTGTTTCAGTGGCAAACAAAATTCTGTCCTGGGCAGGAATATCTGCCAGAAGCATGCCAGGAGTTAACCTAGAGATAAAACGATCATTTCTTCTATTTTATTTTGTTTGACAGAGCTCATGGAGCTTTGTCAAATAAGATGTAATAGAACAAGAGGCCCCAGGGGGCCTGAGGGCACTCACCTCACATGGTAGTCTAAATATCAAACCAGGGACTTGACTTGAATAAGCTGCATACGCCCCTCCTAAGAAAAGCATATACCAACTAGATGAAGCGATTGTGTCCACACAATACACAGTATTTTCCCTTCTATTTTCAGTTCCTGCACTATTGAGTCCCAAAATTGAGATAAATGCATAAAAAACAGATTTTTTTTTTTATTTTTGCTCGGAAATTTTCGAAGTCCCAAACAAAATATTTTCAGACCAAAATTTTTTTTTCTTCTTAAAATTGACCAAAATGCATAAAATACAAAAAAACTAATTTCTGGATTTTGGTTCAAGCTTTCTGTCCCACCCGGACCCCAAATTTTCAGTGTAAAAAAAAAAAAATTTTGTCTTAAAATTGACCAAAATGCATAAAAAACAAAAAACTAATTTCCGGATTTTGATCCAAAATTTCGACCCACCCAGACTCCAAATTTTCAGTGTAAAAAAAAAATTTTTTTTATCTTAAAATTGACCAAAATGCATAAAAACAAAAAAATGTCATTTCCGGATTTTGGTCCAAAGTGCCACCCAGCCCCCTAATTTTCAGTGTAAAAAAAAAAAAAAAATTTGTCTTAAAATTCACCAAAATGCGTAAACAAAAAACCCAAAAATTTCCGGATTTTGGACCAAAATTTCCAAGTCTCACCCCAACCCCAAATTTTTGGTGTAAAAAAAGAAAATTTTTGTTTTAAAATTGACCGAAACGCATAAAAAAACAAAAAACTCATTTCCGGAAAAACAAAAAACTCATTTCCGGATTTGGGTCCAAAAGTCCGGACTGGAACCCCAAATTTTCAGCCTAAATATGAACCCAGGGACTTGGCTTGAACAAACTTGAATCTCATCCCCTTAAGCATGCTGAATACCAAATATCAAAAGATTCTTATTGGTAGATCTGAAGAAGATTTTTAAAGAATATTCCTCATACTGCACTAATTTGAACATTTGGGCTCCCATAGGGAACCCAAATATGGACTGAGGGATTTGATTTCAACAAATATGTGAATCAATGTTCCAAAGATGTTATATGTAAAATATGAAAGCTTTGGAGCAGTGGTTTGGAAGCAAACGATTCTTTAATTTTTTCCCATTGCCCGCAGTGTTAAAAAATATTGACTCAGCATTTTTTCAAAGTCCCGAAAAAGTACCTTATGACAAAACCGATGGCAATTTTTTTTTACCATTCCTTTCTGTTGGTCCCCTGGAAGCCTCACACCAAATAAAAATTCTCAGTGCCGTGCAGTTTTGGAGATATGGACGTTTTCGGTTTTTTTTATTTTTGGCTCCCGAGGTTCCCACGGGGCTGCAGGAAAAATTTTTTGGCATAAATCAAATACTTATAACCCAATAAATACCTCATATTAAATTTGGTTAAAATTAGCCTCTCGGTTCAGAAAATAGAAATTCTGGGCGGGGCAAAAATTCTTGCCCCTCTCAGAACAAAGGCAAATATTGCCCGTCAAACTTCTCTTGAACAAACCTGAGTCTACACCTCAAATGGAAGCTGCATACCAAATATCAAGTCTCTTCTACGGCTGGTTCATGAGAAGAAGATTTTAAAAAATTTTGTGCATTTTGGCCCCACTCCCCTCCACAATATGAGCAGAAACCCAATTTGAAGAAAAACCCAAATGCCCCTATATAACCACTACTCATGTGGATTTTCATTGAACTGCAGCCATTGGATTGGAAGAAAATGACCCAAACACAACCTTCATGATGGACGTGCAGCCAGTGGCTTGGAAGAAAATGAACCAAACACCACCTTCAAATTACCCCAAAGGAAACAACAGATTATGGGGAAAAACATCCCTAACCCACACACTGATTGTGACATCACTAACTGTCAAATTTGCAATGAACTCCCAAAATGTATTTGGCTCAAAAGCAATAGCACTTTGAAATGATATCAAGGTTCATGCAAAACTAATTGCCAAACTCGTAATTGCATTTATCTTATAGCATGCAACGAATGCAAGAAACAGTATGTCGGGGAAACCAAATGCAATTTCAAAATCCGCATAAAAGAACATATGGCTGATATCCGACACAACCGAGATATCCCAGTAGCCCTTCACTTCAACAACCACACCAATCCAATCCAGGGACTGTGCTACCGCATTATACAGGTACTAAGATCCACCCCGGTCAGGCCTAATGCTATGGAACAGCGCCGTCACTTTGAAATCAAATAAGTGATCATGTGATGTGTTTGTATAAATACTGGTCTGTCACCTCAGTCTCTGCATGAACCTACAGGGTTCCTGCCGAAAAAGACTAATAAAATTCAAGGCCCTTTTTTGACATATTTCAAGGCCTGCAATTGCCAAATTCAAGTCACTAGTCCTAACTAGGACCTGCCGGTCATTAACCACCTCCTCCCACTTCCCTGGAAGGGAAGTGGAAGGTGGAGGTAATTACCTCCACACCTGCAGGAACTCTGGCATATAAAACTATTTATTGTATTTTTCTTCCCCCAAAACAAAATCGCATTCTCACTCACACTCACCGGAAATGGTATTCCACTTCCATCATTGTATTGCACTCTCAGCGATGACAGACTTTTTTTTTATAGTTTACAAATTGGTTGTGTTGAATCAATTATGAAGGGTTGTTCTGGAAAAACAAATAAGGAGAAAATAAAATAAATATGAAAGTTCACTGCTGGGATTTGAGTAGGATTTTATCCTCTTGTGGGCTGCTGGGATTACATCACTTGGCTAATGCCTTGTGAAATGATCCTCTGCATGTCCCACTCCTGGATAAAAATCATACTCAAATCTGAGCAGTGAACTATTGTCTATATAGTTATAATTACATGCTTCGTCAGCATTTTTATTTTGTGCATATTCAAGGCTTTTCAAGGCCTCGAGACACATTTTCAAGGATTTCAAGGCCTTGAATAACCCGTAGTCAAATTCAAGGCCATTTCTTGTATCCAAGGCCCCACGGGAAACCTGCTCGATTGATTGTGTTAACCAATCAGCCTTCCTTTATTGACACATTTACAGGCCTTTAATGTATTTCTTTAAAACTTGTGTTTATCTCTGCCTTAATTACCAGCTGATGAATTCATTTTATGCCGAGTGATAAAATAATTCTATTGTTGTCTAGTTTTGAAACTGACCAATGAAATTGACGGAAGGCTTTATTTATCACTGATTAATATGAAAACAAAATATCAAATGTTTTAAAGTGAACAAAACGGACGAATCATATGATAAATGCATTCATTAACTGGTTGAGAGCTAGGAGTCACTATGATGGCTTTACTAAAAAGTGCTCAAAGCTACTTTTGTTGCTTTACACTGTATGCATTAGCATGCTGTTTCCTCAGCAGTAGAAAACATTTTTATATATAAACTTGTTTTGTTACAACTTATTGGAGAATGCCAAAAGGCACTCCAATATATGGTAATAAATCAATTATTTATAAATAATATCTTGCTAAAATAAGGCTCCCCTAGCTGGTAGCATAGTATGTTGGAAAAAAATACACGTTACAAAATGCTTTTGAAAAAATATTTAGCACTCTACCAGTTAAAAAGTTGGGAAAACTTTAGATGGTATGTCTGGTGGATCTGACCCTGTCTATACTAGCAACTGCTGAAGCAGGTCCTAGTTAAATTCCAATTCAGAACCTATCAAACCATCAGCATAGCAGGGGTGTAAATAAATTCAGCTTAGATTAATACATCCTGGCATGTGCTGGATCAGTCTACCATTTTTGTTGTTTTTGTTGCTGTAGAAGTTTCTTGAATTTAACGAGACTTTCAGCAGCCAAAGCCATATTATCTCAGATAACTTTATGAATTGAATGGACAGATTATGTGGAAAAAACAGCAACCTGTTAGAGTGCTTATCGATTTTGAACGATAATTGTAATGACAGGAAAGTTCAATCACCATAGTTTCTGCATTTTGGTGAATTTAATTTAAGAAATGATGTTTTGTTACTTTTTATTGAAGATTACCTATAGGTACTCTCAAATAAAATGTAACACAACACAAGCTAAAGGACATCTCAATAATTGCCTGGTTTATATTAAGAATTTGTATGGTGTGAAAGTTAATTTCTGACACCATGCATTGTTAGGAAATGCCTGGATAATGGTTTCAACACCATAAGATCATTAATATCTGGCAAGAAAATGTCAAACTTTTAACAAGGCACAACCTGGATTCTAATAAGATGCAATCATGTGCTCCTCCTGCTGAACACCTTAACATGCCCGTCCCATGCAAAGTTATTCACCAATTAAACTTTCTCATAATTTACTTATTAATAATGAGCTCTTTCTACAATTGCATCTATGTGGATTCTACAAACTATCTATTGAGAGATATCATCACATTTTCTGATGCCAGTAAAGATTCAGAAATACTTTATGGTGTGTTTGTACTTATTGCAGTGCTGGGGCTTCCTTCTATGAAGAATAACTTGAAATGGTTGCTTTACTCTTAACCTGATGAGTATTTTTCAAAATATTTTTATCAAATCTAGTCATGGCTGCTCTAAAGCAGCCATGACTAGATTTAATGAAAATCGTTTTGAAATTTAACTCAAAAACTGATTGCGCCAAACTTTGATTCAATTCACAGTGGATAAACTGAATTCAAAATGCCCAAATTTTACTTATTCTAGTGACAAGAGATTTGCGGTCCAGGGAAGGAATATCTGTTGGCAGCAGGAAAAGAGATAATTTGGAGAAAATGATTAAAAAATAGAAAACATGAATTAATTCAGAAACTAAATTTCAGTTAAATAAATGCAGCTGAAAAAGCAACAAGTTACGTATCAAAGGAGGTAAAGGCACAAAGTTACTAAAGTAGTCTATCCAGGGAGATAATTCATACTGTTCTTGTACTGTCAATGAGAAAATAAGAAACTGTTGTTGGGACTCAAAACATGTCTTCATAATGATAGGACATCTATATGTTTGAGTGTTTTGATTGTTTTTTTTAACTTCACAGACATTAGTTTTCATTTCCCCCCAAAATTAATCTAAAAATTGTTACATAATTTATAGTTCTCTAATAAAATGCACCTTGAACTGAGTGATATACCTTTCAACGAGGTAGGTGGATATTTGAATGGCTTGCAAAGCACTGTGTTGTGTATGATAAATGTCACACTTTGAATTCCACAAACTACTGAGAGAAGACATCACATTTTCTGAAGCTGAAAAAGATCGGACAAACTGTATGCTGTGTTTGTATTTATTGTATGACCGAGTTTCCCTTGTGTTTACAGAGTATGAAGAATAACTTGAACGGTTGCTGACTATTCTGAAGAATGATTAAAAAAAAAAGGGAACATGAATTATTTCAGAAACACTGAAATTGAATTTAATGAATGCAGCTGAAATAAATGAGAAGTTACATATCAAGGGAGGTAAGAGACAAAAGTTTCTGAAGGAGTCTATCCAGGGAGATAATTCATACTATAAACTGTTCTGTCAATGAGAAAATGATGTTGGAATAAAATTATTTCTTTGTGATATGATATCTACACAATTGAGCGTTTTGAATGTTGAATGTTCTTGAATATAAAATTTACATTTTTTTTAACTTTAAAGGTGATCATTTTCAATTCCCCAAAAATGAAGTAAAAAATTCTCAAATAATTTATAGTTCTGAAATAAAATGTTCTTATAATTTTTTTATAATAAGAGGTTAGTAAATATTATGCCAGACCATAGTTTCATTCATGAAAATTTGTCAATCTGCATTGTAAAGGGATACATTGTAAAGTTGACAGGTGATATAATAAACACTTTTAGGCATGCAAAGATAACTACTTTGTTAGTATTAACCATTAAGGGCCTAATTCTGAATTTGATCACTTGTTTCTGCAACAGGACAGGTGCCCCAACAAGCTGTCTTTGGGTAAACTCTCAAGTTATATTCAAAATACTTTGGCAGTTGTTTCTAGGCAAGTCTTGGCTGCCTACATAGGCAGCCAAGACTTCCCTAGAAATAGCTGCAAAGCCACAGGATGTACACTGTCAAAGTGAAGAAAATTGTATAAAACTCTCCAGGCTCTTAATGGTTAAAGATTAAAATAATATCAAACAGAGTACTCACGTAGGATTCTGTACCAGTCTTCTGAAAAAATATGTCCAGGTGATGTAATCCATTGCATCCTGCTTTGAAGTGATAGTACCAGCAACAATTTCAGCATTCAGATGGTCTGGTAATACTTCAAGTAAACTATAAAGAGGAGAAAAGCAAGTTACAATAGTCTTGCAGTATGTCGTCAGGATAATTCCTGACACAACCCTTGCAGAGATACTTGGTTGATTTAACGAGATACTGCCTAGATAATGTTATCAATCAATCAATCAAAATTTGGAAGAAATGTGAAAACATCAGATATAAACATATAACATAATAAACTTTGATAGAGCTAAAAATTTCTGGAACAAGTGAACAACCTGCCAGTTGGAAGTCAGACTATGATTTCAGTTAAAAGATTCAAAAATAAAAATATTCAAATTTTGGTTATGAAAAAGTCAATTATTTATTTATTTATTTATTTATTTATTTATTTATTTATTTATTTATTTATTCATTTATTTATTGTCACAATGGCTAATCGTAACTGCACCATGGCATTAAAATTAAGTCTAGCCAATCCCATTTTAGAAGACTTCCACCCTAGATATTGGTTAGTGGGGATATAAAAGGGCAAATAAAAGACAGTGTGACATATCCTTTGAGTGCAACAATTGCCATTTGCACTGCTTTGCATTGCAGATGGCACTTTGTTGCACTCAAGGGAAGATATAGAGTATACCTTGTGTGTTTGCACAGATGCTGAACATTATCTCATGAGTTGGCACGAGAAATATGTATTTTCACAAGGAGTTTTTACCCATCTATGATATAATTGCAGGTATCCATGCAAGCACATGAGATTAAATTTTTTATTATGCCCACTTTAGAAAATAGAAAAATTATATTTTGATTCAAAACACAAATCACCTGATCATTGTCTCACCATCCCTATTGTGTATTCCATTGATGCAGCAACATTTATTGAGTATTTCCTACACAAATTTTACAAATGGTTTAAATTTGTTTAAAATAAGAATTTAAAAATAAAGGGAAACACCATAGAACAATCTTTCTGATTAAAGTTCCAGTTTTATTGACCCTTTACACAACTGGCTGCATCTGCAACCGTAATTTATAAATTGAGCAATTGAAAAAATATTATTTTTCATACAATTTCAACAAAACTGTATCATGTGACCCCATTATTGGAATGAGCCTATCAAGCTTGTTCCAATGATGGAGTCACATGATATGTTTTTGTTGAAATATTTTGAAAAATTAGAAAAAAAAAAAATTAATAATAGATTTTGATATCATGTGCATTGGGTAAAGGGTTAAGTGATCAATACAGGGCTTATATTTCATCTAAATCTGGGAGAATCCATTTGGATTTTCACAAAAATGGTTGCGAGAATACATACTTGCTATGAGTGTCCCAGGTTCCCATTCGAGCACCATGGCTGAACACTTGTTTTTGTTTTTTTTATAAACAATAATTTATTTCACTTAACTGGTAGAGTGCTGGAAGCCCATATTTGGGCTTTACTCTGAAGTGTCAGTACCAGCACTTAAAGGCTTCATATTTTGTGATGTTGTTCATATCACCTTTGAAGTGAAATTATTCAGTCTGTTAGGATTTGCCTTCTTACAATTTATGGGAGAGTGTCTATTGGCACTCTCCCATAAATTGTAACAAGGCAAACATATGTGAACAAATTTTGATGACCAAAAATAATTCATCACTCTACCAGTTAAATGAAATAGGCTTTGGTGAACCGGCAAGGCCCATATCAATGCCTATGCCTTAGAGGGAGTAAACAACAGTCAGGTGCAAGTGCAAATGAACAAATGTAAATTATTCAACTTGTGACACAAATACGTTTATAAATTTGACAGTAGAATAAACGAAGAATAAGATCCAAGTTTGAGATTGGGTTGTTTTGAGGTAGGAATAGTCTATTATTATTCTTCATATAGTACTCTAGATATCTGATTTGTCAAATAATATTTGAACAAGACACATAATTACACTCTTTGGGCCCACCCATCCTTGACAGCGAGTGTTAATATATCGCAAGAGGCATTAAATTATTGCAATATCACACACAAGTGGGAAAGGCAGCCGAACGCAGAAAATGCAACACCCGCCCCAATGGCAGATGTTGCTTCCTTCGTTCGGCAACCTTCGGAGTTTGTGCTGTGGGTTTTTTTCTGATCTTTCAAATTGTCGTTGCTTCAAATGTTTTTGATTCATGGATTCATGGTGCCCTCAATGACGTCTTGTGCCCTAACCCCCCTTCCCTGAGGGTAATAGACCACCTCGACTCACCAAACAAAATGCCAGCATATCAATATGATATGTTAGTCAAGTACACTCCAACGGTGATACTAATCGAGACCCCATCTTAACATACAATGTGGGAGTTAAAGAAATGTTTTACTGAAATCTTTTGGTGTTCGTGATGTACTCCTGAACTGCTAAGAATATTGCCTTGTTCAATGGAGTGAATGACAAGGGATTACCCCCACAACAAGTTATTTAGAGATAAGTGTTCAGGGTCGATTTTACTTATAAGAATTTGTCTCTGAGAACAAAACAACATAAATGCAAACAAATAGTGCTCCTCACCTTCATACCTAAACCCACAAGGATTATCTGACACAAATCTATTGTACTTGTGTGCATTGAGATTGCTGCAATGTAAATGCAACTGTGTGTGTATTATCTGACTTCCCTGATTACCATACACATAATACTCTGGAACAGTTGGATCATCTTCTCTCAAAACGCTCTTAAAAATATTAACATTGACACTGTCACAAAGGGAGACATCCAATCCATTCCACAGCCTCACAGAGGATGGCAGGAAAGAGTCTGACAAAGTCTTAGTTCGACAAAATGGTTCAGATAGCAATTCGGAATTTCTCATGGTGTAAGCCGAAACCTGAGAAATTTGTTGTGGTACCAGATTCGCTAAATATTGTGGGCCAACTCCATTTTTCATTTTATAAAGGGTTATAAGGTTATGTCGCCGTCTCCTTTCTCCCAGTGTAATAAACCCAGTTTCACTTTACAAACTGCTGTGACTTGTACCCCGTAATGCACCACATAGCGTCTAATTGCAGATTTTCTCACGCCCTGGATTTTTCGACTGAACAATTATCCCAAATCACATCTGCATAGTCAAAATTAGGTAGTACCTAATACTTGTAGATGGTTTCTATAGTCGGGAGTGACAATCTGTAATTGAGTCCACGGAAGCAATTAACCATAGAGCTTACTTTATTTATTATACTATTTATGTGAGCATCCCAGCTTCCATTGCACTGAAATGTCAGTCCGAGGTGCTTATGGCTTTCAACTTCTTTTATTATCTTATTATTCAAGTAAAGCTGGGGTTTGAGATCTGGTGTGTGTTTATGAGAAATTGTAAGTGTTACAGCTGTTTTTTCTTGACTAAAATTTACTTGCCAATGTTCTGCCCATCAACTAATAAGACGGAGTATCCCACTTCAGTGGTGGTGCTAAGGGGGGTCAAGGGGGCTACAGCCGGTTCCAATGACACCCATATTTGTACAATTTTATTGACAAAGTGTTATGATATTTCAGGTCATGTTAGCCTTGTATTGGTTAATTTGCTGAGTTAGGTAAAGGGTTAAATTGACTCAATTCTTTTCAGGTGAATCCTAGCAGAGGCGCAGCAAAAGTCTGCATAAATTCTCGCTGGCTTCGTTGCATGAATCTTTGCATGAATGGATTCTACGATTCTCGTTGAAATATAAACGCTGTCAATGGCAACAATTGAACTATTGAACAGTGATCTGGTACTCCATTATTCTCACAGTGGTAGTGAAACACTCACAAAATGATACCAAATATGGCAGAAACAACAATCAAACTTCAGTTAATAGACCAGTGGGTAGTAACTCATTGTTTTTACAGTAAGTTTAAATTTGTTTGTTGGTCTCCAAGTTTTGGTTGGCCAAGCAAATAAACACAAAGCTTGTTGGAAAACTGACCAAATGCTAAATCTCTTCTTAATATACAATTAGAATGAAATCTACGCATTATTCACAAAATAGTTATCTCAAAACATTCTTAACCAATACAATGGACAGAATGAAATACAGTAACATCCCATTTAATGAGCAATCAAATTACTGACATAAAATTTCGACAAAAAAAGGGTAACCATACATAGAATTCTCTTAACTTCTTTTTAATAATAAACAAGGCCACTGCCAGGCATGGGCTATGTCCCCTGACAGCAAGTTCTTACAGTGGACATATTGCCAGAAAACAAATTTTCAAAGTCCAAAAAATAGAAAAAGGGCCATAGCTCAGCCACAATTGGTCTGACTTAACCCAAATTTGAACTTGACCTGTGTGTTCATGAGACAAACCTATGTACAAAATTTGGTGTTGATTCAATAACTCAAACTATCAGCAGGACATCCAATTTTCAAAGTAAAAAAAATGGAAAAAGGGCCATAACTCAACCAAAATTGGGCAGACTGAACTCAAATTCACACGTGACCTGCGTATTCTTAAGACAAACCTGTGTACAAATTTGGTGTTGATTCAAGAATTGAAACTGAAGTTATCCGGATACCAAATTTCCAAAGTTGCTAAATTGGGTGGAAAAGCATCAAAAAAGGGACATAACTCCAACAAAAATGATCAGATCCAGCCAATATTAGGAATTCCCCTAATACACCATATTTGGTTTTGAGTCGATGACACAAACTTTAGTTATCGCTCTGGATGCATGGATGGATGCACAAACGGAAGTAGCTGATTACAATAGTCCTCCGACAAAATGTCTTTGTCAGGGGACAAAAAATAAGTACTTAACTCCTCACATATTGGTTTAGAGTAACCCTCTTAACTGAAGAGTCACTTTTTAAATGAACAGGAGGCCCCAAGAGGCCTTAATCACACACCTGACAAAGTGGTTCAAAGAAGTATTTTGAGTCACATTCAGCTAGTCACGGTTCATCAACTCTATAGCGGAATGAAGTCATGAATTTATTCATAACTCTAGTGTCCATGTCATTATTATGATAATTATCATAGGTCAACCTGACTGCTTCCAATTCTATCAGCTCTAGACAAGCACTGCCGAACTTCCAAGGGTTGTTATGTCACTGCAGTTTGAAAGGAAAATTTTATGGTAAAACACTAAGGAATGGATCTGAACAACCTTGAACCTAACCTCCCCATCCTTGCCCCACCCTCATAGAGGGCCCAAATATTAAGCCACGGACTCGAATTGAACAAATTTGAATCTGATACCCTTAGAGATGTTATATACCAAATATGAAAGGATTCCGACTGATGGATCTGTAGAATATTTTTAAAGAAATTTCATAATATTGCAGAGTTAAAATTAAGCTCCCATAGGGAGCCCAAATATTAACTCAGGGACTCGATTTGAACAAACTTAAATCTCTGATACTGAAAATGCTGCAATTTATTACATATATCACTATGGAACACGTTTCAGTAATCTGCCTGATTATTATAACTTATTCTGAAAGTGAAGTGTTGGATAAATTATATCATGCTCAATATTATAATAAATTTGAACTTCAGTAAAATGTCATATTCAATCAATGCACATGATCATAGATGAATTCCACATATTTTGATCAACATGCATGCCAAAAGCAGCTTAGTGAACAATTAGCTATTTGAAACACCCAAATTTTGAGTTGTTCATTATCTCCTTGGTTCTTTTTTGTTACTTCAATTTTGTGTTTTACTTCTGACGATTGAAAAAAGCATTTGTCAGTCCTAAGTTCAGTTTTGCACTTTTCCATTGAAATTTCCACTTGATATTGAGTTTTTTTATCAACAGTACCTCACATTGGTTGTGTGATACACATAGTGGCAATCAGGTTTAATGCACCAATTTTCATAGAACATCAGATCCCTGTATAAATCAGCTGACCAATCTTTCAGCTAGTACAGGTTCAGTACCAGTAACAGTTTCACAAAGCATGTGTATTCCTTAACCCTTTACCCAACGAATCGGCTACATCTGCCTGCGTAATATGCAAATTCAGCAGTTGAAAAAATATTATTTTTCAAACAATTTCAACAAAACCATATCATGTGACCCCTCGTTGGAACGAGCTCATCGAGCTCGTTCCAACGAGGGGTCACATGATATGGTTTTGTTGAAATGTTTTGAAAAATTTGAAAAAATGATATTTAAAATAATAAATTTTCATATCGTCTGCATTGGGTAAAGGGTTAATAAGTGAACTACTCTAAAGTCTAAACTAGTTCAAACAAGTAACTGTTATACAATATTATTCCAACACCACCTGATAGTCCCACTGTGTGAATTGCTCAAAGTTCTCAGCTTGAGCAATTGTTTAGCACATATTCAATTCCCAGAATAATACCAAATAATAATAACCTGATAATTCTATCATAAATGTGTTGGCATTTCAGTTACTAGAATCAATTTTATGCCCCCTTTCATGGCCTCCATTTTCACCCCCCCCCCCTCCCAGTCCCTCCCCCTAGTTGGAAATTCACTACCCTAAACCACTCCAATTGGAAACCTTTAGCCACGCCCCTGGTAATGGTGTATTTCTTCACCCTTTACCTAACGAATCGACTGCATCCGCACGCATAATATACAAAGTCAGCAGTTGAAAAATATTCTTTTTCAACAAATTTCAACAAAACAAGTAAAGCTCATTCCAATAAGGTTCACATGATATGATTTTGTTGAGATGTTTTGAAAAATTAAAAAAAAACGTTATTTAAAAAAATAAATTTTGATATCATCTGCATTGGGTAAAGGATTAAGGCCAGGCCAGAAATATTCAGTAGAGTAAAAAGAAAAGCTGAGAGATAGATGGAGACTCAGACTGCATTATGAACACTTAATTGTCACAAAATAACATTTTTCAATCCACATCAATTTTATCTACAGTTATAAGAATCTGAACTTCTTAATAAACTACTCACTTTGACTCCACAGGGAATGGCTCATACAAGAATTTTTTGTAGAAATGTTTTTTAATATCATGAACTAAAATTACAGCAACCCCCTGATCATCAAACTGTGGTCGACCAGCTCGTCCCATCATCTGCAATACATCTGAAAAAAAAGTTCCATTCTGTTGAGGTTTATCTCAGCTTATTTCAGAGCAGAGAAAATCTGCTACAGGAATGACAATACTGAAAATGCAACTGTATCAGATCTCCATATTTTCTTCATAAAATATACCCAGAGGAAACAGGTGTGATTTACCATACCCACAAACTTTCAGACTTCTCAGTGACATTCAAACTCTCCATTAATCCTTTATCTAACAGGCCTCAAAGGTCGAGCCCTGTGCAGTATCAAAATTTGATTTGGACTGATGAATAGTTTGATAGGTGTTATGCAGGCCTGAAAATAAGCAGTCTGACATTTGCAGAATGAGGTCCCCAGAGGTGCTATCCCATACAGTGGGCCAATTTATCCCCTGGGTACCTCTTTTCGTTTAGTTTTGAGACCCTGATTCAGATTGAGGTCCACAGGGGGTAAATTTAGTGATGCTACCCTGCTGTGCAGGGTAGCATCATTAAATTCACCCTCTGGGGATCTCATTTTGCAGATGACAGTCTGCTTATTTTCTGGCTTGGTGTTATGCTGATTCTGAAAGTTTCAAATTGTCCAGAAGTTCTCAAAATCCTATCAAGTGTCACCTCTTGGGCTCTTCTTCTATCATCAGGTCTCCTGTACAAAACACCTGATGCTAGAAGAAGAGTTCAAGGAGGTACTATTTCTGAAACTACTTTAGGCCTAAAAAAGTTAAAAATCTCAGGCATGGTCCTTTTGGCTGCCGCATGCTCCCTTTTCATAACCAATGCAAACTTAAAAAAATAATAATTAAATGGTTATGTCTGATATTTTACCCAAGTTAAAAAAATTGATAAATTTGTTCCTTGAGTGCAACAAGGCCTTGCAATGCTACTCAAGGGATGAAATACACCATTACCTATGCTATTCTGTAGATTATGATGCCTAAAACATAAAACAAACCAAGAACAAGAACTTTTGATGGCAAAGAAATAATTACAAAAATAAAAAATAAAATAAAAAACTGCCCGCCCACATGCAGTTTTACAAAAATTGGCCTGAGAAACAGAAGATCTACTTTGCAGGGCCTTAATTCCATTCTGCAGTCCTTCGATTTTGAGGTGCGTGATCATGTTTGTACATCATGGTACATGCAAATTCAAATCGTAGTGCGTGATTAAGGGCACACCTCAGGAAAATTCCTCAAAGTTACTGTACCGGCTGGTGACTGGTGTATCAGTTGCACCCCAAAATATATAACAGAATTACCCCGTTTTATATGTAACTATTATATAAATTGCAATGACACGCAACCAGTGACTACTTCAGGTACTCTCAGTTGCATAAGTAAGTTTTCCTTTATCTACAATTTGGGAGTTGGAAATTAGAAAGTGCAATGAAAGCAGGGAAAAAATACTTTGACATTGTTTATCCAATACTGTTCGATGGCAATGGAGACATGGATAAGAGGTATTTGACAGTTTTGATATCATTTTCTAAAAATGACAACCAGCATTTTCAAAATGAACTATTTCTTTTTCATCATGTCAAATATTTTTTCACTAAATTTTAAACCATTGATAATGAATTCACAAAAACATAATATTTTCATTTTAACTTTTTAACACTATACGATCTGTGTTATAATGCGCACATCCCATCAGGTTTGTAGAACATCTGAAACAGTCAGGAAAATTTGCTAATTTTTTCTTATTTTAAAACCAGTAGCATCAGACTCAAAGACAGAACTATGAAATCTCATCGAGGCTGCTTCTGAAAAACTTCTGAAATTTCAGGCCAGTTTCGGTCACAGCATAGGCCTCACCACTGTGTGGAGCATCTGTGTACACACAGTGAAGAAACAGAAACAAAGAGAAAGTAAGCCTACACAAAAGTAATCCATTGAGACATCAATAATGTGCGTTTATGTGAGCATTAATAATTAATATTACTACTGGGCTATCTATTAACGTTAAATAAAACATCTCATAAGAGGAGCCAAAGAATGGAGAACAAATCACACTCCATAACAGCTGTATTAACACTTTGAACACTGGTGGTATCTTCCATGCCAGTTAAATGGCAGAAATTGGAAGAGTCCATATCCATTATTTGGGGGTAGAGAAATTAATATTTTGCCTGAAGGCTGCACGTTGCAAATATTAATTGTTCTACCACACACGTTCACTAAGTAGCCATCCTACTTAACGAAGTTATGACGTCTCGTGTACCTGGACCGGAAAAGAGGCCTAATGTGTTGAAAGAGTTAATTATTAAACATAAACAAATGAAATTAAAGACAGTGATTCATTGTTTTCCCTTGTGTACGAGCTGTTAATATCTTGTGAATTTATTCTATGATATCTTGTTTGACAGAGTTCATAGAGCTCTGTCAAACAAGATATAATAGATTAAATGTCTGTACTAAATGTGCCGAGGCCCAATAGGTTTGTAAACAAAGGAAAACTGGGGAGAGTCAGGGTAATTTCTTGATAGGTTACACAATTTTTTATTCAATTAACCGGAGTTTACTCAAAAACCTATATTCCATTAACCCTTTACCTAACATGAAAAGCAGACGACACTTGCAAAAAAAATTCTTGAATAACTAGTTTTTTTCATTTTTTGTCTCAAAAACATAGGTTATGACCCCTCATTGGAACGAGCTCGACGAGCTCGTTCCAAGAGGGGTCATAACCTATGTTTTCGAGACAAAAAATGAAAAAAAACAATCAAAATTAATTGGCGATTTTTGAGAATAGCGCTGGCCGGTTTTGGCCGTTACGTTAGGTAAAGGGTTAACAGGTCAAATTTGTACTGGAGGTATGGTAAATGGTTTTGTGTGGGGAAATTATATTCAATTAACAGGGTTATTCAGTTAAGAGATATCCAATTAAGTGGGCTCCACTATATGTGATGTTTATAACTTGAGATTCGATTCGATTCAAAATCCACTACCAAGCTCAATTTGGGATTTGATTCAATCAAAAATTTTAGATTTGCAAGGCTCTACTCAAAGGCAATACTTGCAATATTTCTCCTGAATAATTAAAAAAAATTCCAGTTTTCACTTCTAAAACCAAGATTATGACCCCTCACTAAAGAAGCTTAATGAGATCTTTTTAATTAGGTATCATAGGTTATTTTTTGAAAGCAAAAATGAAAAAACTAATAAAAATGGAATCAGGATTCTTCTGTATGGCACTGGGTAGATTTGGTCGATACATTAGTGAATAAATTCCAACTTTCCATATTGGAGCCAGAATGAACTGAACAAATTCAGACAAAAATGATGATACCAGGTTCTTACGTGATGTGTAGGCCAAAAATGAATTTCCATATTTAAAAATCATCTCTACACAAAAACAGTGAATAGACTTCTTTGTACAAGCTAGCCATTGGAGTCGCCAATGATTTTGAGCTGTACACTCTCTCTCTAAAAACAGGCTGAGAATTCAAAAAAAGTGTCAGAACAACGAAACCGATTGGGAGAAACATAAAGAAACACTGCACGAACATGAAGTTTCTATTGTTTTTACATTTGATAGCACCACTCTGTTACGCTATTTGATGTATATATTTATGTGGGTCGAGGGTATGCGTCTGGTTATGACAATAAAAATAACTGTAGTTTATTTAGAGAGCTAAATTAAAATTTATAGATTAAAAGTTGGAAATAGCCTTAAATAATGTAGTCTTCAGTAATGTGAATTATTGGTTTTCCGGGTATTTTGCGAGTTGATCATGGGGATTCAATGACCCGAGCAGTCCGTGAGCTGATGTTATTAGTGGACTGGTTCTTGTGTTAAGGGGGGCATTTGTCATCTTGTGATTGTTGGGGACAGTCAGTCACCGCAGCCGCTGTCAGTAGACTCAGTATGTGCTTAACATTTTACAAAATGTGAAGTAAATAGAATACCTTCCATGTGTGGTTTAGAGGTAGGTGTTTTCTAAATAATTGTACATTTAATATGCGTGTATATCGAGGCGCGGCGGAAATGTTATTTAATTCATCGATTTTAAATATCGGCGTTCGTATAAAAAAAAAAACATTTGTCATAATATTTAGACTGCTTACATTGCTTGCTCGTATTTGTGCATTATTAGCACGTGTTATAACCATAAAATGGTTTGGTATCTTCCGTGGAAAATAGTTTTATTTAGCGGGGACACGTGGAGGTTGGTGCTTTGTTTTTGGGTACGTGTACTATTGTACCTTCAGTTGTGGTATGTGATAACATAAATGTGTGCCTTTAATGGTACGTGATAACTAAATTTGCTGTATAATTGGCATGTACTTTTATAGTACTTGTAACTGTTTATACCTTTGTGTACATCCCTGGGAATACAAGCACATGCTTTGATGTCCGGTGATGTGCATATGGGTACGGGTTAGTGCTATGTAAGCAAGTCATAAAATATCCAATTTATTGGTCAGGGTTGTAATGCGAGGTTATTACTATTCAGGTTCCATGGCCACTGTTGTGGTGTACAGATTGGGTCGATGTAGTTGTCGTATAGTATTAAGAAGTGCAGTCCAGGCAATGTGGTCGTTAAGTAATGTTGCAATACATCTCGTAGACACTTACAGATTTTTCTTCACTGATGGTTTTGAAGTGATGCCGTTGCGCAAGTATAGGTAGAAACTCGCTTTATACAATGTAAGACATTTTTCTACAGACTTTGTGCCCAAATTGAGATCATAAAAAAACTGTTATGAACAAATATCTACTAGTGTGTGATGCTATCCGAAAAACTAACTCAGCAGACGGACATTCTGTACTACGTGTTGCCATATGCAATAGTAGCCATTTATCTGTGATGAACAGTTGTACAATCAAACTACGAACACTGTGATATACATTTAACAAGCCTCCATTCATGTACTTAGAACTTTGCCATAGAAATAGTATTTCCATTATATCATGTGTTTGTTTGGGGGGTTTTCTTTTGGTGACGTCACCAGTCTCACGTAAATGTGTTCATTATTTTCTGTTTAGTTACTCAAAATGTTTAGTGTTTGCAATAAATCATAATATTTTAAATAATATAGTAGTTATGCCAAGAATATTCCCATAGAGTACAATACACGTACTTAGTACGTGCCACACTCGACTCTACCTGCTTCACTTTATGGGAAACCAGCAAAAACTTTTCTTGTTAAAATCTCCTGAGGGAACGCAGTGACAAAAAGGACGCTGAGTATTTTGTATTCACCTTGTTAAAAGTAAGGGTATAATAAATTCAAAGTTCTGAAAGGTTAACTAGCCACGTGCCAAATTTAATTTCAACCAAAACCATCCAGTTTATTCTGACTTCCAATCCTGAAAGTCAGAATTTGTTTATCAACACAGCGGAACTCTGTTAATTGAAGAGGTATTTTGCGAGTAAAAAAATATTCAGTTAACAAGAATATTCAATTAAAAGGAATTTGGCTATTTTACTGTATTCTGGCAATAAACTGAGTATTTTTATCATCATAACTTGTTTGACAGAGCTCATGGAGATCTGTCAGACAAGTTATGACAAAAAAAATGCCTATACTGGATATACTGGAATGAATGAGGTCTATAAAGACAGGGATTTCTGTAGGTGTCAAGTAATTCTTTAATAGAAAACAAGATTAAGCATAAAAAAATTAAAAATCTGTTTCTCAGGCCCTCCCGCATGGTCCTTTTGGCTGCCGCATGCTCTCTTTTTATAACCAATTTAAACTTAAAAAAAAATAAAAATTAAATGGTTTATGTCTGATATTTTACGCAAGTTAAAAAGACTGATGAATTTGTCCCTTGAGTGCAAGAAGGCTTTGCAATGCTTTAGCATTGCAAAGCCTTCTTGTACTCAAGGGATGAAATATACCACCACCCATGCTATTCTGTAGATTATGAGGCCTAAAACTTGAACCAAGAACATGAACTTTTGATGGCAAAGAAGTAATTACTGAAATAAAAAATAAAATAAAAAACCGCTCACACGCATGCAATTTCATAAATAATGGCCTGAGAAACAGAAGATCTACTTTGTGTGGCCTTAATTAATATTTGTAATGAAGGTATGGCAAGTGATTTTGTGTTTGGATGCTAAAGCCTACTAATGGGGTTTTCGAATTAAGAGATATTCTATTCAGTGAGTTGCGCTCCACTGTAATTGTGCTCACAGACATTATAGTTCCACTGAACTGGTTATCGAAGTACATGTTGCTAATAATGATGATTATAGAAAAAAAAATACCTGTAATTGGAAAGTCAACATAACGTCTTGTTTTACCATCATAATATTCTGTGCCTTTCACTATAACAAGATGAGCAGGAAAATTTACACCCCATGCCAGTGTACTTGTTGCGACTAGAATCTGAAAAAGTACAAAAGATGCTTATTTAGCCATAGGTTTCAGGCATTTCCTAGCTAAACCCTTTACCTAACATAATGTACAGACATCCTTTCCTGAATAACAAACTAGGCATTTTTACTTTTTGCTTCCAAAACCAGGCTTTTGTCTGCAATCGGTTTCAACAAGCTAGACACAATGCAAAGTCAAAAATATGAAAATTAATTTTAAAACAATAATTTGGAGTACAAATTGTTAGAAATAAAAAGAGATTGGTGAATTTTGTGTATAGTACTTATTGAAAAAAGCAGAATTTCCCTGAAATGTGGAAAACTGACATTCCTTTCAGCAAACAAATCTACCATTCAAGGGCCATTGGGTAGATTTCCTGATGATGCATGATCTGCAGATTTGCTTGGAGTACAAATTGTCAGAAATAAAAAGAGATTGGCCAATTTTGTGTATAATACTTAGTAAAAAAAGCAGAATTCCCCTGAAACCTGGAAAAATAGCATTCCAGCATCAAAGAAATCTACCATTCAAGGGCCATTGGGTAGAAGTCCTAATGATGCATGATCTGCAGATTTGCTTATTGATGCCTCAAGTTTCTAAAAGTGTACAAGCAATTAAATTTATATTTATAAAACAAGCTGTTAATTGAAAATAGAATATGTTTTTATTTTGGGAATTCACTTTAAAAAAATTTCCACACTCAGGTATAAGTACAGTGGAGTGCACGTAACCCTTTACCCAACGTAATGGCCAAAACCGGCCAGCGCTATTCTCAAAAATAGCCAATTAATTTTCATTATTTTTTTCATTTTGTTGTCTCAAAAACATAGGTCATGACCCCTCTTTGGAATGAGCTCATCAAGCTCATTCCAATGAGGGGTGATAACCTATGTTTTTGAGACAAAAAATTAGTTATTCAAGAATTTTGTTTGCAAGTGTCATCTGCTTTTCATGTTAGGTAAAGGGTTAATTGGATATCTCTTCACTGAATAATCCTGTTAATTGAATATAATTTCCCAACACAAAACCATCTGCCATACCTCCAGTACAAATTTGACCTGCTAATTGATTATAGGTTATAGAGTAAACTCCTGTTAATTGAATAAAAAATCTTGCAACCTGTCAAGAAATTACCTTGACTCTCCCCAGTTTTCCTTTGTTTATAAACCTACATGGCCTCAAAACATCCAATACAGGAATTTAATCTATTATATCTTGTTTAACAGAGCTCCATGAGCTCTGTCAAACAAGATATTATAAAATAAATGCTAAGTTTATCTCTAGAATACCAAAAAAGTGACACAATCCCTGAATACTCCTGTTAACTGAATAATTTTCATTGACAAAGTGGCTATTCAATTAACAGAGTTTCACTGCATTTCTATTAGTTCCTTGAATCCTACACCCTATGTTACATGAAACCAGCTAACCCTGCAGATTTTTTACAGACACAGTCAGTGTATATATTTTCATTTAGTATGTAATATGGCAGCATATCAACTAATACTGTGCAATGTTTATGGCTAGTCAGTGAATGATAGTTTACCAACTAACTCTGGGCATTGCAGAGGGTTAGTTATTTATTTATTATTTATTTATTGGTGTTTAAGGTCACATATTTCTGCACAATGGCTAATCATGACCACGACAGTTTTACGGGTGGAGGAAGCCAAAGTAACCGGAGAAAACTACCGAGCAATGGCTCCCCAACGTACCAACTCCACACAAGCAGGGTTAGCATTGGTTGAAGACAGGTGCACCATCGACGTGCATCGACCATCCCCATTGCCGCTGGTGGGATTCGAACTGAGGACCTCTCGGTTTGCAGCCTGCACCTCTACCTACTAAGTCACTGTGCGACCACAGGGTTAGTTACACATGATTATAAAAAAATTTCACCATTAACTGAGTAACTAACCTTGTGCACTGTACAGTCTTAATGTAAATCTCATCTATAACATCTCTTTACCAAACATAATGGCAAAAATCAGCCCATAATTTTCTCAAAAAACATTTGAACTCACCTTATGACCCCTTACTGGAATGGATTGTGGAATTTTTTTTTTAGTGAATTCCAAAAAATGAAAACATACTCTATTTCAATTAACAGTTTGTAAAATGTCCACCCGGTGGATGGCTGTGCATCAATTCAGCTTGTGTTTAACTGGTAGAGGGCTAAATTAGTTATGCTTGTCAAAATTTGTTCCTATGTATTTGCCTTGTAACAACTGATGGGAGAGAGCGATATAGACTAAAAAATGCCGATAGAATCACCGATCCAAGTCAAGTTGTGATAGCACAAAAGTGGGTTTAATCATTATCAACTTATCGTTCGGAAACCAATTGTTTACAATTTACTATGTGAAGGATCACTGTGAACTTGACCTTTGACCTAGTGATTCCAAAATAAATAGGGCTCTTTCTTGCACCAATACCAACCTACCTATGAAGTTTCATGAATGTGGGTGAAACCATTGTCAAAGTATCATCTGGAAACCAAATGTTTATGATTTATTATGTTCAAAGTCACTGTGACCTTAACCTTTGACCTAGCAAGTCCAAAATAAATAGGGGTCTTCCACTCACCTAGTTCAACCTACATGTGAAGTTTCATGAATGTGGGTCAAACCATTATCAAGTTACCATCCAGAAACCAATTGTTTACGATTTACTATGATGAAGGTCACTGTGACCTTGACCTTTCTCCTAGCAAGTCTAAAATAAATAGGGTTCTTCCTCTCACTGATGCCAACCTACCTATGAAGTTTCATGAATGTTGGTTGAAACCAATTGTTTTGATTTACTATGTTCAGGGTCACTGTGACCTTGACCTTTGACTGAGTGAGTCCAAAATATATAGGGTGCTTCCTCTCATAAAGGCCAACCTACATATGAAGGTCCATGAATGCTGGTTGAACCATAGTCAAGTTATCACCCGGAAACCAACTGTTTACAATTTACTATGTCCAAAATAAATAGAGTTCTTCCTCTCACTGATGCCAACCTTCCTATGAAGTTTCATGAACGTGTGTCAAACCATTATCAAGTTATCGTCCAGAAACCAATTGTGTATGTCCGCCCGCCATTCATCAAACCGTAAGTTGAGTTTGACTTCGTCACAACTCGACTAATAATTACACTTCAAAGATAATATTAAGCACATCCGCAGAAAATAAAATCTTGTGGTACAGTGGAATCCTGTTAATTGAATAGCCACTTTGCCAATGAATATTATTCAACTAACAGGAGTATTCAATTAACAGAGTTTGTGTCACTTTTCTGTATTCTAGAGATAAGCTTTGCATTTATTCTATTATATCTTGTTTCTGTCAAACAAGAAATAATAGATTAAATGCCTGTATTGAATCTTCTGAGGCCAAATAGGTCTATAAATAAAGGAAAACTGGAAAGAGTCATTGTAATTTCTTGGCAGGTTGGAAGATTTTTTATTCAATTGACAGGAGTTTATTCTATAACCTATATTCAAGTAACAGGTCAAATTTGTACTGGTGGTATGGTAAATGGTTTTGTGTTGGGAAATTATATTCAATTAACAGGGTTATTCAGTTAAGATATATCCAATTAAGTGGGCTCCACTGTACCTATACTTCAGAATAAAGACCAAATATGGATCTCCAGAAAGCTTCCAGTTTATGGACACTGCCACTACAGTGGATCCCACTTAATTGTATACTGCTCAAAGTTTGCTAAGCACCAAATATTTGACACATCATTGTGAAATTTGCTTGTGACATATTTGCGATATTTTTGGTGGATATGATTGAGGAATATTGTGAGATGGTCCCCAGTGTTTACATTAGCTCTCTTGACAGGCAGACTTTTCGTGACAGCCATGGAAAGAATGTACCCCTTGATTTTCATGATGTTTTCGTGTACTGTCAACATGTACATGACATGTGTAGGGTATTCAATCTTCATTTCAACACAAACCCTTTGATTTAATGATTGAATATGGCAAATGCAAATGTAAGAAGAAATTTATCTGAAGCAGAAATGTGGCAGGCTGAAGGGATGGTGGAGCAAGGGGCTACCCATCGTCAGGTTGGTGAAGCCCTTGGTGTGCACCATACGGTGATCACCAGAGCCTGGGCAAGATTTCAGCAATAAGGCACACCAGTAAGATGGCATGGTGGTGGCAGAGACAGGGCAACATCTGCAGCTGAAGACCAGTTTTTGATCATTCAGGCCCGTAGGAACCGCTTTGCCACAGTAACCCAGGTTCGCACTGACCTTCAGAATGCATCCGGGATAAACATTTCGACGCAGACTATCTGGGCAAGATTGCACGAAGGTGGTCACCAATCGAGAAGACCATGTATTCGCATTCCGCCAGGCAGACCATGTATTCGCATTCCGTCAGGCACGATATGAATGGGCCATGGACCACGTTGGATAGACCAGAGAAGATTGGCGACCTGTCCTTTTTACAGATGAGTCAAGGTACTGCCTAGACCACACAGATAGGCGTTCTAGGGTATGGAGAAGACCAGGAGAGCGATTCCATGCAGCCAACATTGCTGAGCACTACCGCTATGGTGGAGGGTCAATCATGGTCTGGGGCAGCACCAGCTGGAATGGATGTACAGAGCTCTGAGTCCTTGAACATGGTACATTGACTGCACAACGGTATATTGATGAGGCCCTGGATGTCCACGTCAGATTGTATGCAAGTGCAGTGGGTGATAGACTCATTCTGATGGATGATAATTCCTGTCCTCATGTTGCCCATGCTGTCGGGGAGACTGGGGAGTACCAACAGAGGGAAGGGATTCAGCGTATGGACTGGCCAGCAAGATCCCCTGCCCTCAATCCAATCGAACATGTCTGGAATGAGTTGCAGCTTGCAATTTCAGCCCGTCCAGTCCAGCCAAGAAGTGTCCAGGAGCTTGGTGCCATGCTGGTCCAAGAATGGAACAACATCCCACAAACGACCACCAGGAACGTGATTGGGAGGATGAGAAGACGTTGTCAAGCTGTAATTAACAGTAATGTGTCTCATACTCGATACTGAAGCCATACCAGTTCGCTCTGTCAACTTTTTGGCATATTGAAAAAATTCCTCTTTTACCAATAATATCCATTTTCCATGGTTATCATATTCAAAAGCTAAAAAATAATGTCAAACACAAATAAAATCTCAATTTCTGTACTTAAATAATTAAAGATATAATTAAATAAAAAGAATATACACTTTTCATAACAATATTTCAACTAAAACTTAAAACAGGTAGTTGGATGTACTTGGTGCTTAGCAAATTTTGAGTAGTATATATCTCTTAACTGAATAACCTTGATAATTGAATATAATTTTCCAACACAAAGCCATTTTCCAAAGTGACACAATCTCTGTTAATTGAATACTCCTGTTAACTGAATAATTTTCACTGACAAAGTGGCTATTCAATTTACAGAGTTCCACTGTAATTATAAATGTATGGATGACAATACAACATTCTCATCCTGTTCGATTGGCAACACAAACTCCTGCCATCAATCAAGTGTAAGTTCTCCCCAGGACTTGAAGGACATGTTTTTGGTTGATGTTAATTGTGTTTGAATGCTAGAAGCCACTTTCATGGCTTTCTTGGAAAGCATTGAAGGCCACTTTAGTGGCTTTACACTTTATCAATGAGTTTGTTGTTTTCTCAGCAAAAGGAAGTATTTCTATAAAATTCTTTTGTTGAAATTTATTAGAGAATGCCAATTATTTATGAACAAACTCTTGCACAATAAAGGCTCCCCTTGCTGGTGGCATAGTATCTTTGGAAAAAAATACCTATGTTACAAATCACCTTTGAAAATAATTTAGCACTCTACCAGTTTAATGACAGAACTTCAACATGTGTTCCAAATTTTCAAAACTTTTTCTCATTTCGTAAACACACAATTTTTCATAACTTTTCGACGAGCTCGTTCCAACGAGGGGTCATAACCTATGTTTTTGAGACAAAAAATGAAAATATTTTGAAAATTAATTCGCGATTTTTTAGAATAGCGCTGGCCGGTTTTGGCCGTTACGTTGGGTAAAGGGTTAATCACACTTTCAACAGCTAGGTTTTCACCGTCGCAAGAAAGTTTTACAGGTGGAGGAAGGTGGAGTACATAAAACAACTAAGCAGTGACAAGCAACTGTCAGACTCTCCAACTTAACAACACAGCACATGCAGAGTTGGCAGAAGTTGAAAGTATGTGTGCCATTGACATGCAGTACATCTTAGAACAAAGTGCCACTGTACCCCCCACATGAGTAATCAGAATTTAGTGTCTTTATCAATGACACAGTTAGCAGCAGCTGAAAGCAAGTGTGCCATTGACGTTATTTATTTATTGGTGTTTAAGGTCACATATTTCTGCACAATGGCTAATCATGACCATGACAGTTTTACAGGTGGGTGAAACCGGAGTACCCGGAGAGAACCACCAAGCAATGGTGAGCAACTGTCAGCTCCCCAACATACCAACTCCACACACACAGGGTTAGCATTGGTTGAATACAGGTGCACCATCGATGTGCAGTACGCCTTTGTACACAATGCCACCGTGCCCCCACGTGGGCAATGGGGGAGAAGTGTCTTGCCCATGGACACAACGTGGTTGCCGCTGGTGGGATTCAAACCGATGACCTCTCGGCTTGCAGCCTGCACCTCTACCTACTGAGCCACTGCGCCCCCATGCCATTGACGTGCAGTACATCTTAGTACACAGTGCCACTAGTTGTGACCCCATATGCACAATCAGGATTAAGTGTCTTGCCTAAGGTCACAAGGCAGAAGCACTGTCAGGATTTAACTGTCATCCATCTGTAAACTTTAATCTTTCAGAAAACAGTGAGAGATATCAAAATGTCAGTGCCTCAGAAGTTCTACCATTTGGCCTTAAAATTGAAGAATCGTGATTCTTAGGAACCAAGATAATTTTAATTCATTATATCTTGTTTGACAGAGCTCAAGAAGCTCTGTCGAACCAGATATAGTGGATAAAATTCTCTGTTCATTACTAGCATACCATCATTATCAAAATATCTGAGAGTGAAATATGCCTGTTACTAAATAGAACTGACTAAAAAAAATGGCTATTCGATTAACACAGTTCCTCTGTACCTGTATTTTCTGGTTCACAAACAGCTCTTCTACATTTCTTCTGTCTCTTTCAATCAAACCAGCATGATGGATACCAATACCAAATGCTAATGTTAACTTCAGATTTGTATCTTTGATTCCCGCAATAATGTTTTCCATCTGGAAAAAAAAAGACAGAATTGTGAATAACATCAATGAAATACAGTAGAAGAAGTCTGTCAGTGGAAAATATGCAATAAATACACAGAGCGTCAAGATGTGTGAATGCATTCATCGATACGGCACAAGTACCAGCACGGAAGGATAGACAAGAGGCAGAGCCTCAAGTTCTATCCTTCCATGATGACATGAGTGCCATCTTGATGAATGCATTCACACATCGTGACATTCAGTATCCTCAATGAGTCTGAAGGTGGGAATGGAGAAATCTCACCCTCGGGGCAAGATATTTGAACAAGACCCTCGGCAAGCCTCGGGTCTGGTTCAAATATCTTGCCCCTAAGGTGAGATTTCCATACCACACCTCCAGACTCATCGGGGATCATAATAATCACACCCCTCTATGACATAGAATCCATTCATTTAAAAACTCAAACATCACACAGTACTGATGTCTGCCTGAAATAAAAACAAAAACAAAACTCAGGTGTGATTGGCAAATACGTGTGACAGATCGATACATAAACAGAAAAATATAAATTAAAATTCTGTCCAAATAGGTTATTTATTTGTATTTTTATGAAATTAGCTGCTGTTGTCTGAGAGATATTCTCTTCAAAGTCAAAACTTGAGTGTTCTAAAATCACTCCCCATTTATAAAATAAGTTTTTAAAATTTTTGTAATTTTGGTGGATATGAACAAAAAACATTTTCCAATTGACATTCAATTTATCGGCTGTGACTGCTGCTTTCGAATGGATCTGGGTCAGATGGCGACATTTCAATTGGCCTATTATGAATATGGGGGGAGTTTAGTTCTTTTGATGGATAAGGTGTATAAATTGTCTGTCAATGGAAATCTGTATGGAACATGTGTTCCGTACAAATTTGTGAGTATGGAACTGGAGGAAAAGAAGTAGGCAGAATGTAATAAACAGGAATATTAGCTAACAGGGCTCAGACAACTCACATAATACTTGGATGAAAATTAGATTTTAATGCCACTATAAGGTCTGTTAAACAAAATTTTATAGATTAAACTTAAATTAAAAGGAACACTGATCATTGTCTCAAGGATGCAGTTCACATTCAAGGACTTTCAAGGATCTATTCAAGAAATTTTCAAAGACATTTTAGACAATTGTTTAAACTGTTCCATGCAATTTTCATATAGTTTAGAATGAACTAAGATGTAGAGATATCTTTCATACAAGGATTGTTTTCAATAATAAATAAAAGAGGCATGTTTAGCAGTCAATTAACCCTTAACCTAACGAATCAACTGCATCTGCCCACGTACTTTATAAATTTAGCAGTTGAAAAAAATTATTGCTAAAAAAATTTCAACAAAACTATATCATGTGACTGACCACTCACTGGAACAAGCTTATCCATTTATTTATTGGTGTTGAACTCTTAACCTGTTGAGTATTTTGAAAAATATTTTCATCAATCATAGTCATGGCTGCTGTGAAGCAGCCAGGACTAAATTTGATGAAACATAAGGATTTAACTCAATAAATCATTGGTCAAGAAGTGGGTTTAATTTATAGGGAAAAATTTGGCTATTAGTTCCATTTTACTTGCAAGAGATAACCTGTTCTCAGCAGGAATATCTGCCGTAGCGTGCAAGGAGTTAGGTTACATATTTCTGCACTATGGCTAATGTTGAACACATCAAGATAAGAGTTAAGGTCACATATTTCTGCACAATGGCTAATGGTGGGCACATCGAGATAAGAGTTAAGGTCACATATTTCTGCACAATGGCTAATGGTGAACACATCAGGATAAGAGTTAAGGTCACATATTTCTGCACAATGGCTAATGGTTAACACATCGAGATAAGAGTTAAGGTCATATATTTCTGCACAATGGCTAATGGTGAACACATCAGGATAAGAGTTAAGGTCACATATTTATGCACAATGGCTAATGGTGAGCACAATGAGATAAGAGTTAAGGTCACATATTTCAGCACAATGGCTAATGGTGAGCACAATGAGATAAGAGTTAAGGTCACATATTTCAGCACAATGGCTAATGGTGAACACGTTCAGATAAGAGTTAAGGTCACATATTTCTGCACAATGGCAAATGGTGAACACATTGAGATAAAGTCAAATTTAGTCAATCGTTTATACCCATGTTACCCATTTCAGAGGACTTCCGCCCCCCAAGCATTGGTAATTGGGTCTTATTTTACCTGTAAAACAGAACTTGTTTACCACATCAAACAAGCACTACTGCTTCACTTCCTAGGGTTCCCACGAAGGACAAGCTTATTCAGCTCATTCCATTGAGTGGTCACATGATATGGTTTAGTTGAAATTTTATGAAACATTTGAAAAGAAAAATAATGAAAATAACAAATTTTGGTATCATGTGCATTGGGTAAAGAGTTTAAATATCTGTTAGTACACTGAAGTTGATTTTTAGTTGGCAAAGTCTTTTTATTTTTTAAGAATGTGTGAAAGTTTCAATTTTGAGCAACAGAAATTAAAATTCTTGAACATTAATTCTCAAATATCAAGGACTTTCAAGGCTAATGCACAAATTTCATGTACCCTCAAGGCCTTCAAAATACATTTTTTAATTAACCCTTTACCTAACACAAAAAGCAGATGACACTTGCAAACAAACTTCTCGATTAACTAAATATTTTCTTTTTTTGCATCAAAACATAGCTTATGACCCCTCATTGGAATGAGCTCAATGAGCTTGTACCAATGAGGAGTCACAAGCTATGTTTTTGAGACAAAAAATTAACAAATAATGAAAAATGAAAGGTGATTTTTGTGAATAGTGATGCCCGGTTTTGGCCATTACATTGGGTAAAGGGTTAAACTACTTTCAAGGTTTTTAAGGACAATTTATTTATTTATTGACTTATTGGGGTTTAACAACACTTTTGACAGCCTGGGTCACCTCATGTCGGACAGTTTTACGGGGTGGAGGAAGCCGAAGTACCTGCAGAGAACCACTGAGCAGCAGCAAGCAACTGTCAGACTCCTCAACATACTATCTCCACACAAGCAGGGTTAGCATTGGTTGGATACAAGTGCATCATCGAAAGACAGTATGTCTTAGTACACAGTGCCACCGTGCCCTCCACGTTGGCAATCGGGAGGAAGTGCCTTGCCCAAGGACACAACGCTGTTGCCTCAAGGACCACAATGAACCCTAACTACAAGGACTTTCAAGGCTAATGCACAAATTACAAGTACTTTCAAGGCCTTCAAAATACATTTTTCAATTAAAGGACTTTCAAGGTTTTCAAGGACCACAACGAATCCGGAATGCAAAATGCTTTTTTAATCAATTAGATGGAATTTTATGAAACATTTGAAGAAAAAAATGAGATTTTGATATCATGTGTGTTGGGTAAAGGATTAAAATATCTGATAGAAACACTGAAGGAGATTTTTAGTTGGCAAAGTCTTTAATTTTTAAAAATGCGTAAAAGTTTTAATTTCTCAAAATCAAGGACTTTCAAGGCTAATGCACAAATTTCATGCACTTTCAAGGTCATCAAATACATATTTCAATTCAACAACTTTCATGGTTTTCAAGGACCACAATGAACCCTGTCTGCAAAATGCTTTTGGTTGCATTTAGTTGTTTGTTTGGTAACGAAACAAACATAAGAAAGATTTTGTTTTGCTATACTTTTGGAGCAATGATTCCATGTCTCTTGCTGAAGGTTGTGTATGTTACATTTAAATTGTGCCCGAGGCTAAAATCACCATTTTAATCTTCCAAAATATAGCTTTTGTTGTCTCATTGGAAAGAGCTTCTCAAACTCAATCCAAAGAGAGGTAACAAGTTATGTTTCAGAAGCAAAATGTTTAGTTATGTGAAAAAAGGAACTCATGTTAGAGGAAGTCTTGAAGAAAACCATCTATACAATCTATTTTATTTTTTTTGACAGAGCTCAAAGATTTGTCAAACAAAAATACAATGAATTATATTTTTAATACCAATATATGTGTTTGTTGGTGTTTAAGGTCACTTACAGTATCTACGGATATATCATGACTGCAACACAAGCATTAAGACAAATAAAGCAAATTGTTTGTACTTTTCCGGCACACTTTAGAAGATTTACATCTATCTTTGATGAGTGGATCCTATTTTACCAGTAAACTAGAACCGGTTCACCACCATAAGCAACACTATGCCTCTTCCTGGGGTTTCTACAGAGAGGCACGATCCTTCATTACTACACCAACCCCCCTTCCCCATCAGTAATCAGCAAGAAAAGAAACATGTGCTGTGAGTGAAAGATTCCTGAACTCTAAAATAAAAACTGCACTATTATTTTAGAGTGATTTCCCTTTGAACTGAAATACCATAAACCAATGGTGGCACTTTTTCATGTTTTCACTGAATAATTGATTCACCAATTGTGTAGAATTTCAACTGGTAGTGTTAAACCTTTACTTACACGAAAGATAGACGACACTTGTGAACAAAATTCTTGGATAACTATTTTTTTTCATTTTTGTGTCAAAAACATAGCTTATGAACACTCAATGAGCTCATTCCAATGAGGGGTCATATGCAGTGTTTTGATGCAAAAAATGAAAATATTTAGTTATTCGAGAAGTTTGTTTGCAAGTGTCGTCTGCTTTTTGTGTTAGGTAAATTAGTAAATTTATTACTATTTATTAGTAAAAAATATCTATTGCAGTTAAAACTACAAGTCCAGTCACAAACTGTGCACTTACTTAGGCTTAATTGCGCGTAGGAATTGTGCACAATTGCCATATCGAATAGCATCCAAAGCACGGCAGGTTCTCCTGGTTACTCATAGCAAACACAGGCAATGTTTCTGCCAATGGACCTCCGGGTTACCCGGAGGTCCACTGGCTGAAACACTGCTTGTGCCCAGGCCATATGTACAGAATTTGATAGCCTTACTATGGTCATAACACGTAGATTAACGTGCAGATTGACGTGCTACTTGTGCGCATATCGTGACAGGACTTTTAGTTTTAACTGTATACCGAAAGAATGGACCATTTTCCTTCTAGAATCTTCTTCGCTTTTGTGGAGGCATATACATTGGAAAGTGTTTTTTCAAGTGATGGCACACCTACTGTAGATGGGAATTGTCAAGAATCTCATGCTGAAGTTGTTTATTTTTTTTATAAAATTAATGAAAAGCTTTGGGAATTCCATTGTAAATAGAGGGAATTCCTGAGTATTATTTTTATATTTATTTATTTATTGGTGTTTAAGGTCACATATTTCTGCACAATGGCTAATCATGACCACAACAGTTTTATGGGTGGAGGAAGCTGGAGTACCTGGAGAGAACCACCGAGCAATGGTGAGCAACTATCAGCTCCCCAACATACTAACTCCATACAAGCAGGGTCAGCATTGGTTGAAGACAAGTGCACCATCGACGTGCATTACGCTTTAGTACACAATGCCATTGTGCCCCCACATGGGCAATGGGGAAGAAGTGTCTTGCCCAAGGACACAATGCGGTTGCCGCAGCTGGAATTCGAACTAAGGACCTCTCGGCTTGCAGCCTGTACCTCTAATTACTGAGCCACTGCACCCCCGAGTATTATTTTTAAAGATGAGCTTGACACCATGGTTCTGGACATGTATACTGCTGTGCAAAATTGTTTCTTTGTCACAGTCTGTCTCCAGCTTGGAGTCATTAACAATTCCATCTTCAAAATGCTTAAATGAATAAAGCCAAAAAGAACAAGAGCTGGACTGTCGTCCAGTGCATACCCCCACGTGGTGTACAGCCTACTGTTGGCATACCTATGACCAACAAATAGAAATTAATTAAAGTTATGAATATTCTCGGACGGACTCACACATGGATGGATGCACGGACGGACGGATGCACAGACGGATGCATGTAATCCAGTATCCCCCCCCCCCCCCAGCCCCCCCCCCCCCATTTTCTTCGAAAGTGGGGGTATAACAATTTCCAACAATTTCTAAGTCAAAAGGTATGGTAAATTGTTTGGTGTTTGGAAGTTTTATGCAATGAGGCAGAAGCCTTTGTCATAGGCAAACTGCATGCCATATTTCACTAAAATCTGATAACCCATACCTGAGATACAGGCTGAACAGACAAATAATGTCTATTTCCTACAATTTCTAAATCAAAAAAGGGGGATAACTCTAAAAAGGAGAACGTGAGAAATATTGTTGAATCCTTTTTTTAAAGCCTATACCATAAGCAGTGTTCACGGCATATTTCATTGCAATAGAACATTCGATACCCGAGATACAGGCTGAACATATAAAATTTGGCTTGGATGGACACAATTTCTAAGTGAACAAGTAATAAAAACAAGTAATAAAAAAAAAATAACTAGTGTGGGCATACCTATGACCAACAAATATTATAGAAAATAATAATTTACGTAAGTTATGAAAGTTATGAATATTATCGGACGGACTCACACACGAACGGACAGATGGGGGATGCACAGATGCACGCACGGACGCATGTAATCCAGTATACCCCCATTTTCTTCGATAGTGGGGGTATAATTAAAAAAAAACAACAAAAGCAAGCAGAAACTTTCAGATAACTTACAATAAATAATAAGATGACTTCAGTTCTTGGACATACTGTCAAAGTTAACTTCTGATTACCAATTTACTTTTTAAAACACAATACATAATGAATCATGGGAAAAACTTAAAACAGGTAATCTATAGCTTGAATGGAAACTGGCCATCACAATTTTGGGATTCCTCACTCTATCATGGCATATACCCAGTCTCCCTTAATAACACAGGATGCCGCATATCAGAATATATATATTTTTTTTTTTTCATTATCACTGATTTCTTAATTCCACACTTGCACAGGGTTTATTCTAGTGTATACTACAAAATAAAAATATCTATCTATCTACCCTCTTATGCTCAATCAAACTTATCTATTGCCTGTTTTTTAACTGGTTGAGTGATAGAAGCCACTATCATGACTCTAATTAAAAGTGCTAAAAGCCTCTTCAGCAGAGTATGCATTAGCGTATTGTCTTCTCAGATCTAGAAAAGAAAAGTTAATATAAAGTTGTTGTGTTACAATTTATTGGAGAGTGCCAAAAGGCACTCTCCAATAAATTGTAACAAAACAATTATTTACCAATAAAATCCAGGTAAACTAAGGTCTCCCCACCCCTTATTTGTAGCATGGTATCTTTGAAATAAAAATACTCATGTTACAAATCAGTTTTGAAATATAATATAGCACTCTACCAGCTGAAACAAGAGCTATTGCTAAAGGCAATTATACCCTCACTGCAGTGATGGACCAATGAAGCATAAGTGAATTAAAAACAAAGTAAGAACCGTTAACTCTGTTGAAAGAATGCAGGCAGCAACTTTTTTACAACATGTGCAGGAGTGGTTTGTCATGAGGATGCCTCATACTAAATTTCATTGAAATCCATCCACTCATTGGTAAGATATCACTGTGGATGCATGGACAGATGCACTGATGGATACACAGATGGATAAACACACAGATGGACACATGGACGGAGGCATGTAATCCAGTATACCAACCCCCAACACCCCCACCCCAATTCTCTTTTGAGAGTGGGGTATAAAATGTGCTAAAATGTCCCACTCAATGGTTAATGTGCTATCACCATTCCTTGTAGATATATTCCCCCATTTTCCAGTCACAACCTGATCAGACATGTTAATGCAAATGTTTGTTTATTTTGTTTCACAGGTGGAGGAAGCTGGAGAGAATTACTGAGCAGTGACGTGAGCAACTGTCATACTCTCCAGTGCACTGACTCTGCAAAGTTAGCCATGGTTGAAGGAAGCACACATCGATGTGCAGTATGCCTTTCGGAGCTATACCTAAATACATGTGTTGAAGCCTAGGTACTCGCAGTTTTCTTTATCACTTGTGTGAGAATTATTTTGTTTATTTTTTTTCCAAATTTTTCAAAAAATTTCGACAAAACAATATCATGTGACCCTCTCATTGGAATGATCCTGATGAGCTCATTCTAATGAGTGGTGACATGATAAGGTTTTGTTAAAAGTTTAGGAAAATAAAGTAGAACTTCTGTTTCTCGGGCCATTATTTGTGAAATTGCATGCGGGCGAGCGTTTTTTTATTTTATTTTTTATTTCAGTAATTACTTCTTTGCCATCAAAAGTTCATGTTCTTGGTTCAAGTTTTAGGCCTCATAATCTACAGAATAGCATGGGTTGTGGTGTATTTTATCCCTTCAGTGCAAGAAGGCTTTGCAATGCGAAAGCATTGCAAAGCCTTCTTGCACTCAAGGGACAAATTCATAAATTTTTTTAACTTGGGTAAAATGGGGCGCGGTGGCTCAGTTGGTAGAGGTGCAGGCTGCAAGCCGAGTGGTCCTCGGTTCGAATCCTACCTGCGGCAACCGGGTTGTGCCCTTGGGCAAGACACTTCACCCCGATTGCCTACATGGGGGCACGATGACGCTGTGTACTGAGGCGTACTGCACGTCGATGGTGTGCATGTCTTCAACCAATCTAACCCTGCCTGTGCTGTGGTGCAGAGTTCAGAGTTACGTTGTTGGAGAGCTGACAGCTGCACGGCATTGCTCGGTGGTTCTCTCCGGGTACTCCGGCTTCCTCCACCAGTAAAACTGTCACGGTCACGATTAGCCATTGTGCATAAGTATGTGACCTTAAACACCAATAAATAAATAAATAATAAATAAATAAATAAATAAATAAATAATAAATACTTGGGTAAAATATCAGACATAAACCATTTAATTTTAATTTTTTTAAAGTTTAAATTGGTTATAAAAAGAGAGCATGCGGCAGCCAAAAGGACCATGCGGGAGGGCCTGAGAAACAGATTTTTTATTTTTTTAGGCCTTAAACTGCTCAATTCGTCAATTATGTGGGTGGATGCAACTGACTTGTTAGGTAAAGGTTAACAGCAAGGAATTAGATATTCCTTTTGCAAGGTTTACAATAGGATGGTCAAATGCCTGAACGCATCACTAAATAGTCACTCAATTCAGTCATATGATTCAGGATAACAAAACAAGAGGCCCCCAGAGGGCCTTAAGGCAGGCGCTCACCTGACATGGTAGACTAAATATCAAACCAGGGACTTGACTCGAATAAGCTGCATACGTCCCTGAAAAGCATATACCAACTAAATGAAGCTATTGCACGTTTCTGGAGTGTGAGTAATTTTTTGCATGCTGAGGATTGTCCCCATACTTCGATTCCGTACAGGATGTGGCTATGGATTAGAGAGAAGTAAAGTTGTTTCATGGCGGCTAGAGGCAGTGTGTTTTGACCTTCCTGATCACAAAGATGGTTCCGGATAACTTAGCACATACGAGGGCTACATGATCTCTGAAGGTAAGATTTTCATCCAGGAGAATACCAAGAAATTTAACATGTTTTTCTGTCTCTGCATTGCTTACTAATTTTATCTTGTTTCCATTAATTTTAATATATCTATTTCCTAGTTGTACTTTTGTGTTTGTGGGGCAAATTAACATGCACTTTGTTTTATCTGCATTTATTTATTTATTGGTGTTTAAGGTCACATACTTATGCACAATGGCTAATCGTGACCATGACAGTTTTATAGGTGGAGGAAGCAGGAGTACCCGGAGAGAACCACCGAGCATCTACGAGCAACTGTCAGCTCCTCAACATTCTAACTCTGTTAAAGCTGTGCTCAAGCAGGGTTACAGCGGTTGAAGACATGTGCACCATCGACGTGCAGTACGCAGTAGTACACGGCATCATCGTGCCCCCATGTAGGCAACTGGGATAAAGTGCCTTGCCCAAAGGACACAACGCGGATCGTCACGGACGGGGATCGAACTCGGGACCTCTAGCATAGAAGTCCAACAGTCTACCACTGAGCCACCTCGCTCCCATTTATCTGCATTAAGGGAGAGGCTATTTGCTGAGCACCAATTGCTTATTTTGTTGATTTCCTTGTTGACTTCCAGGAAAAAAGAGTCAAGCTCGTGTCCTGATTTGTATAATGTAGTGTCATCGGCATTAAATGTTGTTGAATTTGTAATATCATTAATATATATTAAGAAAAGTATGGGACCTAAGACGGAGCCTTGGGGGACACCACACGTAATGTAGTTACCTTGGGTCCTTTGACCTTGAAAACTAACATACTACCCCTGCCCCGTCAAATAACTTCTGAACCAATCATTAGCTATACCTCTGATTCCGTAATAATCCAGCTTCTTGAGAAGAGTGTTATGGCTGATGGTGTCGAATGCCATAAATCTAGAAAAATGGGCAAAGTGTATTCTTTTGTTGTTTTGTCATTGTTTGAAGCAAAATCATGAAGGAGATGTAGTATCGGGTGCACGGTAGGTTGTTTTTCTCAGAAGCCGTATTGGTGTCCGTAGAGAATGTTATATTGGTTCAGAAATGATGTTAACCTAATGCAGACTATCTTTTCAAGGACCTTTGAGAAAACCAGAAGTAGACTAATCGGCCTGTAATTATTAAATTCTTTGGAGTTACCGCTTTTATATACAGGTATAACTTTCGCTATTTTCATTTTTGTTGGAACGATTCCAGCTTTTAGTGAGTTATTTATTATGTGACATAATGGTATTGACACTACCTGAATAGTTTCTTTTAGAATCTTTGTTGATATATCATCACAGTCTGTACTGGTTTCAGATTTTAACTTTTTGACAATTGATATAATTTCCTGCAGGTAAGTTGGTGCCATAAAGAAACTATTAGTGTTTTTGTTATTGAGGTAGTCAGTGAAATGCTTTTCTGTATGGGGTACTCTGTCGCTGAACGTTTGTCCTATTTTAGAGAAGAATGTGTTGAAATGTCCTGCGATAACCGACAGATCTGTAATGGTTTCTCCATTACTCACAAATGATGAGCATACAGAGATATTTTGTTTCTTTTTCTGGATTGCCTTGTTCAAGATATCCGAAGTTTTTTTAATGTTATGTCTATTTTCACAACATAAACGGTCATAGTATTTAGCCTTGCATAATCGTTTTAATTTGTTGAATATTTGGATATAGAGTTTTAATTTCATTTTATTATCATCTGACGGGTTGTTTAGTTTCTTTCTATATAGCTTGTTTTTACTTTTGGAAGACTGTATTAGACCACGCGTCATCCAGGGTTGACGTTTGATATGTTGTTCGTTAGCATTTACTAACTTAAGAGGGAAGGTTGCTCGACATATGGTTGTGTAAATATCTAACAATTTATTATACCCTACATTTGGAGAGGTTGTTTCCAGAACAGATGCAAAACTGCAGGATGATAATGCGTTTTTAACTGAGTTTAATGTTTCTTGGTTAACGACGCGCACGGTGGTGTATTTGTTTGCTAGGTCGGTTGTGTCTTTTGTTTCACAGCAAAATGTTCCAAAGTGGTCTGCTAGGTCTGTTATAATTATTCCAGCTACATGATTTGCTTTTATATTGTTAGTTAGAATGTGATCTATTAATGTTGCTGTGACCCTAGTTGGTTTAGTTACAAGGGGTAAAAATCCCTGGCTAAATATGGCATTGGTGTAGTTATTCGTTTGGCTATGCTCATAATATTTAAGAAGGTCAATGTTCATATCTCCCATTATATAGGCACATTTTCTTTCCAGGTTTATTTGATTAGTGATGTTTGTAAATATTTCGATAAATCGGTTAATGTCTGCTTTAGGGGGAATATTAGGCCGGTAGATGACGCCGACAATGGTATTATGTTTCTTATAGGAGATCTCGACAAAAAGTGATTCGAAAACGTTTGGGATGAATATCGATAAATCTTCTCTAATTTTATAATTTAAAGAGTTGCTAATGAAGAGACCAACAACACCCCTGATGTCTTTATGATTTGGATGAGTTTTGTATATTAAGGGGTGGCATCCATTTATTTCATATGATAAGGTTTCTGGCGAACTGAATTTTTCAGTGAGTCCTATAGCTTCAAATGTATTTTTCTTGTTGTTCAGTTCACAGAGGAGGTTTTTTAGATCATCCCAGTGGGCATTTAACTGGTAGAGTGATGGAAGCCCATATTTGGGCTTTACTCTGAGGTGAAGGTCCTGCAACTTGAAGGCTTCATTCTCAGTGGATGTGCTTTGTATTATCTTTGAAGTGATATTATTTAGTCTTTAAGGACTTGACTTGTTACAATTTATGGGAGAGTGCCTGTAGGCACTCTCCCATAAATTGTAACAAGGCAAAGATATGTGAACAAATTTTGATGACCAAAAATAATTTAGCACTCTACCAGTTAAGCTTTGGCAGTTAACATGAAATATTGATAACGGGTTAGCTTTATCAGCTACTGATATTCTAAATTCATCAGGGGAGTAATATTTACAATCTTCTCTCAAATTTAATAATTCAGTATGGTTGCTTCCTCCATCTGGATCTTCATCTTGTAGAGTTGAAGCTATATTTGCTATCTGTCCGAAGCTCCTTGAGTTTGATCTTATCCATTATCGATTTGGTAAGGGATACCTTTGTCTGAATACCACTCAGTCATCCTTAATTGGTAGGATTCGTGGGTGCATTGTACAAAATTGTCACCGCTACAATCATTCTTTTCCAATAAGTGATTCGCAATTAGTTTATGTGGGTCAATATTCATAGTGAAGGCATGAAAGTGATTGGATAAGGTTGGAAGTTTTCATATTGCAGATGAGAGCATTAACAAATCGTAAATAAGGGGCAGTATAGGTTCCTTTTTTAAGGTGGTGGCTACCATACTAGTATTGACAATGTAAGTATTGAACATAGAAAGAAAACTGTCTTGAGCATGCTGGGGGGAATATAAAACTGTAACCGTGGTTTTAAGCACTGTTGTATATATTCAAAGCAGTGTATTTCTACGTATATCTGGGGAGAAGAAGTATGGTGTCTTTACAATAACTATACGGTTCCACTTGAAATACATTCTTGCTAACAATGACTAGTCGGTTCCTGTTTCTAATAGGTGAATTGAACAGAGAAAACATTGAGAAACAAAAAAACATAGAATGATATACAAAACAACATATAAAAACATATAAAAACATAGGGACAGAGGAAAGTAGAAAGATGGGGGGGGGGGTGGAGAGAGAGAGAGGGAGAGAGAGAGAGAGAAGGAGGGGGAGAAGAGGAAAACATTGTGATATAATTTTACATATTGCGATACACAATACAACAACAGATCATAGATACATAATACAACGTTAAGGAAGAGAGGTGGAGAGAAAGAGAACATTGAGAGTGAGAGAGGGGAGGGGTGATATTATGATCCGAAGATACAAGAATAATTGTGGGGCCTATTCATAGATCATAGATACATAATACAATGCTAAGGAAGAGAGGTGGAGAGAAGGAGAACATCGATTTCAATAAACATGTGAAACAATCTTCCAAAGATGTTATATGTGAAGTTTGAAAGCTTTTGGAGCAGTGGTTTGGGAGAAAAGTAGTGTTAAATGTTTTTCACATTACCCACAGTGTTAAAATATGCTGACTCAGCACTTTTTCAAAGTCCCAAAAAAGTACCCCATGATAAAACCGATAGCAATATTTTTACCATTCCATTCTGTTGGTCCTAAGGAAGCTTCACACCAAATAAGAATTCTCAGTGCTGTGTAGTTTTGGAGATATGGGCATTTTAATTTTTTTCTATTTTTAGCTCCTGCAGTTCCCATGGGGCAATGGGGAAAAAATTTTTGGCATAAATTAAGTACTTATGACCCAATAAGCACTCATATCAAATTTGGTTCAAATCTGCCTCTCGGTTTGGAAAATAGAAATTTTGGGCGGGGCGAAAATTCTTGTCCCTCCCATAACGAAGGCAAATATAGCTTCTCAAACTTCTCTTGAACAAATCTGAGTCTTCACCTCAAAAGGAAGCAGCACACCAAATATCAAGTCTCTGCTACTGCTGATTCATGAGAAGAAGATTTTTTAAGATTTAAGCACGCTTTTTAGGCATAGCACTACCAAGGGGCGGGTCAACTTGATTTGAACAAACTTGAATTGACATATGATAGGGTACATGCACAGCACATTTTGTTGAATTGGGTCCAGTAGTTTGTTAGAAGTCGATAATGTAAAGTTAATGCCGGACGGACGATGAACGACGGATGGAAAGTGATTATTAAAGCTCCCCTTGAGCTGTGCTCAGGTGAGCTAAAAAGGTATGTAATCCAAATCAATATTTGATAAAATGACACCTTCATTTCATTAATTTCTGCATCATGTGAGTACTATGAGTTTGGGGTTGGCATAAGTTGAGTGCATAACAAAAACAAGAGACCCCCCCCCCCCCCAAAGGGCCTTAATCACACACCTGCCAAAGTGGTTGAAAGAAGTATTTGGGGTCCATAAGTTAGACATGGTTCATCAACACTACAAAGGAATGAAGTCAGGAAAGGCAAATTTTATGGAAAAACACTAAGGAATGGATTTGAACAAACCTGAACCTAACATACCCCCCCTCCTGCCACCCCCACCCAACACCCACCCATAGAGAGTCCAAATTTTAAGCCAGGGAATCAACTTGAACAAACTTGAATCTGATTCCCCTTGAGATGTTATATTCCTAATATGAAAGCATTCTGACTGGTGGATCTGAAGAAGAAGGTTTTTAAAGAAATGTCCTCACATTGCACCGAGTTAAACTTTGTGCTCAAATAGGGAGTGACCCAATTTGAATAAACTTGAATCTGCTCCTCCCCCTGAGATGTTGTATAACAAATCTGAAAAGATTCTGACTGGTGGATCTGAAGAAGACTTTTTTTAATTTTTGAAAAAATTTATGGGTGCTATCAGAGTTATTTGCACAAACTTGAATTGACATATGATGAGGAATATGCAAACCAAATGTGGTTCAATTTGGTCCAGGAGTTTGTGAGAAGTCAATAATGTAATGTTATGCCGGACGGACGACGAAGGATGGACAACGGATGGACAACAGATGGAAAGTGATTAGTAAAGCTCCCCTTGAGCTTTGCTGAGGAGAGCTAATAAACTTGTTGATTCAGTCATCCAACTCTCATTGATAGAGTGTGATGCTAGTTGGTGAACTGGGGGCATTTTATCCCCCCCCCCCCCCCACCCCCACCCCCAAACATGCCTGTGGGAAATTTTTGTTGTCTGCCAGCATTTTCTCTGAATCCCAGTAATTTGAGAAAAAAAAGTTGACCATTTGGCACAAAATTACAATTTTCATTTTGCAAAAATCCTAAATTTTTCAAATATTCTTTGTATTAAAGTGCTTGTTATAAGGATATGACAAAAAGTAGCCATGTAGATGAAAACTTTTTCTATATTATTATGATTTTAATGAATTACTTTCATTAAATAAAAGTATTTCTCTAAAATAATAAAAATAAAGAGACGTTTCAGACTTGTTTTGATTTACTTTGTTAGAAATTTAGGTATACTGTGTTATGGTTCAAGTTTGTATTGATGGGCAACGACCCTGGAACACTATCAGGAAAATTTTAACTCTTGCACAACAATGTTATAAAGTTTTGAGACCCTAGCTTTGGGCCTGATGCCAATTTACAATGATTTCCTTGCTGTACCTGCATGATGTCAATTTACAATGATTTCCTTTGCTATACCTGCATGATGTCAATTTACAATGATTTCCTTTGCTATACCTACAAAACAGCTAATCTGTCTAAAAAATCACCAGGGAGCGCATTGGCTCAATGGTAAACTATTGGACTTCTATGCTACAAGTTCCGAGTTCGATCCCTGTCTGGGACAACCCGTGTTGTGTCCTTGGGCAAGGCACTTTATCCCGGTTGCTTAGATGGGGGCACAATGACAACGTGTACTAAGGCGTACTGCATGTCGATGGTGCACATGTCTTCAACTGCTTTAACCCTGCTTGAGCAGAGCGTGAACAGAGTTAGAATGTTGAGGAGCTGACAGTTGCTCGTCGATGCTCGGCAGTTTTCTCCGGGTACTCTGGCTTCCTCCACCCGTAAAACTGTCACGGTCACGATTAGCCATTGTGCATAAGTATGTGACCTTAAACACTAATAAATAAATAAATAAATTAAAAAATCACCACAAGTTAAAGAACAAAAAGGCTAAGTATGTGAAGTTGATGGAAAATAAAAACTTTAACTGTGAACAACTAATTCCACACAGCAATGAAAACAGCTTGTTCTGGAAATTCCTATTCCTAATTTTTTGGACGTATAAAATACTTCAACTGAATAGAAGCCAGTGGTGCCAAAACCGCAAGAAATATGGCTTTTATGCTATAATATGAGTTATAGCTTCTTCTTGCCTTTGACAGTTTCTACACAGGTGAATAATGTTTTTCGCATTGCTACTGACAAAGTGGCACAAGATGATGTATGCTTTGTTCACTTATTTATTGAAAATCGTGTAAATGCATAATTTAGAAATTTCAAAAGTGTCACACTGAACAGAAGACAGATATTTTAATCATTTGAATCTTAACCCTGTGAACTCTGGTGATATCTTCCATGCCAGTTCAATGGCAGCAATTGGAAGAGTCCATTTTCATTATCTGGAGTAGACCCATCAATATTTTCAATGTACAGCCTCAGTGCTGCACATCAAAAATATTGATTGGTCTACCCCATACATTTACTGAACAGCCATCCTATTTAATGACGTTATGACATATCATGTTCCTGGCCGAAAAAAAACAGCTGCTCAGTTTCAAAGGGTTAACCCTTCACATTTTATGTAAATGGTATAATACACACAATGCTGGGTATTCTGCCAGATAATGGTCAAGGAAAAATGAAAATTTTATACCAATTTTAATATTTTTAATACTTACCAATGGCCCAGACTAGCTGGTGCAACCCATTTATTACCAGGGCCAAACACAAATTTTGAATCCCCAAACCCCCAAAATTTGCCCCAAAACTCCAAAAAAGAGAAGACCAGTATGGTCCTCCATACTTTTGTGCAATATGCAACTTGTTGTCAAGGACAACAATAGGCTACTACCATCTTGTCATTCTTTATTGTTGTGCCTGTTAAAAGTTAATAAGTACAGTATAACTCAGCGGGGAGGAAGGAGTGTCCACTCCAGGGAGGGCCATCCCCATCTGAGCCATTGGTAAGTATTAAAAATATTAAAATTGGTATAAATTTTTCATATTTTTCCACTATGCCAATGGCCAAGACTAGCTGAGAATAGTAAACAGGCAGGCGGGCTTAGTTCTTGATATTCATTGCTCCTATTTTAGAAAAACAATGAGAATATAGGTGTAACTCTATTTAAGGCCTAGCATAACCCATTATGCTAATTTGATAAAGGAAGCCAAAATATAAAGAAGTCCAGAGAAATGAGACTCTTTATAAATCATTAAAAGTGTCCGAGTATTGTATAGTGAAGCTCGTCTTGACGTATGACATATACAATAACGCTTCACATCGAGCTACACATTAAAAGCATATAATACATTGAAAATTGCTTCATATCAAGCTACACATTAAAACTACCATAGCACCGACCCCAGGATACTATCACTGAAGGAGGTATGTCCATGCTTTTCACTATAAAGCCAGATGACCATTTGGAAATACCATCCTCGACCCTTCCCCTTGTTTTGAAAGTAACTACACATTAAAACGTAGAGGGTAGCAGACTGGTGACAGTGCTAGAGCAGACCAAACAGAAGGTTGAATGAATTTCCTAATTAGAATGGACGACATTCTGAGCTACCGATAGCGGTCCTGAAGATCTGAGATCATCCGAAATTGATTCTAAATCTCGAAGATAAAATTTGGTAAAAGTCGTCTGTTGAGTCCAGTAAGCTGCTTGCATCAAATCCTTCAAAGAAGTACTACTAGCATAAGCCCAAGAAGAAGCTAAAGCTCTAACTTCGTGAGCTGAAATCTTATAAGCTATTGTCTGATTCAAAGATAAAGCATTATAAGCTGTCTGAATAGCTAACTGAATCCATCTAGATATGGAATGAACAAAAATATCATTTCTGTTAGGAAGAAGGGAAAGAAATAACCTCTTCCTACCTCTTCTAATAAAACTAGAACGCTGCTTATAAATCCTAAGCACTCTTACTGGACACAACAAAGGTTTTTGACAATCTGAAGATGGTAATGCTTTAATAAGAATTTGGTTAGGCTGTTTGTCTGGAACCTGATTCTTAGCTAAGAATCCCACTTTTGTAGTGAGAGTAATAGAATTACCTACACTTCGATAATGAGAGTCTTCAACAGATAAAGCATGAAGCTCACTAACTCTTCTAGCTAATGCAAATGCTAAAAGGAAGGCCAATTTATAAGTAAGAAAATTAAACTCAACAGTATTTAACGGCTCAAAAGGTGCTTCCTGAAGTTTCAGAAGAACCCAAGCTAAATTTCACTTAGGGACTAGTCTCAAGGTACGAGGTCTGTTCACAGAGAAATTCCTCATTAATTTACTTAAAAGATACATATGACCCAATGTTTAAGTTCCCTTGATGTACATAGGTGTCAGCAAGCATAGACCTATAGCCCTTAATAGTGACTTAACTTCATCAAAAAGATAAATAAAAAAGTTAGCTAACTGAGGAATAGTTGGGTTAAAAAAATCAAACAATTGTGATTCACACCAACGAACAAAAACCTTCCACTTCGCTTCATGATTTAACGAAGAGGAGGTCCTCCTGCAGTTAGATAGAAATTGCGTCCATTGCTCATCTGGAAAACTGTTTTCCGTGCAGGAAGGACCGCACAACGGAAAAACGTGAAGGTTGCATGAGGCTTTCCGGATTATGATGAAGCCGACAGAGTTTCCCCTGCGTCAGAAGATCCCGGAGAGGCGGTAACTTCCGCGGAATGTCCCAAAAATGCTCCCGAAGAAGATTTATCCACGGTCTGTGAGCCGACAGACATGCTACCAGTTGAATCTTGCAAGAAGACTGTTTTATCTTTAGCAAGATCTGTTGAATAAGGGGAGCTGGAGGGTAAGCATACCCTATAATCCCATTCCATGAAATTGACAGAGCGTCTACTGCATAAGCCTGAGGGTCTGGGCATGGAGACACAAAAGTCTGTAAGTGATTGTTCAGACTCATGGCAAAAAGATCGATCATTGGACGTTCCCACTGGAAGCAAATCTGATTGAAGACAGATTTTTTCAACATCCATTCTGAAGGCAGCAGGCGACCCTATCTCGATAGATAGTCTGCTATTACATTGAGACAGCCTGGAATATGACGAATCAATATCAGAATCTGATTTTCCTGAGAGAAAAGAAGAATCTTTTCGGTGAGATTCAACAGCTGGACGGCATGAGTACCTCCCTGATTCCAAATATAGACTACTACCGTTGAATTGTCAGATAGAATTTGAACATGTGAGTTTATTACTTGACTGAGCCAATGATTTAGAGCTAACCAAATTGCCCTCATTTCTTTGTAGTTTATATGGGACACAAGAAACTGACTCTCCCATAAACCGTGACACACTTGATCACCCGGAATCAGAGAAGCACCCCAACCCTCCTGACTGGCGTCCGTCACGATTATGAATGACGGCTCCTGAATCTGAAGCGGTATTCCCTGGGATAACCACTGGATATCCGCCCAAATTTGAAGATGATGCTTTACTGTGTTAAAGTAATCAGACTGTCCAACGACTGATGCTTTATGCTCCAATTTTGAATTGGAAAAGTTTGAAGTGGATGAGTGCGCAAACGACCTAGTGGAATTAATTCCGCGGTGGCGGCGCAAAGTTCTAACAGCCGCATAAACTCTCTTGCAGTAATGACTTGCGCGTATATGCAGTATTTTGCGTAAAGAGAAACTAATTTTGCTCTTGCTACAGACCCGATTGTTGAGAGTATCGAAACTCATTCCCAGGTGAACAAATGACGTCGTCGGCATTAAATCCGACTTGTCGACATTGATTATAAAACCTAGGCGTCGTAGCAGCGATAGCAGACTCTGAACGCCGCTTTGAAGAGCATGAAAATTTCCGTATCTTTGAACAATGTCGTCCAGATATGCCGACATCATCGAAGCCAAGTGTGCCCTGAAGTGGCTCATCACTCGAGTGAATGCCCACGGAGCAAGGTTCAAGCCAAAACACATTGCTCTGAACTGGTATACTTTCCTGTGAACCACGAAACAGAGGTATTTCCAAAAAGCCGGATGAATCAAGATGTGAAAATACGTGTCCTTCAAGTCTATGCTTGCGGCGTAATCGTTCACTTGGATGCTGCTTCTCACCGACCGAATTGTTTCCATATAAAATTTTGGAGCAATTATTAGCTTGTTTATCCAACTGAGATCGATGACCGGCCGGAACGAGCCGTCTGGCTTTGGTACAAGAAAAAGCTGACTGTAGAATCCCTTTGAATTGGGATTCTCTACGACCTCTACTGCCTCCTTTTGTGGAAGAGAGTCTACCGCTGAAATCAAAACCTCTCTCTTTGTTACATTTTGTGGAAGACTCACAAAGTGCGGAATCCGCGTTAATGGAGGTTTTCTCTGGAACGAAAGACGGAGACCATTTTTTACAACGTCTCTAAACCAAAGATCCTGAGTTATCTTGTTCCAGTTGCTTGCAAATTTTGAAAGCCTTCCGCCAACCGGAGAACAGTAGAGGATGAACACTTCATTTGTAGAACTTACAAGGAGAAACCTCGTGAAGCTCTCACACCCCTCTGTGATGTCGGTGTGGGGTTACGCGTTTCGTTATTTACTGACTGCATCGTCCCCTTTTTGAAATCGCTCCCGTTTCGAGCCACCATGCCCATGATTAGCTCTAGAAGCAGCACAGGCTGAGCCTCTCCTGGAGAAAAATTTACCTCTCAGAGGAGTACCACTTGTGAAAGGCTGAGGTTGCGAAGCTGAGCACAACAAAAGCAGACTTGTGGCTTTCTTAGAAGCATCTTCAAATACAGCTTTTAACTGATCATTGAATAATGAAGAGCCCGAAACAGGAGTGGCCCTTGGAGAGCTCTTAACACTGTCATCAATAAATTATGTAGATTTAAGGGCAGCATTGTGCCTGGCCCACTCTAAATTCGCTACAGAAAGAGCAGAGTGGGATGCTGTATACATAACGGCGTGAGAGAGCACTCTCAAAGGAGATAACAACTCCTGCAGGCTCTCAGATTCCAAATTGATGGCCAACACCCTGCAAATGTGATCTGCATATGTCATAGCATCCAAAATACTTCTGCTAGATTCAATGCAAGTATCTATAACAAAAGAACTGACGCTACACAATGACAGAAGAGACATACCTCAGTCCCTTGCACCGTCATCCAATTGCAGAGGAGCTCTTAGAATCTTATTCTCGCCTACCGTATTTAAGAAGGTATTGCCTCTAAATGGTAGGTCAAGCTTCCTTTCCAAAAGGAAAGAACTTTTTCTAGCCTGAGCCAGGTCTGCAATAGCTTCATCAACACAATCAAATGCATCTAACACTTGGACTGATTGAGACGGATACAGAAGGATACTTTCCTTTGACTCAATGACCTCCCTGTCTAAAGAAGAGAGACACCTGGCTCTAGAAGGTGCAGAACTCTGACCAGAAGGAATTAATTCAGGTAAAAAATCCTGCAGGAACCTCACAGTTTCCATATGTTGCTCAGCCAAAGATGTAGTGTCAATCTCGTCTTCATCAAGCTCCCTAACGCTACCAGCTAGAGGTTCCTGGTCTGGTCTATTATCGGCATACTGATAATTTGAGGAAACCCTTCTTTCTGCCGATCCAGCACCGTCCGAATCATCTGAAGCGGAGATCGATGACAGCCACACTTTATGCTGCTGGGAGTCTGCAATTAGCTGGGCAATTTGCTCCAGCAATTCTGTATTCAAGGCTATGTTCACCCCAGTTCTACGCCTTTTTGGCTATGGAAGGTGATCTGACACAGAGCCCTGTGTCCATCTTTTTGAAAAAGACATTTGCCTCGAAATGCTAGCCTTAGAGAGAGCCAGATCCTGGCTCTGACTCTCTACCTCTGGATCTTGCTGGCTAGCATGCGATCTACTGTGCTGTGAGTCCTGCAAGCGGATGAAGAAGAGGCTCTTACATCAAGACTACTACCAGCCATTCTGGCAGAGAAAGGTACACCAGAAACAACTGGCTCCAAAGTATTATCTACTGGGATACCAGCGGAACTGACAATAAATGTTGAATCGTTCTGTTTTGACCCCAAAACAGAAGAATGCTTCACTACTGATGCACCTTTCAGCATGATTGGCCTCTTCCCCTTGCGTGCCGTCGTCTAAACAGAGGACTGTCTTCCATCCTCCTTATCCCGGACTGCTATGGATTTTCCCGGTACAGAAGCACTAATGAAAGGCTCCATTACACCGGTCGAGCTAGTTGACCGTCTGCTTGCCTGAGGTTCTGAGTATTCTGCGATACCTCGTAAGTCAACGTGCTCTGTATCTGAAGACGACGGCAGCACAGAACTTGACGTTATACCATGACCAATACCATGTTCTTGTTCCTCTGAAATGGAAACAGAATTATGATTAGTTACCTTAGTCGAAAGCACCGAAATCGCTGCTTCGCCGACACATACCTAAGTTGAGAGGGAATTCCATCACTTGGAATCCCAAGAAGAGCAAGTTGCAAGGGTAACATCTTTTGAGCAACGAGTGCAAGCCAAACATGATGAATGAGAAGCAAGAGAGGACTTCTTCCTCTAACATTTAGAACATGAGGACTTCATAGTATACACATGCCCGAGGCAAAAAATTTAAACTGAATAGGAGCCAGTAACCCAAATCCAATACAGGCACAACAAAGGCCCAGGTCAGACAACCAGTATCCAAACAATACCCTTAACAATAGAGAAACTTCTACAGAAGATTCCCCATAGAGAAGGGTAATGGCAAACAGACACGCCTGACTATGTCGAGAATAACTGGTATGCGACAAAGGAGGTACAAATAATCCACATTCTGTAATTGTCTAAGATTTTTAAGAAGAAGAATTTTAATTTAATAACAAATTCGCAAACAGCAAATTGTTCTTAAAAATCTAATGAAGGGATTCAAGAGGAAAAGGGTGAACATTGAACAAACACATAATGAGTAACAAAGAATGAACGAATCAGGTGCATATCCCGAAAACGGGAAGAACAAGAAATATTATTTAATTTCAATAAAGTTGTCGCCCTGAACGTTCAAAAACTCAGTGTCCTTATTCAGCTAGTTTCTGCTGCAAATATTCCACCATTCCACTCCATAATCATGTCTGGCTTCATTATACTTTAGGATTTTATAGCACAGAAGTCAGGATACGTGTTGATCTTACATGGGCCAAACAACAGAATGACAAGATGGCGGTAGCCTATTGGTGTCCTTGACAACAAGTTGTGCATTGCGCAGAAGTATGGAGGACCATACTGGTCTTCTCTTTTTTGGAGTTTTTTGGCAAATTTTTGGGGTTTGGGGATTCAAAATTTGTGTTTGGCCCTGGTAATAAATTGGGTTGCACCAGCTAGTTTGGGCCACTGGTATAGTGGAAAAATATATCCTGGGTCAAGTCTATTATCAGACTTATAACCAATTACATTAACTCTTTCGCTACCATACAGCACCACAGCAGTACATGCCACTGCTATGCACCCATATATTACACAGTAATAATACATGTAGTTTGGATATAGGGAATAACTTTTTTGTTTAGAGAAATATCTTGTTGAAACTTGGTATGCTGGTAGGTACATGTCCGGACACTGAATTACATATGACACTCAGTCATATAAGGTCATGTGACTATGGCAACCATGATGGCCACCACACCAAGGTAAGAAAATATTGCCATATTCTGATGTTTTGTGTAATGGAGTCAAACTATTTGTAGCCAAATAATGTATGTTTATACTAAATGTTGCACTACTATTGTGGTTATAGTACAAATTGATCAGAAGATTTGAAAAAAAAATATTACTGATAGTCCTTATATTGATTTGGGAGGGGTATATTGAAAACCAAGATGCCTTGTTGTGGTCGGTATGGCTGAATCCAGCATGGATCAAAATCATCAAATGGATCCTCCAAACCATATATTTGCCAGTCAAAGCTAATTGGGTCATTCGATGACTCTGATGACTCTTTTACCTAAAATCCTGCATTATTTCTGACAGCACCAACATTTCAACCCAAATCTTGGCTTTGAGGGGTAAATATGTCCATATCTTGGTCTTGAGGAGTTAATATGTCCATATCACTGGCCATATCGTTGAGAGATTCCCCATCTTCAGTTCCAAAACCACATTTTCAGAGTCTTGAAAAATATGCTCTATAACCTCACTTATCTTGAAACGTTTCAGAGTAAAATTCCTCGAAGACATTTTGTCTGAAACAAGTGACCAAAAAAACATGTGATCCAAGCAGTATTCCCATCTGTGGGCGGCTGTGACGCAAAATTTACCATCGAACATAAATAGAACACCACGATATTATTAATGCAAAAATTAATAAAGTTACTCCCCTAGCACCGTACTGCTATCTGGTTTCAAATTTCGACTTCAGTTGTGATTGGTAGCGACTGAGTAATACGACTTTAGTCGCATTTGGCAGCGCTAGAGTTAAATTCTTGTTTAAATGTGATTTAATTATTTATTGGGGTTTAATGACACTTTTGACAGTTAGGGTCACCTCGTGTTGGACAGTTTTACGGATGAAGGAAGCCGGAGTACCCGGGGAGGACCACCGAGCAATGGTGAACAACTGCCAGACTCGCCAACATACTAACTCCGTACAAGCAGGGTTAGCAATGGTTGAAGACAAGTGCACGATCGACGTACAGTAAACCTTAGTACACAGTCACTATGCCCCCATGTGGGTAATCAGGATTAAGTGCTTTGCCTAAGGACACAACGCAGTTACCCCTGGCAGGGATCAAACCATGGACATTTCGGTTTGAAAAAAATTAGCTAATTCTATAACATAGGGAAGGATAAAAATTATCATTAAATTCCAATAAAGAATGTTTAAAATGCCCTACCCCTGTAATATCATTTCCAAATCAGCACTTTTTTATTGGTGAATTATCGTTTGGGATAACTCATTGAAAACAATAGCACACTGAGCACAAATGTTTTAGTGGAAACTCAAGGTAAAGGCCAGATCAGGTTGATTGTTTGTTTTAGAGCAAGAACTGTATATGATTTAACTCCTTGCATGCTGCTGGTGGACATTCCTGCCCAGAGCAGGATTTCTTTTGCCTCTGAAATAAGTATAATTTGCGCTCATTTAATCAAATTTTCCCCTGTAAATTGAATGGATCTTTTCTCCAATGACTCCTCGGGTTAAATTTAGATGAATTTTTCATCAAATCTAGTAATGGCTGCTGCACAGCAGCCATGACTAGATCTGATGAAAAATATCTTGAAAATAAGCAGCAGGTTAAGAGTTAAACAGTGGCGTATCTATGGAAAATAGCACCTATGGCATACACATATGAATAGAATGGCATGCTGTTTCCATCTTAAAAGAAATTCCACCAAAATAAATAGCTATAACTACCGCTAACGTGCGATCTTGCTTTGGTGAGATCGCATGTTAGTTGTTGACATTTATATAGGCGGCAATTCCATTGAGATGTAAAAAGCATGACTGATGTAGTAAAAACATAGAAGGCGGAAGAGCAACACAACCTCTCTAGTTTGCAGAGGAGAAATGGTCTTACTGCCAGCTATATTTATTTATTCATTGGTTTTTCAGGTCACATATTTCTGCACATTGGCTAATAATGACCACAACATGGATATGAAGTCAAGTGTAGCCAATCATTTATAACCATGTTGCCTATTTTAGAGACCTTCCACCCCAAGCATTGGTTACCAGGTCCTATTTTACCAGTAAAACAGAGCTTGTTTACAACAGTAAACAAGCATTGCTTCACTTTTTCCGGGGTTCCTACAGCCAGCTGGCACTGAGGCAAAACAGTGGTACTATGAGGCATGTGGTCATGTTGCTCCTAGCAATGCATTTTTACATAATAATTTAATACAAGTGGTTTAACAATCCGGCCATCCTAGTGCTTCTCACCCATGAAAATCATAGACAGAATATACATCTGAAGAAAATTCTTTTTTCACTATTCATGGATGGTTTGTCTGACTTTAACAGAAACTGATAAGTGGCACCCAGGGTACATGCCATATTTGCCATATCTTAGGTATGCCAATGGATTTAAAAGAATGCCTTGCCATTCTTCTAAGAATGCCCTGTAATTCTTAAAAATAATGCAAACCTATTGTTTGCAGCAGTTATTCTTTCTGATAACAATTAAGGTGAAACAAAGGGAGTTGTCGGATGTGGGCTTTTATTTACTAGAAGCCAACAGTTGGATCAACTAAGGTCCTTAGTACAACAGGTACTCTGACTTTGCCAGTTCAGATGGTGATGTGGACAGAACATGATCAGTGTTGTTAAATATCTGCTTAAATGTGCAGTCAACATACTGGTCTCTGTACAACTGGATTGCTGTAATGTCACCAAAAAACATCACACCAAAACTGCCCACCACAACCAAAGATGGCATCAACTGAATCAATGTGGTAACTTCTCCCAATCCATGATGTGTGATGATGTGAAAGCTGTTGCACTGTGACTATAGTCACAGTGCAACAGCTTTAACGTCAAACAAACATCATGGTGTTTTCCTAGCATGAGGGGGCACAGTGGCATTGCAGTAACCGGTTCTCATCAGATCACCGAAGTTAAGCAACGTTGATCCCGGTTAGTCCTTGGACTGGTGACCGTTTGAGCGATCAATTTGGACTCCTGTGTTCTATCCTTGGGCAAGGCACTCAACTGCAAATGTCCACATGGGGGCACACGATGACGCCGCGCACTAAGGCATGCTGCACGTCAATGGTGCGCATGTCTTCAACCAATCTAACTCTGCCTGTGCTGCAATGCGGAGTTACGATGTTGGGAAGCTTGCAGTTGCTCGTCGTTGCTTGGTGGTTCTCTCTGGGTACTCCAGCTTCCTCCACCCGTAAAACTGTCACTGACACGATATGACCTTGGCTGTTAAAGTGTCATTAAACCTTAATAAATAAATAACCTAGCATGAAAATTGCGTACACGGTATCAACTGACTAATCTCAACATTTGTTTTTGTCAATAATAACTAAAATATGTTGTAAATATTCAATTTGTATTGCCTCGAAAAATATGCACATCATCAGCATATTCATTTTTCACAGACATTAAAATATATTCTTTAAAGTATGATCGGTAAAAAATGCGAGGGGGGCGGGAAGCTGAAAACCTTCAAGAAAATATTTGTTGTTGATCTTTATTTATATAACAACTTTTGCTTCCCTGTTTACTTTATTTATTTATTTTGGTTTTAACGAAACCTTCGACAGCCAGGGTCACCTTGTGTTGAACATTTCTATGGGTAGAGGAAGCTGGAGTACCCAGAGAGAACCCACCAAGCAATGGCGAGCAACTGTCACTCTCCCCAAAGTACTAACACCACACAAGTATGGTTAGCATTGGCTGAAGACATATGCACCAGCTATACACCTTAGTACACAGCATCACCATACCCCCACGGGCAATTGGGATGAAGTGCCTTGCATAAGGACACAATGCAGTTACCCATAGGGGGGAGGGGGAGGGGGGGGGGGGGGTCGAACCATGGATCTTTTGGTTTGAAGTCCAATGCTGTAATGACTGAGCCACCATGCTCCTTCACTCCCCCTAAGATGGCATCAGCGGATACACTTTTCTATATGTGGCCAATGTGTGTTCTGCTATCTAGTTGTATAGCTATCAGTGAGTCACCAAAATCATCTGAACAACCATTTTTTTTCATCTTTCACCTTATAGCCATATCCAGTCAGCATGCACTCTTCAAAAAATCACAGTTCAAAGTTTCAGTAATGTATTGGGAGTCAAAAAATTATAATTAAGTTATTCAAAAAGAATTTTTATTTTTTAGTAAGTTCGCCTGCTAGTTGTATAGGAGTCCACTGGATACTTCAGTCAGTTCAGAAATGGAGGACAAGGAGACTGCTGTTGATGAAATGCTACTTAATTTTTTGCAACTCATGTAGTCGAGTTTCATAGGGAAGTGCCAGCAATGCTGAATTTTCATTTTTAATGCTTTCAACTTTAACAACAAACAATTAATTTTAAAACTTAACTTCAATGAGAATATTAAAAACATGCATGTTTTCCCCAACTTCCATAAGTTTTGTCAGTTCCATGTCATTGGAGTTATTCACAAATTTAGGCCCAGCTGTTACCATTGTTGCTTCACTCCACAGAAATTCAAATCCTTATTGTCTGAGAAAAATTAATGTATTACTGTGGAAGCCACTTACAGATATATTTTTAAGTAAATTGAATAACCCTATTAATTGAATACAACTTCCAAACACAAAACATTTACAATACCTTCAGTACAAATTTGACCTGTTAATTGCATATAGGTTATAGAGTAAACTTTTGTTAACTGAATAAACATCTTGAAATATGTCGATAAATTTCTCTGACAGTCACCAAATTTGTCTTGTTTATAGATGTATTTAGCCTCAATACATCCAATACAGGCAATTAATCTATTATACCTGGTAGAGATGGGCAGTACTGGAATTTAGAGTTTGGTATCGGTTTTGGGTTTTTTACGGGAGTATACCTCATATCGGTTCGGTATTTGGTATCTGGCTTGACTGAGATATGCTGATAGAGCCAGAGGAATTCACATCAGGAAAAACAGAATAAGTTGTAGTATCATTCTACCACAATGATATAAATGACGCTGCCAATGAGCTCAACAGTAGTATTCTTTTACTGCCACAAATCATATCTACAGTAATTCTGTGACTTGTTCTAAACGTACCTTTATGTTTAAAGACCTATTTCAGGCTTTTGCGACCTCAGAGCATGCGCCCTGATCATGCCATATTTAGGAGGTCATACTGACAATAAACAAAAGACATCTGGGCAGTGATTTCTAGTCAAGTCATTGCTAAGCAGTTGGACATGTACAGGTTGTAGTCTAGTGGGAATTTAGGACTGTTGCCCAGTCCACTGAGGTTTAACAAAACTGAAAAGAAAATCAGTCACTTCTTTCATGAAACTGAACCTTTCAACTGTTATCAAGCTTCAACAGAGACTTTAAATAGCAAATGTAGGAAAATTTTGAAAATTCAGACTGTTTCGGTATTCAACAATTGGTTTAGTTCATGTTTTGGTAACCCCATGATTTCAGTTTTTCGGTATATTGCTGATCTCTTATATCTTGATTGATATATAGAGCTCTATGCAATAGAACAAATGCTCAGTTTATCATCAGAATACACGTAAGTGACCAAATTTCTGTTAAATGAATACTCCTTTTAATTGAATAATTTTCAAAGGCAAAGTGGTTATTCAATTAACAGGGTTACACTGTTTAAGGTTTGTTGGCAACTTATGGCTAGAAGATTGGGTGCCGTAGACCTGAGATCGACTCTCATCAGGGTCACCTTCCAAATGAAAGTGTCAATGACACTGTAACTTAACTTGTGTGTTGTGTTTGATGAAAAGGATAATGTTCAATGTTTATGAAAGGATTATAAAATAAGACAAGAATTGTGATAATTGGGAATATGTTCATTTCTGTTCCCTGTATGCTATGTTTTTGATAAAAATAATACGAGGTGTACACTGTACTAAAGAACTGAGGGGTGGGTTAATACGACCTCACAGTTAATGTATGTGGCCCTCACAGTTAACGTATATCAACAAAAGTTACCAAGTTACAGTGAAATTATTCCAAAACGAGTCATCCTATCAAGTTACATTGAAATCCCTTCATAAATATGGCCTGTAGACTGTGCTAAAGGTTTTTGTGCTTCGGGCCCCTGTAGCCGTCAGTTTCCCAATTGTGTCCAAAGGGGATGTTCTCGTCTAGACATTATATGAAGTCAACCTACCAAGTTACAATGAAATCCCTTCATAAATATGACCTGTAGACTGTGCTAAAGGTTTTTGGGCTTTGGGCTCGGGCAGCCATCATGGTTGAATGACCGCAACCAAAAGGGGACATTCTCATCTGGGCATCATCTGGAGTGATCCTACGAAGTTACAATGAAATCCCTTCTTAAATATAACCTGTAGACTGTGCTCGAGGTTTTCGGGCTTCAGGCCCCTGAAGCCGTCACAGTTGACCAATCACGACCAAAAGGGGATGTCATCATCTAGGCATTATATGGAGTCAAACTTACAGGTTACAATGAAATCTTTCCATAAATATGACCTATAGACTATTCTAAAGGTTTTGGGCTCAGGCAGCTATCAAGGCTGAATGATCGCGACCAAAAGAGGACATTTTCATCTAGACATTATTTGGAGTCATCCTACCAAGCTACAATGAAATCCCTTCATAATTATGACCTGTAGACTGTTCCAAAATGTTTTCGGGCTTCGGGCCCCTGCAGCTGTCACAGTTGCCCAATCGTGTCCAAAAGGGGATGTTCTCATCTAGACATTATATGAAGTCAAACCTACCAAGTTACAATGAAATCCCTTCATAAATATGACCTGTAAACTGTGCTAAAGGTATTCAGGCTTTGGGCTCGGGCAGCCATAACGGTTGAATGATTGCAACCAAAAGGGGACATTCTCATCTGGGCATCATCTGGAGTGATCCTATGAAGTTACAATGAAATCCCTTCATAAATATGACCTGTAGACTGTGCTCAAGGTTTTCGGACTTCAGGCACCTGTAACCATAACAGTTGACCAATCATGACCAAAAGGAGATGTCATCATCTAGGCATTATATGGAGTCAACCTAACAGGTTACAATGAAATCCTTCCATAAATATGACCTTTTGCCTATGCTAAAGGTTTTTGGGCTCGGGCATCCATCAAGGCTGAATAGATTGTGATCAAAATGGGACGTTCTCATCTAGACATTATTTGGAGTCATCCTACCAAGTTACAATGAAATCCCTTCATAAATATGACCTGTACACTGTGCTAAAGGTTTTTGGGCTTCAGGCCCCTGTAGCCGTCACAGTTGCCCAATCACGTCTAAAAGGGGACTTTCTCATCTAGACATTATATGAAGTCAACCCACCAAGTTACAATGAAATTCCTCAATAAATATGACCTGTAGACTGTGCTAAAGGTTTTCGGGTTTTAGGCTCGGGCAGTCGTCACGGTTGGCAGATCATGCCCAAATGGGGAAATTCTCATCTAGACATCACAAGTTACAATGAAATCCCTCCATGTTAAACATGACCTGCAGACTGTGCTAAGAGTTTTTGGGTTTCAGGCTTGGGCAGCCATCATGGTTGACAGATCATGCCCAAAAGGGGATGTTTTCATCTAGGCATTATACAGAGGCATCCTACCAAGTTACAATGAAATCCCTTCATAAATACGACCTGTAGGCTGTGCTAATGTTTTTCGGTTTTTGGGCTCGGGCAGCCATACCGGTTGACCGATCGTGACCAAAAGGGGACGTTCTCATCTAGACATGACCCCAAACCTGCACATGAAATTTCGTGACGATCAGACAAGAACTGTGGGGTGTAGCCCGTGCTAAAGGAAAATGTGAACAGACTCACATATTAATAGACTTCCGCACGTGTGATGGCAATAGCTTATCTTGACTTTGTCAAGTTAAGCTAAAAACGTTAAATATGACCATTTAGGCTGTGCTAAAAGTTTTGGGGTTTTGGGCTCAGGCAGCCATCATGGTCGACCGATCGCGACCAAAAGGGGTGGTTCTGATCTAGACATGACCTCAATTATTGAATTTATTTATTGGTGTTTAAGGTCACATATGTTTGCACAATGGCTGCTGATCATGACCACAACATGAGTATCAACTCAAGACCAGGGGTGAGCGTTAATAAGCCAGGTTGCCCATTTTAGAGAGGGTTTGCACCTCCAAAGCATTGGTGACTGGGTCCTATTTTATCAGTAAAACAGAGCCTGTTTACCACAGTGAACAGGCACTGCTTCACTTCCCGGGGTTCCCTCAGGGAAATAGCTTATCTTGACTTTTTCAAGTTGAGCTAAAAATTGAAATTTTTTAAGTTGAAAAAAGCAGAAAAGGGCCAATAACTCTAGAAAAAATTAAAGTGTCAATGACACTGTAGCTCAACTTGTGTAAGACAAGTACAAGTATAGTATATGACACAGCAATGGCACAGGTATGGGGGCATGATGACGGTGTGTACTAAGGCGTACTGCACGTCAATGGTGCGCATGTCTTCAACCAATCTAACCCTGCCTCTGCCGCGGTGCAGAGTTCAGAGTTACGATGTTGAAGAGCTGACAGCTGCTCGTTGTTGTTCGGTGGTTCTCTTTGGGTACTCCGGCTTCCTCCACCCGTAAAACTGTCACCGACATGATATGACCCTGGCTGTTAATGTGTCGTTAAACCCTAAAAAAAAAGGTCTGTACATAAATATTGACCGTTGCCTGTAACAAATGTAAAAGTAAAGTATTGTAAAGGTGGATGACAGTTAGATGCTAAACTAGAAAAGAAATCTCCATGGGGTTAATGTTACAATGGGGATCCTTGTATGGTGCACCAAAAGCCAAATGTTAGCAATTGTTTTGGCCTGTTTGGCCTATTATTTTCCAGTGCTCTGGTTGAAAGATAATTTTATCATTGCTTTGATTGGAAGATATATTTATGGCATCGTTGTTTTCCCGAATTTATCCGAGGAGTTACGGAAATTGCTGCGTTCATTTTTATTTTTTCACAAATAGCGTGTAGCATTTTTTGTTACTATTACCAACTGTTAGCACAGTTAAAACTAGAAGTCCTGTCATGTCATAAACTGTGCACTTTTCTAGGCTTAATTGTGCGTAAGAATTGCGCGCAATTGCCATATGGAATGGCACCAATGCACGGCAGGTTCTCCAGGTTAATCATAGCAAACACAGGTAATATTTCTGCCAATGGACCTCCGGGTTACCCAGAGGTCCATTGACTGAAACATTGCTTGTGTACAGGCCATATGTACAGAATTTGATAGCCTTACTATGGTCATAACACGTAGATTAACGCGCAGATTGACGTGCTATTTGTGCGCATTTCATGACAGGACTTCTAGTTTCAACTGTTGCCACAACAAGAAAATACAGCAGTGCTGTGCAAACAAGAGCACCGCTGGGCATTGCATCATACGCCCATGAACTGTTCAAATTGTACCATTTTAACACATTTGCAATTTTTTTAGAGTGCGAGAAATTTATACTGGCATATATATATATGTTACGGTCAGACTTTGAAATCAGTGATTTTGTGAAATGACTAAATTTTTCAGTCATTTGAGAAAAAGACTAAAAATTAAGGACAATAGCTTCACAAAAGGCCTCATTGAGGCGAAAATTGTTCGGACCGACCCCATATTCGAACTTGACCTGTATTTTGTTGTGATTAAACCACATGCCAAGTTTGAAGCCAATTGAAAAACAAATACTAAAGTTATCATCCGGAAACCAAATATTTTCAAGTTGAGCTAAAAATTGAAATTTTTTAAGTTGAAAAAAGCAGAAAAGGGCCAATAACTCTAGAAAAAATTAAAGTGTCAATGACACTGTAGCTCAACTTGTGTAAGACAAGTACAAGTATAGTATATGACACAGCAATGGCACAGGTATGGGGGCATGATGACGGTGTCTACTAAGGCGTACTGCACGTCAATGGTGCGCATGTCTTCAACCAATCTAACCCTGCCTCTGCCGCGGTGCAGAGTTCAGAGTTACGATGTTGAAGAGCTGACAGCTGCTCGTTGTTGTTCGGTGGTTCTCTTCGGGTACTCCGGCTTCCTCCACCCGTAAAACTGTCACCGACATGATATGACCCTGGCTGTTAATGTGTCGTTAAACCCTAAAAAAAAAGGTCTGTACATAAATATTGACCGTTGCCTGTAACAAATGTAAAAGTAAAGTATTGTAAAGGTGGATGACAGTTAGATGCTAAACTAGAAAAGAAATCTCCATGGGGTTAATGTTACAATGGGGATCCTTGTATGGTGCACCAAAAGCCAAATGTTAGCAATTGTTTTGGCCTGTTTGATTCAAACCCTTCAACATTTGATTCATACTAATTAATAAATATTTGTCCAGTTCTTCTTAAAATATAGGTATTTGAATTTTTTATGTTTAGGACATAGGGGGCGCGGTGGCGTTGCACTAACCGGTTCTCATCAGATCACTGAAGTTAAGCAACGTCGAGCCCGGTTAATTATTGGATGGGTGAGTGTCTGAGCGATGAATTCGGACTCCCGTGTTGTGTCCTTGGGCAAGGCACTTAACCCCGAAGGTCCACATGGGGGCACGATGACGCCATGTACTAAAGCGTACTGCATGTCGATGGTACGCATGTCTTCAACCAATCTAACCCGGCCTGTGCTGCAGTGCGGAGTTACAATGTTGGGGAGCTGGCAGCTGCTCGTTGTTGCTCGGTGGTTCTCTCCAGGTACTCCGGCTTCCTCCACCCGTAAAACTGTCACGGTCATGATTAGCCACTGTGCATAAGTATATGACCTTAAACACCAATAAATAAATAAATAAATAAATAAATAAATAAATAAATAAATAAATATCTTTAGCTTATAGGGTTCCCACGGGTGAGGAGATTTTATTTTTCTCATTAGAAATAGAAAATCGGGTTGTGCTAATAATGTTTACCCTTCCCAAACAACACCAAATATTAACACAGGAACTTGGCTTCAACACATTTGAATATACACATCCTAGGGATGCTGAATTCAAGAAACATTATTTTGTCAGGTGTTTTTGGAAAAGATTTTTAATTATCTCCCTTTTTGAGTCCCCGAGTGGGTGTGACTGAACCCAACAATATTTGTTCTCATACCAGTGATAACAAAGGCACCCAATAAATTTATAGCAAACATTACTGACATAAAAAATCTTCTTTACAGATTCTGTACAAAAAATGCAATACACACAATTCCCGTAAATATGATTGCCGACATGCATAGTCCTAGAAGTTCCATACAAAAAACTGATTGCACCTAATTTCGGTATAAATGGCCACTGGCAGCCATCTTGAATTTCAGACCACACCCAAGAACATTTGTTCTTGTCCCAAGGTGATAACAAAGGTACCCAAGAAGTTTCGTGAAGATCCGTTCATAAATACAGCCTCTAACCCGAGCCGTATTAACATGTGTAATCACTGTGTATAAGTAGCACTGAAAAAATCAAAGTTCATCTAATTTGCATAATTTCTGCACAAGAAAAAAACCTGTATTATATGTGATGTATTCCATGTTACTAAACATTCATTTAAAAATGTATTCAAATCAGAACCTTCATATAGAAGTTCTGTACAAAAAACTGATTTACCTAATATTGGTACAAAATGGCCACTGGCAGCCTTCTTGAGTTTTGGACTGCCCCCCCCCCCCCCCCCCCCCCCCCCCCAAAATGCCTGTTCTTGTCCCAAGGTGATAACAAAGGTATCCAAGAAGTTTTGTAAAGATCGGTTCATAAATACAGCCACGAGTCTGAGCCATATTGACATGGGTACTTACTGTGTATAAGTAGCTCTGAATAAATCGAAGTTCATCTAATTTGCATAATTTCTGCATGAGACAAAACCCTGTACTATATATGTGATGTATTCCATGTTACTAAACATTCATACAAAAATTTATTCAAATCAGAACTTTCACACAGAAGTTCTGTACAAAAAACTGATTGCACTAATTTCGGTACAAAATGGCTGCAGGCAGCCATCTTGAATTTTGGACTGCACCCAAAAACACTCTTTCTTGTCCCACGGTGATAACAAAGGTACCCAAGAAGTGTTGTAAAGATCGGTTCATAAATACGGTCTCTAGCCCGATCCGTATAGAAGTTTGGTACAAAAAACATGTTGTACCTAATTTTGGTACAAAATGGACACCGGCAGCCATCTTGAATTTTGGACCGCACCCAAAAACACTCATTCTCATCCCAAGGTGATAACAAAGGTACCCAAGAAGCTTCGTGAAGATCGGTTCATAAATACAGCCCCTACCCCGAGCCCTATTGACATGTGTACTTACTGTGTAATATGAAATTTAGGCAAACCTAAAAGCGAGCGAAAGTGATGCATTAGGCCTAAAGTGCTGTAGGCCTACATTGACTTGTAAACAATAGGAGACAACCAAATTTTGAGATAACTATTTTTATCTGCGTTTTGATTGGAAGATATTATTTTCCAGTGCTCTGGTTGAAAGATAATTTTATCATTGCTTTGATTGGAAGATATATTTATGGCATCGTTGTTTTCCGGAATTTATCCGAGGAGTTACGGAAATTGCTGCGTTCATTTTTATTTTTTCACAAATAGCGTGTAGCATTTTTTGTTACTATTACCAACTGTTAGCACAGTTAAAACTAGAAGTCCTGTCATGTCATAAACTGTGCACTTTTCTAGGCTTAATTGTGCGTAAGAATTGCGCGCAATTGCCATATGGAATGGCACCAATGCACGGCAGGTTCTCCAGGTTAATCATAGCAAACACAGGTAATATTTCTGCCAATGGACCTCCGGGTTACCCAGAGGTCCATTGACTGAAACATTGCTTGTGTACAGGCCATATGTACAGAATTTGATAGCCTTACTATGGTCATAACACGTAGATTAACGCGCAGATTGACGTGCTATTTGTGCGCATTTCATGACAGGACTTCTAGTTTCAACTGTTGCCACAACAAGAAAATACAGCAGTGCTGTGCAAACAAGAGCACCGCTGGGCATTGCATCATACGCCCATGAACTGTTCAAATTGTACCATTTTAACACATTTGCAATTTTTTTAGAGTGCGAGAAATTTATACTGGCATATATATATATGTTACGGTCAGACTTTGAAATCAGTGATTTTGTGAAATGACTAAATTTTTCAGTCATTTGAGAAAAAGACTAAAAATTAAGGACAATAGCTTCACAAAAGGCCTCATTGAGGCGAAAATTGTTCGGACCGACCCCATATTCGAACTTGACCTGTATTTTGTTGTGATTAAACCACATGCCAAGTTTGAAGCCAATTGAAAAACAAATACTAAAGTTATCATCCGGAAACCAAATATTTGACGAAGAATTCTAAGTCCAACAGGGGCCATAATTCAGGCAAAAATTGTTCAGACCGACCCCATATTCAAACTTGACCTGTATTTTGTTGTGATTAAACCACATACCAAGTTTGGAGCCGAACGGAAAACAAATACTAAAGTTATCATCCGGAAACCAAATATTTGACGAATTCTAAGTCCAACAGGGGCCATAATTCAGGCGAAAAATGTTCGGACCGACCCCATATTCGAACTTGACCTGGTTTTTGTTGTGATTAAACCACATGCCAAGTTTGAAGCCAATTGAAAAACAAATACTAAAGTTATCATCCGGAAACCAAATATTTAAAGAAGAATTCTAAGTCCAACAGAGGCCATAATTCAGGCAAAAATTGTTCAGACCGACCCCATATTCGAACTTGACCTGTATTTTGTTGTGATTAAACCACATACCATGTTTGGAGCCGAACGGAAAACAAATACTAAAGTTATCATCCGGAAACCAAATATTTGACGAATTCTAAGTCCAACAGGGGCCATAATTCAGGCGAAAAATGTTCGGACTGACCCCATATTCAAACTTGACCTGTATTTTGTTGTGATTAAACCACATACCAAATTTGGAGCCGATCGGAAAACAAATACTAAAGTTATTGTTCGGAAACCAAACGGACGGACGGACGGACAGACGGACGGACAACGCCATACTATAATACGTCCCGTTTTTCAAACGGGCGTATAAAAAAGGACAATGATAATATGCCAATGCAGTTTTACTGAAAAGACCATCTTTAAAATAATAAGACTGAGTATCACAAATGTAGTTTCATGATTCGGACCAGATTTTTATAAAGGACGTTTCCACCCAGATCTATGGACGATTCGGACCATATTTCTGGCCGATTCAGACCAGATTATTGAATGGTTCGAATCATGTTTGTGGATGATTCAGACCATATTTCTGGTCGATTTGCTCAATAGACGCACAACCTACACAAGGCAGCACAGACATACACACTTCACAAGACAACACAGACTTGTCTTTTGAATTAAGTAGGCCTAGAGCTTTATGTGCCAATTTCAGTGAGCCATTTTCATTAATTTCACTGAAAAAATACCGACATTGTTTGTAGTTATCACAACAGATAATTCTGCGAGTAATTATGAAACAGCTAATCCTGTGATTCTGGGTCATGTGAGGGAAGAGGAAAAAATACATGACGTCAACTTTGACCTGCCTGTTTTTATTTGCAATGCATTTTGGGTTCCTATACCGAATTTGGTCAAAATCGGCCCAGTAGTTAGCCTGTTGCTAATGGGCACTCTCGTTGCTAGGGAAGTCAGGTGACATCAACACTGACCTGTCTGTTTTCATTTGTAATGCATTTTGGGTCCGTACACCGAATTTGGTCAAAATCGGCCCAGTAATTAGCCCGTTGCTAAGGGGGCACTCTGGTTGCTAGGGAAGTCACGTGACGACACCATTGACCTGTCTGTTTTCGTTTGCAATGCATGTTGGGTCCATGTATCAAATTTGGTCAAAATTGGCACAGTAGTTTGCCTGTAGCTAGGGGCATGCTTTACTTACTATGGACGTCACCTGACATAATTAGTGACCCATTAGCCCCCCCCCCCCCCCCCCCCCCAATGTATAAAGGGTCTCTTGACCCAATGAAAGCAATGGTGGAGAGCCATCACTTGTTCTAGCGTCCGAGTATCCTTGAAAAAATGTAACCTCATTTGTCCCCGGTTCCTTTGGGAAAAATCCCTAAAAGTTTCTTCAATTGCGAGTGTCAATTTCCGCCATGCGCAAACATGTCAGCTTCCTTTTGTACCACTTCCGTTGAACAATTTTGACGTTGATGCCTTTGAGATGAGATTGGCTTTGAGTTCATACAAACGGTACATATGTGTTGCCTAATAGCTTGCAAAGCACGGATCGCTTGCACGCGACCCAGCGGGTCACTTTCGCTCGCTATAAGTAGCACTGAATAAATCAAAGTTCATCTAATTTGCATAATTTCTGCACGACAAAAAAACCTGTATTATATGTGATGTATTCCATGTTACTAAACATTCATACAAAAATTTATTCAAATCAGAACTTTCATACAGAAGTTCTGTACCAAAAAACTGATTGCACTAATTTCGGCACAAAATGGCTGCTGGTGGCCATCTTGAATTTTGGACTGCGCCAAAAAACACTCGTTCTCGTCCCACAGTGATAACAAAGGTACCCAAGAAGTGTTGTAAAGATCGATTCATAAATACGGCCTCTAGCCCGAGCCATATTGAATTGTTGATGGATGGACAAACAAATGAACGACGGACCATGGCATAACCTCAAATTTGACTACGTCAAAGTTGAGCTAAAAATGGACAAAACCTGTTACTTGTGAATATCCTTTCCCCCATGGTGGTCTATCAGCATACCAAAGATCATTTAAATTCAACATCCACTGATTGAGATACGAAGGTTCAAAGTTGTTACGGATGGATGGACGAATGGAAAGAACCCATTTCTTTTTCCCACACAAACTTCATTTTGGCAGATATAATAATTCAGTAATAGTCAATTCTCTAATATCGTTCTCGGGGTGGGTTGAAAATGTGAACTAAAATACTGACTGAGTTAACTGCAACCTTTTTGGGGATTGCTGTTAGCTAAGTTGGTATAGTAGCAGAGCATTTATGGCTAGGCAATTGGATGGCGTAGACCCGGGATTGACTCCTGTCAGGGCCACCTTCCAAAAAACTTTACTGTTTTCAGTCAAGTGGCTTTGCCCAATGATTATGCCTGGTGGAATTCCTGATTGACATAGGCAATATAAAATTAAACTGAAGCAATTATATCTTCACAGATCTTCCATTAATTGAGATTCCTGTGTTTAAAAGCTAGGACCACAGACCTTTATAACAGTAATTTGTTCCAGTTACATCGAATGCTAAGGCAAACAATCCAAGGGTAAAGCTCACAATAAAATACTGACTACTTTCAGACAATTATGAATCAACACTGAAAACAATTCCCAAAATTCAGTAATTGTCAATTCTCTAATATCTGTCTCGCGTGGGTTGTAAATGTGAACTAACATACTGGCGGAGTTAATTGCAACCATTTTTGGAGTTGCCAGTAGCTCAGTTGGTATGGTGACAGAGCTTTAATGGCTAGGCAATTGGGTGCCATAGGCCCAGGATCGACTTCTGTCAGGGCCTCCTTAAACAAACTTTACAGTTTTCAGTCCAGTGGCTCAGTCCAAGGACCATGCCTGGTGGAATTCCTGCTTGACATAGGTGATATCAATTTAAATTGAAGCAGTTGCATCTTTACAGATCTTCCATTAATTAAGATTCCTGTGTTTAAAAGCTGGGATCATAGAGCTATATATATATCTAATATATAAATGCGAATGTCTGCATCTATCTCCCTCTCTCTCTATCTTTGTTCCGAGTGAACTCCTCTGTTTCTTGACCGATCGATCTCAAATTTTGTACATGGGGGTAATTCGTCCCTGTAAGTAACATGTGATGGATGCCGTGCCTGTGCGGGGTGACCTTGACCTTGAAATTGGTGACCTTGACCTTTTATTTCGAAAACGGCTGGGCCGATTGGGCTAAAATTTCATGTGTGCGGGTATACTGACCCATCGATCATTTTGACTTTATCGGGGTGTCCATGCGGTGTGACCTTGACCTTCAAACTGGTGACCTTGATATATTTCTCCGTTTCTCGACTGATCTGATATAACCATCTTCTCCTGTGCAACGCTGGGTGTTCACCCGCTAGCTGTATACATATGTATGTATAAAAATCTTCAACTGCCAACGTTTTGACAGCCACTGCTGTCTGCTTCAGGGCTAGAAATGCAGTTTAATCAAAATTTGACGTTACATACACTGACGGAAAGCACTAATGTATTACATCGACACATGGTATAGCCATTGGCAGTGGTGACACCAAACGGATAAAAATACATCTAAGAGAGAGTACATAATGGTCTATGGTCCCAGCTTTTAAACACAGGAATCTATATATATGTAGAAAGAGACCTCCTGTTAATTCAGTATAAAATCTTGTGATATATCAAAGAATTTATTTATTTATTTATTGGTGTTTAAGGTCACATATTTCTGCACAATGGCTAATCATGACTGCAGCAGGGAGATAAAATCAAGTTTTGTCAATCATTTGTATCCATGTTGCCCATTTTAGAGGACTTCCACCCCAAGCATTGGTGATTGGGACCTATTTTACCAGTAAAACAGAGCTTGTTTATCACAGTAAACAAACACTGCTTCACTTCCCAGTGTTCCCATGGAGGTATCAAAGAATTACTGATATCCCCATATCTGGCTTCAGTACATTTAATATATAACAAGCTATCAATGGAAAATAGAATATGTTTTCATTTTTGGAGTTCACATAAAAATTTTTTTCTGCAATCCAGTATAAGTATTTCCATTGGTCCACTGAATCCAGCACCTTATGTAACAACATGTAGCCAACAAACCACATCCATTTTATAACCTTTGTCAGTGTATATTTTCATGTAGTGAGTGATATGGCAGCTGACAATTTTTTATAACCAGAAAGTGTGACTAACCCTGTGCAGTGCACAGGGTTTGTCAAGCTTTCTGATTTTCAAAAATTTTCATTTTTAACTGAGTAACTAACCTGTGCACTGTACAGCCTTACTGTAAATCTCATCTGAATCAACTCTTTGCTAAACATAATGGCCAAAACCATAAGGTACTATTCAAACTCAGATTATTTTTTCAGTGAATTCCAAATATGAAAATATATTTTATTTTCAATTAATGGCTTGTTATATGTATTTAATCTGTTTAGTAGCTTGTTTAACCTCTGTCAGACAAGATGTAAGAGAATGAATACTCAGTTTATCACTAGAATACAGGAAAATGACCAAATTCCTGTTAATTGAATACTCCTGTTGACTGAAGATTGTTCACTGGCAAAGTGGTTACTCAAGTAACAGCATTCCACTCTACCATATTGTCCATCCTGCAAGCTGGGAAGAAATATTATTACTTCATTGGATCATGCCTTCATCACATTTAGTGTGTTACAGCCTTAAACCTTTCAACCCTTTACTTAACGAATCTGCAGCATCCTCATGCAAAATTTACAAATTCAGCAGTTGAAAAAATTTTTTTTCGAAAAACTTCTATAAAAGCATATCATGTGACCCCTCATTGAAATGAGATCATCAAGCTCATTCCAATCACGGGGTCACATGATATGCTTCTGTTGAAATTTTTTGAAAAATTTGAAAAAAAGTCATTAAAATAAGAAATTTTTGATATTGTGTTGTGTGCATTGAGTAAAAGGTTAATGCAGTGATATATACTTCTATCACAAGGTCATTCAGCTAAATATGACTAATTAATCCACAGTTACCTAATATTTCTTTTGTTCTCTGTCATGAAAACAAGCCCTATAAAATCACACCAAGTACGGTTTTGATGAGAACAGCTCAGTAAAACAGTACCAATATCTGGATATTGGGACGGTTTTGAAACAGTCCCAATAACTAGATATTTGTACGATTGTCACGGTACTGTAATCATAACCATTCAAAAGTAAAGATGCTGTAAAGGAGGTGTGAAAAACTTTCTAACACATGAATTATCGACAAGCTTTTCTCGACAGAGCTACTGAATTGAGTGTGCATCGTGTCCAAATTATAATGTACTTTTTAATTTTTTGTTGCTTTTAATAACCAACAGCCCTGGTAACCTAAAAAGGACTCCTGTGGAAACCTCGGAACTGAAGCAGTGCTTGTTTGCTGTGGTAAACAAGTTCAGTTTTACTGGTAAAATAGGACCTGGTCACCAGCGACCGGGGTAGAAGTCCCCTAAAATGGGCAGCATGGGTGTAAACGATTGGCTAAACTTGACTTTACACCTTTCTTTGCGGTCACAATTAGCCATAGCTGCAGAAAAGTGACCTTAAACACCAGTAAATAAATAAATAACCTAAAAAAAACGCCCTTTTTCAAATATTAAGACGGCAATCAGGCACCACCACCCGCCACCCCTGAGGGAAAGCGAACCTCTTCTTCAGATAAAAAAAAGAATTATTCTTCCAAATGCTTTAAAAATGAACGATTATTAAATTTAGCTGCCGCACTTTCGATGAGGGATTGAATAAGTGTTCCACCCTTGAGCTGAGACATTATATTAGCGGGAGAACAAATTACGTCATGATGTGAGTTCACTTCGAAGCCACAGATCTGTTCACAATATCTGAACTCCTGATGCGTGTCATAACTTCAATAGACTTTCTAGCAAGCAAACAATGGGTTATGCCCATTTTGTTTTTCGGGGGTAGAGCAAGCAAAAAGTGTTTTAAAATGTGATTTTACTCGTGTCAAACTTTCTAAAATATAATTTTTTTGACTTTTGTTAACATTGAGGGGCTGTGGATTAAATCATATATATCACTATTTTGTGTACTTTTTGGGTAAATAATTGTACAGTTGTGCAGGTGTCCTCCAATATTTGGACGAGGCTTCGTCCAAATATTGGAGGACACCTGCACAACTGTACAATTATTTACCCATATAGTACACAAAATAGTGATATATCTATTACTTATTAACACAATGACATCTAACTCCCCTCTGTGTAACCTCAGTGTTCAATCAATGATCTCAGAAATTAATTACCTCCATTATAAGACTTATCAATTCAGGGTTGATCAAACAGACTCATGCGAAAAGAAAATGACACAACTGTCCCAATAAATAACCCCACATGACTTATTTGATCAATTATTGAATAAGACATAACCCAGATAAAACTCCAGCTCCCATCCTACCAGCACACAACCCTCACCTACCATCACCACTTGTGATGATGACTTCATCAAGGGAAGCTAAAAACTGATGGATCTGATCTAATGCTAAAATTGATGTTTCACTATTACCTAAATTAAAATAGAAAATTCAGTTTAGTTCTCCAAGTTTTATTCATTTTGAAAAGCTTATAAAAATTAATTTACTAGCTTTTTAAAAATAAAATTAATTATAATCAGCAATAATTTTATAAGATCCAAATGACTGAAGAAATAACATTTATCATCCTTGACAGTCATTGCTTTACCCCACTCCAAGGCAATAGACTTGTTTACATCACATGTTTATTGATTAAATGCAAATCCATCTGTCTGTGTTCCGTGTGTGCTCTTAAAACAGAATTTCACCAAATAAAGTTTATGCAAATTGCAAAAAAAAAAAAACCTCTAAAAATGTGTCTGTCTGTTAACAAATATATCACATGTGATGAATGGTGACATATTCAAATCAATTTCAAATAGTTGCACATTTCTCCATGAATGCATTCATAGTATGTTGTTGTTTACATAATCCTCTTCGCAACTTTTTAATATAACAATAACATGATTTTGAAGGGCTTTACAGTGTATTAACGGCTCAACAGAAATGGTTAACAGCCCAAGAGTTTATTAGCGGCCCGCGACGAAGTCGAGGGCTGCTAATAAGCTCAAGGGCTGTTAACCATTTCTGTTGAGCCGTTGATACACTGTAATGCCAGACAATGCCATGTTATTTCTATTATTGCCACTTTCGTACATCGGGGACATTACAATTAAATTATATGGGAAATAAGATAAATAAATGAAGTTTCAAGTTTTAGAATTAAAACAAGAGGCCCCAAGGGGTCTGAGGGTACTCACCTGACATGGTAGCCTAAATATCAACCCAGAGAATTGATTTCAACAAGTTGCATCTGCTCCTCCTAAGAAAAGCTTATACCAAATATCCAAAGATTCTGATCAGTGGATCTAAAAAAGAAATAAGATTTTTAAAGAATATTCCTCATATTGAACTAAGTTATAATTCAGGCTGCCCATATATGAGCCCAGGGACTTGGCTTTAACAAACTTAAATCTAAGGATGCTGCACACCAAATATCAAAACATTCCAACTGCTGGATCTGAAGAAGAAGATTTTTAAAGAAAATTCCTCATTTTGAACTAAGTTATCATTCGGGCTCCCAGAGTGAGTCCAAATATGGAACTAGGGACATGGCTTGAACAAACTTAAATCTCCCCCCCCCCCCCCCCCCCCCAAGGATGCTGCATACCAAATATCAAAACATTCCGACTGCTGGATGTGGAGAAGAAGATTTTTAAAGAAAAAATCCCTCATTTTGAACTAAGTTATAATTCGCACCCCCCCCCCCCCCCCCCCCCCCCCCCCCCCCCCCCAATATCAGAAGATTCTGCCTGCTGGATCTTGAGAAGAAGATTTTTTAAGAAATTTGCCTGAAATGCACTAAGTTCGAATTCGGGCTTCTTTCGTGAGCCCAAATATGAATCCAGGAGGCCGATTTGAACAAACTTGAATCAGATCCACCCCACAATGTTGCATACCAAATATGAAAAGATTCTGCCTGCTGGATCTGGAGAAGAAGATTTTTTTAAGAAATTTGCCTGAAATACACTAAGTTCGAATTCAAGCTTCTATAGTGAACCCAAATATGAATCTAGGGAGCCGATTTGAACAAATTTGAATCAGATCCACCCCACAATGTTGCATACCAAATATCAAAAGATTCTGCCTGCTGGATCTGGAGAAGACGATTTTTGAAGAAATTTGCCTGAAATGCACTAAGTTCAAATTTGGGCTCCTATACTGAGCCCAAATATAAACCCAGGGGGGCCGATTTGAACAAACTTGAATCAGATCCCCCCCCACCCCCACCCCCCCCCCCCCCCCCCCCCCACCCCCCCCCACACACACACAATGTTGCTTACCAAATATGAAAAGATTCTGCCTGCTGTATCTGGAGAAGAAGATTTTTTAAGAAATTTGCCTGAAATGCACTAAGTTCGAATTCAAGCTTCTATAGTGAGCCCAAACATGAATCTAGGGAGCCGATTTGAACAAACTTGAATCAGATCCACCCCACAATGTTGCATACCAAATATCAAAAGATTCTGCCTGCTGGATCTGGAGAAGAAGATTTTTTAAGAAATTTGCCTGAAATGCACTAAGTTCAAATTTGGGCTCCTATACTGAGCCCAAATATGAACCTAGGGGGCTGATTTGAACAAACTTGAATCAGATCCACCCCACAATGTTGCTTACCAAATATCAAAAGATTCTGCCTGCTGGATCTGGAGAAGAAGATTTTTTAATAAATTTGCCTGAAATGCACTAAGTTCGAATTCAAGCTTCTATAGTGAGCCCAAATATGAATCTAGGGAGCCGATTTGAACAAATTTGCATCAGATCCATCCCACAATGTTGCATACCAAATATCAAAAGATTCTGCCTGCTGGATCTGGAGAAGAAGATTTTTTAAGAAATTTGCCTGAAATGCACTAAGTTCAAATTTGGGCTCCTATACTGAGCCCAAATATGAACCCAGGGGGCCGATTTGAACAAACTTGAATCAGATCCACCCAACAATGTTGCTTACCAAATATGAAAAGATTCTGCCTGCAGGATCTGGAGAAGAAGATTTTTTAAGAAATTTGCCTGAAATGCACTAAGTTCGAATTCGAGCTTCTACAGTGAGCCCAAATATGAATCCAGGGGGCCGATTTGAACAAACTTGAATCAGATCCACCCCGGAATGTTGCATACCAAATATCAAAAGATTCTGCCTGCTGGATCTGGAGAAGAAGATTTTTGAAGAAGTTTGCCCGAAATGCACTAAGTTCGAATTCGAGCTTCTATAGTGAGCCCAAATATGAATCTAGGGAGCCGATTTGAACAAACTTGAATCAGATCCACCCCACAATGTTGCATACTAAATATTAAAAGATTCTGCCTGCTGGATCTGGAGAAGAAGATTTTTTAAGAAATTTGCCTGAAATGCACTAAGTTCGAAATCGGGCTCCTATACTGAGCCCAAATATGAACCCAGGGGGCCGATTTGAACAAACTTGAATCAGATCCACCCTACAAAGTTGCATACCAAATATCAAAAGATTCTGCCTGCTGGATCTGTAGAAGAAGATTTTTTAATGTTTTTCCCATTGCCTACAGTGTTAAAAAGTGCTGACTCAGCACTTTTTCAAAGTCCTGAAAAAAGTACCTTGTGATCAAACCGATAGGGATTTTTTTTAACCATTCTATTCTCCTGGATAAAAGTAAGCTTTATACAAAATAAGAATTCTCTGTGCCGTGTAGTTTTGGAGATATGGCAGTTTTAAGGTTTTTCCTATTTTTAGCTCCCGAGGTTCCCACGGGGCAATGAGAAAATTTTTTTTTGCATCAATCAACTACTTATGACCCATTATCATCTCATATCAAATTTGGTTCAAATCGACTTCACGGTTCAGAAAATATAAATTTTAGGCATGGTCAAAAATTTTGCCCCTTCCATAACGAAGGCAAATAATGCCCGACAAACTTCTCTTGAACAAACTTGATTCTAAACCTCAAAAGGACTCTGTATACCACAAATCAAGTCTCTGCTACTGGTGGTTCATTAGAAGAAGATTTTCAAAAAAATTGGCCATTTTTTCCCCACACCTCTGCTCAATATGAGCCAAAACCTAATTTGGATAAAAATCAAAATGCCCCTATATAACCACCATATACATGAAATTTAATTAAAATGTGGCCAGTGGTTTAGGAGAAAGAGGCTCAAACACCACCTTCACGCAGGACGATGGACAACGGACGACGGACGACAGACGACGGACGACGGACGAAGAGTGATAAGAAAAGCTCACCCTGACTTTCAGTCAGGTGAGCTAAAAACAGCGACACTATCGTCTGATTTGTTGACAAACAAACCGGGTAACATGACTATCATCTGATCAGTCGACGGTGAAATTTGGGAAGTTAGATGATGAAATATATCTTCGAAATGCGAACTTTAGGCAAGGAGTTTATTCATCAAACATGTCATCACTTACTTTGCGTGTATCGCTTCCTATATTTGATACATTATCTATCCGTGACACAAAGGGAAACACTTGAAACAAATGTGTTAATTGTGTTTACAAATTAAAAAAATCCGAATTGAATTTTGATCCAAATGGAAATCTGGGAAAAACATTGTGGATCGGCTGAGAGATGTGACGTCATTGTCTATATTTAGACGTGTTGGGCTGTTATTGACGTGTTGGGCTGTTATACTCAATAACAGCCCAACACGTCACATGACTTGTACTTGGTGAGCATTATGAGGTTTCAACGCCCGACAAAACATCGTTAATGTGCTAGGAACGTCCGCAAAAGTGGTAATAATCTTGGGTAATAGAACTTTGTTCAAATGTTTAACTCTTAGATTCTCAGATTAATTTTATGTCAGTAACTACCGTATATAAAAGTACACAACTGCAGATGACTTAACAGTGTTCTACATTATGGTTGTACAGGTAGCCACCAATGATGTAAAAACACTGTCAAGATAAATGCATCCTACCTGTAGAGTTATCAAGGAAGAGTATACTTAGGAGAATGTTTTCAGATTGTCAGGTTCTGTGGGTACTACATTTTGTCCTCAGTATGGCCAGTATCCATACCTACTCTTTGTTTGTGGCATATCTTTTTAATTTGCACCATGCTCCCACCACAATCACATCCATGATTTTTGCTGTTTCTTATTTTCATAAATTACATGGTTGGGATGATTCCACACAGGCTTTGGTTATCAACTGGTAGGGAGCTAAATTATTTTTGGGCATCAGAATATGTTCACATAGATTTATATTGCTACAATTCATGAGAGAATGCCTATAGTATTTGAAGTCTAATTAATTTCACCTCAGAGATATATGAAGTACACACACAGAATTTCAAACATGATGTTGGGGTACCCAGACTTCTTTGTAAAGCCCAAATATGAACTTCTAGCACTCTACCAGTTAGGAGGTTCCTAATAGGTGCACAGCACCTACATCTTACTGTTAATGCCTGCTTACCCATCACCACTGAAATCCTACACAGACTGCCAGACTTTCTCCATCATGTTGCAGACAATAACTACTCAAAATGCCTTTTTCAAGCTCAGTTTTTAATGGCATTTTATACTCTCACCCGGGTACAAATCACTCTGCTGACCATAGAACAGTCCTGCAGTTTTCGGATGCAAGCCTGGAAATAAGCAGACTGTCATCTGCAGAATGAGTCAACCAAGGGTGAATTTAGTGATGCTGCCCAGCACTGCAGGGTAGCATCACTACATTTACCCTCTTGGGACCTCAATCTGAACCAAGGTCTCAAGCCTAAACATAAAGAGGTACCCAGAGGATAAATTGACCACTGCGTGGGATAGCATCAGCAAATTTAGGACCTCATTCTGCAAATGACAGTTTGCTTATTTCCAGGCTTGTTCAGATGGCCTTGTTATGCCCTCTTTTATCACAAATTACTTTTCGCCATTTAGTTTAAACAATATTTATTTCCAGTTCTCAAATATATACAATTATATCAGTTATAGTAAGTGTGGATCCAACAGTAAGCTGTAAGCTTATATGAGGTTGTTTCCACCAGGAGAACAATGGAACATAATACAGTCGAGAAGACAGGTACACATACAGATCACCATCCAAACCCTATAATGGTGAATTATTCATTAAACTTTCAAGTTATAGTTATGATTATGATAGAAGTTATGATAGAAGGTTTGGTAAATTTCAAATATAATATTTCAAACAAACCTCATATCTTACATTTCACTAGGTTCTCTAACCTCAGATATTGCCCCTATGGTGCTTTAGGTAGGTTTTCAGTGCGGTGGAGTTCCCAACCTGGACCATTCTTTGCCTACCCAGATGATACACCTGTCGTGCGACAGGTCTTTGACAACCTCCTGGGAAGGTGCTTGCATTTTTGTAAAACCTTGACCTCAATGTTTTTAAAGGTCATTCTTTCTGAATTGGAGGTGCATCACGTGTGAATCTGATGCTCAGACCCAGTTAATGGGGAGGTGAAAATCCAATGCCTTTTTGAAATATGTTTGTGTGCCTTCACTCAGGCATTAATATTTACCCTTGCCTTTGTTTGAGATTTATGCTCTAATGCATGTACATATGGGTTGTGTCACAGGCATATATATTTGCATTGGTGCTGCTATCTCATTGATCTATGCCTCCCATTCCACGTTTCTGATGTGTGTGATTTGAAGAATTTCTGTAGCATGGTTCTACGTGGTTATTCCAAGTACAATTAGAGTTGAGGATTACACCTAAATGTTTATGTTCACCACTTTGATGGGAATTTTGGCCATTACAAGGAGAGGGAATCAACTGGGGCCCTTTTATGTGATATGATCATACTTTTGGTTTTTCCAGAGTTGAATTCTACTAACCATTAATGAGCCCACTATTCTATTCTGGCTAAATCATTGTTCCAAAAAACAAGAGGCCTAGTACTAAGTACAGAGTTGTATCATTTGCGAACAAGCATATGCTGCTTGTTAGGCCTACAGTTAAGTCTTTAATATAGATCAAGAAAAGCAGGGGTCAAGAATTGAGCTTTGTGGAATGCCCGTGGCAACTGGTTTCCAAGAAAAGGAATCAGAATTTACTGCAACTCTTTTTGATATTGATATTGTTTATTTACGGTATATAAAACATTACAATTGTAATATATTTCTAATAACAGTGATACAAGTGAATATATACCGCAGGGAGATAACATAGCCAGATTGGCTGTCTACCTGTTATCTCCCATTTCAAAAAATATTTCATCGCTGCAACCGACTGCAAATGTAAATCTAGAGATTTTAGTGTTTTTCTTCACGTGAAGTAACAATGGTAGGGATGGTGGGGTGGTTGTTGTGTTTGGTGGATATCGGTGCTTTCGTGTGTCTGCAGACTTGGCAGTAAGCTAAACTCATTTATGGACGAGATAACCAGACAAGATGACGACAGTAGTTAAGGTGCTCACAACACATAAATTTGTTATCTATGCATATCATCTCATGGGTATCGCTATATACATTATTATTTTACATTTGGGATTGTTTCTTGTGTCCCCTGGTATTTCACATTAGTAGCACAAGGATAAAGTCAAGTATAGCTGGTTAATTATATATCTAAGCTGCCCACATTTGGCAAACTTTATCCCATACAATGTTTGTCAAGTCACTTCTTAGAGTAGAGCAGTGAACAAAGCAGGTGGCTACTAAGATAATGGCCAAGTCAACCCACTGAGAGACATTAGGTCGACCAGACAATCACCTCAATAGGTTGTAATCTGACAATCTGGGCACTATGGATTGTTACATTGGACATTAACTGGATATGAAGATAAAAGCTTTGATGTTAATTTTTTTTTAAAACTGGTTCCTATTATTTTAGTGTTACGTAGTTTGGGTTCCAGCTCGTTCCATATTTTGGGGAAGTTGAAGATGGGTAACTTATCTATAGATTTTGTTCTTGCTCTACTGATATTGAGTAGTCCTGACTATCTCGTAGCCATTGTTAGAAAGTTTTGCTCTGCGTTAAAAAAATGTTTGAAGGCAGCTGGGAGTTTGTTTTTTTCCCAATCGAATACGAAGAGACAAGCCTGGAGCTTAAACAAATCATTCACTTTCAGTATACTATCTTTTGCAAACAGTGGATCTGGGTGGATATTATATCTTTTGTTATCAATAATTCGCAGAGATCGTTTCTGCATTATTAACAGTTTCTTGGTTGCTTTAGAATTACCCCATATATGAATTCCATATGCCAGGTGGCTGTGAACAAGTGTGTAATATAGGGTTTTCATTGCCGAGTGCAGTAATATGTTCTTTACTTTATTTAGAGCATAATTGGCTTGTCCTATTTTCGAGCATATGTTTGAAATATGTGTCTGGTAGGACAAGTTTTCATCAATTGAAATCCCTAGAAATTTCAATGACTTTTCAGGTTGTGCAGCTCCTATTCGGCTGCTTTCCTGGTTATTTATACTGATTTGTATGTCGGGGCATATTTTGCTATTGGTCGGGTTAATGATCATATATTTAGTTTTATTAGCATTCAAGACTAACTGATTAGCAGAACACCAATCGGATATATTGGCAAGTTCATTATTTATATGTCAAGCTAGTCCAGCAGTGTCCGCCGCAGAAGCATATCCTGTTGTATCATCTGCGAATGACAGCAGTTTCAAAGTTGTTGAGTATCTGATGTCATTCACATACAGGAGGAATAAAATAGGCCCAAGTATAGATCCTTGAGGAACACCACAAGTTATTTCGACTGGGTTAGAGGATTGTTCACCGCGTTTGACACACTGTGACCTATGTGTTAGGTAGCTTTTGAACCAGTTATTGCTAACACCCCTAAAGCCGAATTTGTCTAGTTTGGTTAATAATGTGTCATGATTTATTGTATCAAAGGCCTTAGAGAAGTCCAGAAAGAGAGCTAGTGTTATATCTTTACTTTGTTTGTTGTTTTCAACAGCTATATCCTTAGGAAGTTGCATCACAGGATGTATAGTACTATGATTTTTTCTAAATCCATATTGATGATGGTAAAGGATATCAAATTTGTTCAGATATTTTATAATTCTATTTGACATTAATTTTTCTAAGACTTTTGAGAAAGTCGGTAAGATGCTGATGAGTCTGTAGTTAGTGAACTTGTGCTCATCATTTGATTTAGATTATAATTACTTGGCTATTTTCATCCGCTCTGGAAATGTGCTGTTAATGAATGAATTATTAATAATATGTGAAATTGGTTTGGCTATTACATCGATTGTACGTTTGAGGAGGTGAGAGGTGATACCATCAGAATCTTCACCATTTTTCGATTTCATATGGTTTGTCACATTCACCAACTCAAAGGGCACTGTTGGGCTAAGAAAGAAACTGTGTTGAGAAGTAAAACCCATGAAATCCACGGGTGTCTTATTTGTACAACTTGCTTGCTCACTCGTTCATTTTCCTATATTTGCAAAAAATATGTTAAATTCCTGAGCATTTTCAGTTGGATCACTAATTTCTTTACCGCCATCCTTGACAAATGAGGCAGGCATTATTGTAGAGTGTATGGCATTTTTTATGGTTTCATTGTAAGCGGTCGCTGAGATATGATTTGAAGAAAGTAAGGAGCTCCCCTGTAATACCTATTTTATTCAATTTATAAATCTATCCTTTACGCCAGACCTTGTCAAAGGGTTTACTGACATTACAAAATACAACCCGCACATCTTTGCCTTCATTGAGTACACTGCGGAACGCATCATAGGTATCAGTAAGTTGAAGTACTGTTGAGTCACATGCAGTAAATCCCGACTGACAGGGGACTTAAGATTTTGTTTTCATCTGTGAAATGCCAAACTTTTTTGAAGATATATCTTTCAAAGACTTTTCTAGTCAACTTATTGGGTGGTAATTTGACAAGATGTTGGGTGGATATTTTTTCAGAACAGGGGTAACATTTGCTTTTTTCTAGTGAGTGGGAAAATTCGATTGTCCATGGAAAATATTAAATAACTTGGTGAGGGGTTCAATCAAGGAAGGGCAATATTTCAGTAGTTGAGCACTTATTAGATCTGGTCTCAATGCCTTTGATATGTTAAGAGACCTCAAAGAGTCACGCACATCCCTTTGACTTAATTGTATATTGCTAAGCATCAGGCATTCAGGGAATATCGCACAATGCATGACACATGCAAGTATATTCGACAGGTGAAATTCCAGAAAAGAAGTCATTGAAAGCTTCGGCTTTGTCAGCATTCAGTGTTAATATTTTGTTGGAGTGTAGTAAATTTGGAATTTCAGTCCGGTTACTTCCCAGGAGCAGTTTAAGTGTCTTCCACCAGTTAGAAGAATTTGTTGCAGTACTGTCTAGGGTAGCTTGGATCTTTAAGAGTAAATTATTTTGGATTTTCTTATTACAGAAACAACTTCATTTCTTTTTGCACGATACCTTTCCCAGGCCTCGGGGTGATTATTGGATTTAGCAGTACAGTAAAGACGCTTCCTGTGACGTATTAAGAGTCTAATTTCATTGTGCATCCATTTAGGTTCTTTTCTCCTAACAGTATTAAGAGTCTAATTTTGTTGTGCATCAGTTTAGGTTCTTTTCTCCTAACAGTAATTAAATTATTTGGAATATATATCGATTCTAACTCTAAGACTTTGGAACTGAAGTTTTCAACCAGATTATCTAAGTGCGTTGTTAAGTCCATCAGTCACCTTCATTGTATAACCAAATTCCATGGTAGTTTTTTTTTGAGAAGTTGACTTCAACCGACACGGGACATTGATACCTTATTAGACCAGGAAGGAAGGGATCAACAGCTTCACAGGATAATACTCTAATCGAGTCATTAACAGCGATTAAGTCCAGTAGGATTTCTGATGTTTCTGTGAAGAAGGTGGGTTCCGACACCAACTGTCTCAGGTTAAAGTATTCAGCAAGCTCTTTGAACTTACCTTTTGTGGGGGAGAGTAAGTTGTTATTGAGATCACCAGTAATTATTATGCCAGGAACTCCAGAATCCTTGGCTTTCTCAATGAATGGATGCAAATATAATGTCTCAGATTGCAGCTTCACTATTTGGAGGCCGGTAGAAAACTTCCAGAAGAAACGACTTAGTGCCAGTGAATACCTCCACCCACAGGCATTCAAGTGGGGGTATTTCAAGATTTGGTCTTGGCTTAAATGAGATACCAGAATTTAAGTAAAGAGCTATACCCCCACCACTAGTTTGTCGTACCTTACATAATACCTCATGAAAACCTTCAAGACTGATATCAGAGTATTTATCATCAGAACCTAGCCATGTTTCAGTGAATGCACAAATGTTATATTTCATCGTTTCGTATTGAAGAATGTCAACTTTTGGTTTTAAACTTTGAATGTCCATTTGGCAGATATTAAACCTAGCTAATAACAAATCCCAACTTGATGGGGTCATGCTATTTAGACTAGGGACCAGGATTTAATTCATCATCACCCACAAGGTCTATAAGCAGGAAAAAACAAGGGAAAATGGCAGACATAATTACTAGAATTAACTAGAAGATTCTTTTATAAGTGGAAGATGCTACTGTAAGGAGTGGGACTATATCTGGCTTTTTATAAGAAAGTCCCTCTCTTTGATGAATACTGATTTCTTCGACTCCTCTCGAAGTGCCAATTAAGTGTGTCAATCCCAATATTAGGGTGACTCCTTTAATCTTGTGTAACAATGCAAGATTTATTAGTAAGACACAGAAAGTGTCCAATTGATTCTTCGTGTGCACACTCCCACACGCACACAGAACAAACAGACACACCCGCATTCTATATATGTTTATATCATCCATGGTAAAACAATAAAAATAAGATTTTCAGAGTAAGGTAATGCAGAGCGGGTTCGACTTAGTGCAGGTATGCAGTGGCCATTGCATGCACCTGAACAGAAATTGCCACGGGAGAAACTGGGATGTGTAAGATGTTTGACAACGGGCAGAGTCACGGAGTCTGAAAGAACAGAAACAGGAAGAACCAGAGCAAAAGTGTATAAAATAGGAGGCCCCACGGGGCCTGAAGCGCTCACCTTGAACAGAACATGATATAAACAGAGTCCAAGAATGAGTCTACATTAAGCAATCCATCTTCATAGGATACATTGTCAAACCTTGAGCCCATCGAGAGTGACAAATATTCAGCTGATCATAATGTAAAATGTGGAGCTCCCCTACGAAGACCCTTGATACAACCTATGTGGATTAATCTTAGTTACACACCTCTAGAGGGTACTGAATACAAAATTTCTAATTCTTCAGCTACATAGCCAATTCTGGCTCCCATAGGGAACCCACATATTAATCCAAGTTCTCGATTTGAACAAAGTTGAATCTGACTGTTGGATCTGAAGAAGAAAATTTTTAACGAAATTTCTTTAGATTGCATTAAGTTAAAATTTTGGCTACCATAGCCAGCCCAAATATTAACCTACGGACCTGATTTGAACAAACTTGAATCTGACCCCCTTAAAGATGTTGAATGCCAAATATGAAAGCATTCTGACCAGTGGATCTGAAGAAGATTTTTAAAGAAATTTCCTCATATTGCACTATGTTAAAATTCAGGCTACCGTAGGGAACCCAAATATTAACCCAGGGAACCAATTTGGACAAACTTGAATCTGACTCCCCTAGAGATGTTGCAAACCAAATATGAAAGGATTCTGACAAGTGAATCTGAAGAAGAAGATTTTTGAAGAAATTCCCTCATATTGTACTAAGCTAAATTTCAGGTTCCCATATGGAGCCCAAATATTAACCGAGGCACTCGAAAAGAACAAACTTGAATCTGACCTCCCTAGAGATGTTGTATACCAAATATGAAAGCATTCCGACTGGTGGATCTGAAGAAGAAGATTTTTAAAGATATTTCTTCATACTGTACTATGTTAAAATTTGGCCTTTCATAGAGAGCCCAAATATATACCTAGGGACCCGCTTTGAACAAACTTGAATCTGGCCCCCCCAACCCCCCCCCCCCCCCCCTCCTAGAGATGTTGTATACCAAATCTGAAAGCATTCTGACTGGTGGATCTGAAGAAGAAGATATTTAAAAATTATCCCCCATATTGAACTAAGTTAAAATCTGGTCCCCAGGTTAGCCCAAATATTAACCTGGGGACTTGGTTTGAACAATCTTGAATTTGACCCTTATAAGAATGATGTATACCACATATTAAAAGATTCCGACTGGTGGTTCTGAAGAAGAAGATTTTTAAAGAATATTCCCCATATTGCCCTAAGTTAAAAATTCGGGCTCCTGTATTGAGCCCAAATATGAACCAATGGGCTTCATTTTAACAAACTTGTATCTGACCCCCTATGGATGCTGTATACCGAATATCAAAAGAATCTGACCATTGGTTCTAGAGAAACGTTTTTTTTTAATTTTTGCAAATATGCCGACTCTGCATTTTTTTGATGCCCTCTACAGAACACCCTAACATAAACGATGGCAATTTTTTTTCACCATTCAATTCTACTGGTCCCAAGGATGCTTCATACCAAATAACAGTTCTCTGTTCCATGTGGTTTGGGAAATATGGGAGTTTGAAAATATTTCTATTTTTAACTCCTGGGGTTCCCATGGGGATGCGGGAATTTCCTTTTTTGTAAAAGTCAAGCGCTTATGACCCAATAATACCACATACCACATTTGGTTCAAATCAGGCCATTGGTTCAGAAAATACAAATTTTGGGCGGGGCCAAAAATCTTACCCGCCATTTTTTTACGTTTTTTTCTATTAGGGTTTAACAACACATTAACAGCCAGGGTCATATCATGTCGGTGACAGTTTTCCGGGTGGAGGAAGCCGGAGTACCCGGAGAGAACCACCGAGAAACGATGAGCAGCTGTCAGCTCTCTAACAACATAACTCTGAACTCTGCACCACGGAACAGGCAGGGTTAGATTGGTTGAAGACATGCACACCTTCGACGTGCAGTACGCCTTAGTACACAGCATCATCGTGCCCCCATGTAGGCAATCGGGATTAAGTGCCTTGCCCAGGGACACAATGTGTGCTGAAATGGTCACCCATCCAACTACGAACCAGGCTCGACGTTGCTTAACTTCGGTGATCTGACGAGAACCGGTTACTGCAACGCAACCACGCCCCGTACCCCTGCCATTACAAAGCCAAATATTGCTTCACAAACTTTGTTTGAACAAACTTGAATCTACACCTCAAAAGGAAGCTCCTTAGCAAATATCAGGTCATTGTACCCACTGGTTCATGAGAAGATTTTAAAAATATTTTGGAGCATTTTCCCCCACCCCCTCCCTATGGGGCTGGGCATGTTGAGTTGAACAAAAATGCTATGCCCCATCAGGACATTCACTCACACAAACTTTCACTTGAATTGGCCCAGTGATTTTGGAGGAGAAGACCAAAAAATGGTGTTGACGGACGACGGATGGATGACAGACAGAGAGCGATGGGATTAGCTCAGCTTGACTTTGTCAAGGTGAGCTAAAAAAGAAAAGATAAAAATAAAATATATACAGCAACAATACAAGACATCAGTAACATAGATGACTTTCTGGGGTTTGATTTGTGATACTCAGCAATTGCTTTATGGAAACAAGATTGGATCGAAACCATGTAAAAAGAAAGGGAAAAAGGTAACCTTGCCACACCACGAATGCTGCTATTGCTTGGCACTTTATGTAAGCATTTGAAACAGTTTGCAATTCAAACAGTATACAGTACAGTAAAACTTTCCTTGAGAGACCACCATTCTTGAGAGGCCAGTGAAACTATGTACCAAATAGCTATTTTGGTTCCATGGTATTTATATCATTATTACATTATTATATAAAGAGATATTTATAATGAAAAGACTATAAGTCTTGTTTTTCTGTCAAATTTCCAACAACAGCAGTCTGTGTGAAGGATGAGGAGCTACAACCACAGCCAATATGTGAAATTTCCAAGTTCAAGGGCAATTACTCTTCGATAAATGAAAGGATGGCAATGAAATTAAAACTTGATGTGGAGGTACCCATCAAGAAGCTAGGTACAAAAAATTATTTCATTATTTCCATCCATAACTGAAAAAAATGTGGAAAACCTGTTATAACTGTCAAATTTCCAAGTTCAAGGGCAATAAATCTGTAATTGCATGAAAAACTGAATGAAGGGAGCAAAAACAAAACTCCATCTGTAATTTGCCACAGGGAAGGTACATACCAAATGGTCATTCATGTTTCGCTATCATTTGTGAAGAAAAATGCAGAAAGTCTGTTATAACTGTCAAATTTGGAAAGTTCAAGTTCAATAACTTTGTAATAAACCATATGAGTAGAATGGAATTGAAACTTGATCTGTAAGTGCTCATCAGGATGCTGCACTCAAAACTGTCGAATTTCCAAGTTTAAGGGAAATAACTCTATAATAAACCAACTGAGTGAAATGGAATTGAAACTGTATCTGTAACTATCCATCAGGAAGGCTCATACTTAATCTCATTTCAGTATTTCCATCCACAGCTCATAAAAATGCAGGAAACCAGTTTTAACTGTCAAATTCCAAAGCACAAGAGCAATAACTCTGTAATAAACCAACTGAGCAGAATGGAATTGAAACTTGATCTGTAAATATCCATCAGGAAGTGACATCCGACAAAGAGGACCCAAGGGGCCTTAATCGCTCACCTGACAAAGTGGTTCAAAGAAATATTTTGGGTCACATTCAGTTAGTCATGGTTCATGAACACTACAGAGGAATGAAGCCATGAAATTATTCATAACTCTGGTGTCCATGTCAGATGATTATTATCATAGGTCCTCCTGACTGCTTCCAATTCTATCAGCTGTAGACAAGCACTGCCAACTTCCAAGGTTGTTATGTCACTGCAGTTTGAAAGGCAACTTTTATGGAAAAACAGTAAAGAAAAGAATGGATTTGAACAAACTTCAACCTAACCTGCCCCCCCCCCCCCCCCCCCCCACACACACACACAGAGCCCAAATATTGAGCCACAGGCTCGAATTGAAGAAACTTGAATCCCCCCCCCTCCTCCCCCCCCCTCCCCCAGATGTTCCACACCAAATATTAAAATATTTTCGCTGGTGGATCTGTTAAAGAAGGTTTTTAAAGAATATTCCTCATAATGCTCTGAGTTAATAGAGAGCCCAAATATTAACCCAGCACTCGATTTGAACAAACTTGAATCTGACCCCCTATATACGTTGTATACCTAATATGAAAGGATTCTGATTGGTGGATCTGAAGAAGAAGATTTTTAAAGAAATTTCCTCCTATTGCACTAAGTTAAACTTTGGGCTCCAATATAAAGCCCAAATATTATTAACTCAGGGCCCCAATCTGACCCCCTAGAGATGTTGCATACCAAATATCAAAACATTTTCACTGGTGGATCTGATGAAGAAGACTTTTAAAGACTATTCCTTATAATGCACTAAGTTAAACTTTGGGCTCCCATAGAGAGCCCAAATATTAAGCCAGGGACTCGATTTGAATAAACTTGTACCTGACACCCCTAGAGATGTTACATACCAAATATGAAAGGATTCCGATTGCTGGATCTGAAGAAAAAGATTTTTAAAGAAATTTCCTTATATTGCATGAAGTTAAACTTTGGACTCCCATTGGAAGCCCAAGTATTAAGTCAGGAACTCGATTTGAACAAACTTGAATCTGACCCCCTTAGAGATGTTGTATACCAAATAACAAAAGATTCAGACTAGTGGATCTGAAGAAGAACATTTTTACAGAAATTTCCTCATATTGCACTAAGTTAAAATTTGGGCTCCCTATCCCAAATATTAATCCAGGAACTAGATTTAGACAAACCTGAATCCTTCTCCTCCTCCAGAGATGTTGTATACCAAATATCAAAAGATTTTGACTGGTGGATCTGAATAAGAAGATTTTTAAAGATTATTCCCCATATTGCACTAAGTTAAAATTTGGGCCCACCCCCACCATAGGAAGCCCAAATATTAACTGAGGAACTTGATTCAAACAAACTTGAATCTGACCCTCATAACAATGACGTACACCAAATATTAAAAGATTCTGACTAGTGGTTCTGAAGAAGAAGATTTTTAAAGCTTATTCCCCATATTGCTCTAAGTTAAGATTTGGGCTCCTGTATTGAACCCAAATATGAACCAAGGTGTTTAATTTGAACACAGTTGTATCTGACCCCCCATGGATGCTGTATACCAAATATCGAAAGATTCTGATCAGAGGTTCTGGAGAAGAAAATTTTTTTAATTTCATTTTTGCAAATTTTGCTGACTCGGCATTTTATTGATGAACTTCGTTTCAACAAACTTGATTCTACACCTCAAAAGGAAACTTTGGGGCATTTTCCCCCACCCCCTCTGTATGGAGTGTGGCAATTTTATTTGAACAATCTTGAATTGACATATGATAAAGACCTTGTGTCTCAAATTTGGTTCAATTTGGCCCAGGGGTTTAGGAGGAGAAGTTGATAATGTAAAGTTAACGCCAGAAGGACGGTGGACGAAACATGATTAGTGAAGCTCCCCCTGAGCTTTGCTCAGGTGAGCTAAAAAATAATTTCAGTATTTCTATCAATAGCTGTAAAAAGTATGGAAAACATGGGAGGGAGGGATGGACAGATGGATGAATCGACAGATGGATGAACCGACAGACAGATCTGCAAAGAGCACCCACTGTAGACAGCGGGGTTCCAACAACTGACATGGCTGTCGCGTCAATCGGAAAGTGAATCGTCATTCTTGTACTACCGGTTGGTATTTGCAGACTTGTAAACATTATAACTCTGATTGATAGCGCATAGTAAAATTTCGCCTACTAGAGGCGAACACCATGGAATGCCTTGGGACCTCCGACATCAACTCACCCCTGTCAGGAATGGGTTGGTGGAGTGGGGTCCAGAGGTGTTTTTCCCCCAGGAAAAATGTGCTTGGCAATCAATATGACATCACAATCAATATCGGCTCGTACACTGCACATCACACAAATCAATGACATGACTGTTGAAAACTTTGTCATTGTACAGTACGTCCACTGTGGACTGGTCACTTTCAACGGAGTGGGCAGTATTTCCATGGATACAATAATATTAGACTCCAAACAGTAATTATAGAAATAATCATCAAAAATTTAATTAATGAAGAAATGGGTACAGCCAGGTGCTTCATTAATTAAACTTTTGCTGTGATGATTTTTATTACCTGGTAAATGCATGCGTGGACATCACTGCCCACGAGTGGATTACGACCAGTCCACGGTGACTGCACTGTAATTATGACACACAATTACGCGGTAGACTTTTTTCATTAATATAATTGCAGTTTTGACAACGTTATCAAATTGAATCAAAAATTGAAACACAATGTAGACAAACGAAACATTCAGAAGTAAAGAATTTCACATACCAACCGAAAGTAAGTCATATTAGTTTCTACATCATAGAACAGTTCATGGAATCAGGTGGAGATAACCCATTTATTGATAGAGCCTATTCTCTTTTGTTTGAGACTATAATAACAAACAAGGACATTTGCCTACATGAGGATTACTCAGTCAAGCCAGATAATTGCTGTTATGTAACATCAATGTTTCATTAAATCCATCCAACATTGCTTTTCTGTAAACACCGTTTCCCAGCTATCTATTCTGCCTGATTATTGACTGGACTGGCCTGGTCAGCGTCTTCAGAAATGAAAGTTGTGCATGGAGAGCGTGATTCATTCCTGTACAAATCTGAATGCAAGTCACACCATATTTTATCATGTCAGAAAGGTTATGTGAGAGAAAGAGTCCTGGTGATGTTAACCTTGGGCCATCATGACAGCTTGAATAGTGATGCTGTTAAAAAATGGTGATTTTTTTTTTTTACAAAATTCTGAAAAGTTTGGATTGTGTTTCCCATCAGTTCCAATTGGAAAATCTGAAAACACATTGGATGTATGCATGCATCATCATCTGCCAAAAATATTTGCTGTTATAAAAAATATTGCAAAATTTAACCCAATGCCTGTCCTGGCTACATGAAGATTGCTCCTGTCATCAAAATGCTCATTTTTAAAAAAATTTTCAAGTTGAAGTATTGATTTTCTACATCGAGAAATGGGAGAGGACCAAATACTATGTATAGCTTTATGCAGCAATGTAAGTGAAACAACTGTTATATGTTATTATGAAAAGTTCAAACCTGGACCACCATTGTAGCTTGTATAGCAATACTGTCAAACAGTGGTTATTTTTCGCACAATTTGCCAATGTTGGCAAGTGCTTCCTATCAGTTCACAATTAAAAATCCCCAAACACATTGCATATCTGTTTGCATTATCACCTGTTGAGAATATTTGTTGTTGTAAGTCATCTTGTAAAGTTTAACCCTATGCCTGTATAGATCCCTGTGGGAACCCCTGGAAGAGAAGCAGTGCTTGTTTACTGTGGTCAACAAGCTCTGTTTCACTGGTAAAATAGGACCTAGTAACTAATGCTTGGGGTGCGAGTCCTCTAAAATAGGCAGCATGGGATATAAACGATTGACTGACCTTTGCTTTATCTCCATGTTGTGGTCATGATTAGCCATTGTACAGATGTGACCTTAAACATCAATAAATATAGAGGATATTCACGAAAATTTGATGAATACCGAAAATATCTCGTGAGTGGCTACAAAGAAATATGAGGATCTTCACGAGCGATGCAGTCGCGAGTGAAGATCCTCATATTTCTTGTAGCCACGAACGAGATATTTTCGGTATTCATCAAATTTTCATGAATTTTCTTTTTATTTAATGCTCTACGACTACAAACTCTCCAATTTGTGGCCTTTATTTGCCATTAAGGCGCAAAATTTATGTGCCGAACCGGCGTCCATACAAAAATTACAACAACCAAACTCCAACCATTGGAATGTGTGAATATCCGCACAAAAAGTAGTCCCGTCTTATTTCTCCCCTAACTTTACGATTTACCAAGGCTGGCGAATTGAAATAATCGCAATGTGTTTCGAAGAAATAGAACAATAACAAAAAACACCACTTTCTTATTTTCAATAACAAGACACGTCATTTTATTTTTTTTGAACTCAATGCACTGAAGACGTGTGAAGTTGAACTGAAGAAATTTGAAAGTGATTTCGGCTTTTCGCTGGAAGGTGAATGAGAAAGTCAAACTTTGAAACCGCTGATTTAATGAATTGATTTAGTCACTGTCACTATCAATTATTCGAATTCGTTTGTATTTGGGACTCTGGAATTCATTACTGATGTGCTGACTCGTTTAAAGTACATGTGATTCGTCATCCGAACCTACGATGAAATATCGATTTCTAAATATCATTTTGATATTTCGTTTTGCCGACCGACAGGGGAATATGACTTAATTTTTCAGCGTGAATTGATGCCTGAGCATTAAATAAAAATAAATATGCCCATATAGTGTGCATGAAAATGGGTAATCTGGAAAAAAGCTCAATTTTTTAGAATTTAAGATTCAAGATTAAGTGACCATTTTCTCCATTAAGAAATGAGTGGGGTCGGAATCCTTTGTATAGCTGCATTCTGCAGTAAAACTGAGGCATCTCTGCTGTTATATGTTATCATGAAAAGTTCTACCGTGGGCTGTTATGGTAGCTTGTACTGTCAAATAAAGGTACCGGTAATTTTCACATTTGCTAACTTTTGTTAATGTTTAACCATCAGTTGGGATTGGAATATCTGAAAAAAAAACCTTTGCATATCTGTTTGCAGAATCACATGATGAGAATATTTGCCTTTGTAGTAGCTTTCTTGTAAAGTTTAACCCAATGCCTGTATTGGTTGTATGAAGGTTGGTACCATCAGAAAAAAATGTTTCTTTATTGAGACTTTGGTTGGTTTAAAAAAGTCATTTGTGATGCTCTTTCCATAAGTGAGTACAGGTACCATATCCTAAAATGGTTGTTACTGTACCATTGACTTGTGGTTTAACCCTACAGCATTTGTACATGCATGAATAACACAAATGTACTGTCAGATGCGTTATTAGATATGGCTTTCTATCAGTTATCAACAGAGTAACATTAAAGCTTTTCCAGCTACCGTAAGTTTTCTGGCTGATTATACCAGTGCAAAAAAATTTAGGTAAATTAGGTGAATCTTTTCATTTCTTGAAATCAAAATTCAAGTTGACATAATTGTCATTTTTAAGAAATTGAATGAGACTGCTTTTGGGTTATATAGGTCAATGGTCAAGGTCACTGTTACTATGAATAGAACATCAGTGTTTATAGTACCTCGTGCCACTGAAGTAAGTATAATTTGGGATCATTTAACCAAATTTCAGACTGACCAATGATATAATCTTCTCTATATGGTCTTGTCTAGTAACTGGATGCCTGGTCAGACTCATCAACTGTTTACTGGTAGAGTTCAAAACTTTTGTTGGTTGTCAAAGTTTGTCCATGTGTCATTGCCTTGTTACAAATTATGGGGGAGTGCCAACAGGCACTCTCCCATATATTGTAACAAGGCAAAGACATTATTTATTTATTGGTATTTAAGATCACATATTTCTGCACAATGCCTAATCATGACCACAACATGGATATAAAGTCAAATCCAGTCAATCATTTATACCCATATTGCCCATTTTAAAGGGCTTCCACCCCAGGCACTGGTTACCGGGTCCCAATTTACCGGAAAAACTCTGCCTGTTTATCACAGTAAACAAGCACAGCTTCACTTCCAGAGGTTCCCATGGGGAGATGATGTATTTGATCTTAAAATAAGCACAACCCAAAATTCTGGACAATGACATGTGCATTATTTAATACTTCTGGCTGAGAAATTTCAGACTGAGCGATGGTATAATCTTCTCTATATGGTCTGTCTGTCTGTTAACTGGACAGCTGGTCTGACTCATTAAGTCTTAACTGGTAGAGGGCAAAATTTTTGTTGGTTGTCAAAGTTTGTCCATGTGTCACTGCCTTCTTACAAATTATGGGAGAGTGCCTACAGGCACTCTCCCATGAATTGTAACAAGGCAACGACATTATTTATTTATTTTTTGGTGTTTGAGGTCACATATTCCTACACAACGGCTAATCGTGACAGCAACCTGGATATAAAGTTAAGTCCAGCCAATCATTTATACCCATATTGCCCATTTTAGAGGACTTGCACCCCAGGCATTGGTTACCAGGTCCTATTTTACCGGAAAAACAGAGTTTGTTTATCATTGTAAACAACAGTGCTTCATGTCCCGGGTTCCCACGAGGTGGGTAAAGACATGCGGATGAAGTAAATTCACAACAAAGACAATGTGAACCATATCAACAGAATAAGATACCTTTCATTTGTGGTACCTGCACTTAAGAATGGAGGCCCAATATGGTCTTCCAGCACTCAACCAGTTAACTGTTTGAGTGCTAGAAGCCACTATAATGGCTCTATTGAATAAATGTTGGAAGCCATTTTAGTGGCTTTACACTGTATGCTTACTTTAATGTTTGCTCAGTGGTAGTAGAAATACTTTTAATCTAAATCTGTTTGGTTGCATTTACTGGAGAGTGCCTCCAATAAACTGTAACAAAAGTTATTTATGAACAAACATTTTTTAAACTAAAGCTGCTCTTGCTGGTAGCATGGTATTATTTAAAAAAAAACAATACCTATGTTTCAAATCACCTCTGAAAAATAATTTAGCACTCAACCAGTTTACCTACTCAACTATTTGTTTTAATTTCTCATAAAATCAAGTCCTTGCTGCTGTAAAGCAACTGTGACTTCACATGATGCAATACATGATGGAGTCTAGCATCACAAAATAATTAACAAGAGGCCAGAAGTATTTATAGAGGTATATTTTGCTAACACGAGGGAGGATTCTACTCCGGCAAGGTTGCAGTGCATTTTTGTACTGGTGGGAAAGTCTTCCAGTAGCTGGCAGACTTAAAGGAGACTAATATGTTGTATGCATGTGTTGGCAACACTGCAAGATGCAATGGTTAATTTTGATCAATGTTTACATGCCTTACAATTCAATTGAATGTGTTCAGCAAAGAGTGTTATTTAAAATTTGAACATACGATTCCTGTTCATAAATTTATTTTCTTGTTATTCACCAAAGAGTGTTTGTTGGCATCCTCCAATAAATTATGAAAAACTATATAAAGTACTTTATGATATATATGTAAACAATATTCTAGTGATTTAATCATGATAAACTTTACACCTTCGAAAGATCTGAAAATGATATAACTCAGTACAGTAATATTAAGAATATTTTTCACTGCAGCAGGAATAAGCTCTTCTCCTTTATACTACAACTGCTGTGTATATTCAACATTACCCAGTTCAATACGGATATAGAAAAATGTGCTAGGTATACCAAGCATGGAATCCAGCCAAGAATGTCATGAAAGAATGCATCTGATGGTCATTATGCATCTAAGTGATATGACATGAATGAATGAAATTCTTTCGATACAAAATGGTGTCAAGCAACAATGTAAACACACCACCAAAGATGATATTTTTCTTAAAAAATATCAGCTTCCTTCTATCACCAAGCCTGGAAATAAGCAATCTGTCATTTGCAGAATGAGGTCCCCGGAGGGTGATTTTGCTGATGCTATCCCACACTGTGGACAAGAATCCCCCAATTTATCCTCTGGGTACCTCATTCCTCTCTAAGGTTTGAGACCTTGATTCAGAAGGAGGTTCACTGTGGGTAAATTTAGTAATTACCAAATTACCCCTCTGGGGACCTCATTCTACAGATGACAGTCTGCTCATTTCCAGGCTTGTCATTCACTTTATTCAAGTGGAATTGTGGCATGGCATAAATACAGAACACAATTTGGGTAGAGTATGGGGGGGGGGAGGAATCTATGCCCCTTGTTGGAGTTTTTCCTGTTTCTTTGATACTCGTGAAATGCTGGAAAAACTTCAACTTTGATTGTTGATTCCAGTCGCCTGTACTCTGCCCTTGTTGTGTTCTGTCTTGATGCCCCAAATGGAATATGAGCTTAATCCACGGCACTGAGAACTGGAACCAATTTCCATTCAAAAAATTTGCATAGAATTGCCAGAAGGCACAGTTAGTTTTCTTTCATTCAACAAATTCAATATTTTTCTTTCTCTACCTTTATTGTGTTCAATTATTATTGTAGAAATTGTTGAATGTGGATTGCTCTTATTTTCAACTTTCATTCAATTTATGCTTAAACAACAGAATGAAATATGGCTTAGTAATGGAATAATGTATTTAAACATGCCACTGAGGCTGCCATTCTTCTTTCTTCTCAATGAATGAATAACAAAATAAATTTGTGATGTGATGATATAACAAGACCTGATACTGATACGTTGGACTGGACTGAACTAATCAAGCCATTTAACCCATTTACTTTACACAATGATCATAGCTGGTTAGTGGTTAGTGTTATTAAAAAAAAATTGCCGTTCTAAATATTTCATTTTCTCAGTTTTTACCTCAAAACACAGCTTATGATCCCTCATCAGAATGATCTTGCTGAGCTCATTGCAATGAGGAGTAAAAAGCTATGCATTACGATAGGTGACAAGTGCTATTCTAAAAAAATTGCCATTCAAAATCAGTTATTTTTTACCTCAAAAACATAGTTTATGACTTCTCAATGGAATGACCGTACTCAGCTCATTTCAATGAATCATAAGCTATGCTTTACCATAGCCGGCCAATGCTATTCACTGAAAAACTGCCATTCAAAATCAGTTATTTTTCAGTTTTTACCTCAAAAACATAGCTTAAGACTCCTCATCAGAATGACTCACTCAGTTCATTTCAATGAGAAGATACATAAGCTATGTTTTTTAGGGAAAAAATGAAAAATTTTAGTTGTTCAAGAAATGTTTTTGGCTGCTTCATTTTAACCCTTCAGCTAACTTAATTTAAAAAAACAGTCAGAACTATTCACAAAAATCATTTTGCCTTAAAGGCGACATAGCTCTTTAGATATTTATTCAAGCACGGGTAATTTTTTGGCATACGTTCTGTTTTCCCATGATAAGACAAGAAGACAAGAAGCATGTTATAAATTATTTAAATCCAGCATACCGGTGGTTGAGCTACAGACCAAACATGTTAGACAGACTTAATGGATGACTATACAATCTTTTTCAAACACACATACTTATGACTTTACAACCATACAGCTGTTTACTATACACCCCTTCAGGAGGGGGCACAATAAGGCAAGTAGATGAGTGTTACTGGAATTTTGAGTTCACTATCGGTTTTGGTATATTTAGGGAGGTAAACCACAGTATTGGTGTGGAATTTGGTATCTGATTTCACGGAGATCTGCTGATACATGCAGAACCAAAGGGGAATTTACACCAGGAAATATAGAATAAGTTGTTCTTGTATCATTCTACCACAATGTCACAAAAATAATGCAACCGACAATGAGCTCAACATTGGTATTTTTTTACCAACACGAATCATATCTACAGTAATTTTGTGACTTGGCCCATACAAACCTTAACCTTTAATGGCCTATTTCAGGTTTATGTGATCTCAGAGCATGTGCCATCATTAGGAGATCCTGCTAACAATAGGTAAATCTCCTGGGCAGCATTTAGGCAGTGATTTCGACTCAAGTTTTGGCTGCCCTTACCCTTTGAACACCAGAGGCCACTTTTCCGGCCCAGGAACATACTTTATAATTTAATTAAGTGGGGTGTCTGTTATGTTAATGTGTGGGGTAGACCAATCAATATTTTCAACGTGCAGTCTTCTGGCTGCACGTTGAAAATATTAATTGGTCTATCCCCAATTACTGAATACGGACTCTTCCAATTGCTGCCTTTGAACTGACTTGGAAGATACCACCAGAGAGAGTTCAAAGGGTTAACAGTCAGACAAGAATTGACTCGAAATCACCGCTAAGCAACTGGACATGTACAGGTTAAAGTCTAGTTTGAATTCAGAACATTTGTCCAGGCTCTTAAGGGTTAACAAAACAAAAAAAGAAAATCAGTCACTTTGTTCATGAAAATGAACAATTCAACTGCTATAAAGCTTCACCAAGACCTAATAAATAGGGAATGTGGGAAAAATTAAAAATACAGGCAGTTTCAGTATTCAGTGATTGGTTTGGTTCGTTTTTTCGGTATCCCCATGATATCGGTACTGGTTCTGTTTTCAGTATATTGCCCATCTCTAAAGGTAAGTCATGAAAACATTTGTTTGTTTATATGTTTGTTTCTTTATTGCAGTTTAATGACACTTTCAACAGCCTCCTACAGGGTAAACTGCCCAATAGAGTACTGCTGATTCATTATATCTTGAGTGCAATATAAGTATGAAGCCAGTTTTGGTCAATTATTAACCCCTTCACTGCTGTGCAAGTTTTTAATTTCCTGTGCTGAGCCATATATAAAAATGAAAAAAATCAGAAATGTAAAATAATTTGTAATTTTCATCTGCTAGAACATATTTGAACATGTTTGGAGTCCAACGTTTAGTTCCAATTGTAAACGTCATGGCCTTTACCCATTGAAACATCGTCATCTTCACTTTCGTTTGCAACGGTCGCATCGGAACTCCCCTCAGATTCATCAGAGTAGCTAAAGTCACTTGAACTATCTAAATCACAAGCATCACTATCATTGTCTGCATACAATTCTGCAACAACTTCTTCGGTTGTGTACAATCTTTTTGACATGTTTGCACTACAAGAACATCAGGAAAAGTAACTCTCATTGGAAATTTCACATGCGGTTCATTCGGGTATTTCCATAAAAATGACGGAAATTACTCGAAAAAATATCTGACGTCACATTGTCGGCCTCTTAAATGTGTCACCAAGTGCGTTGTATTGAGAATACCACTGTGCGGCATATTGATGTTATCTGTATGGTAACTCCGTACTCAGTATGGACGTGTAGGACAGGGAATCAAATTTTATGTTCGTACTCGGTACGGACCTATAGCAGCGAAAAGGGTTAATAATAATTTATATTTATTGTGGTTTAATAACACTTTTGACAGCCAGGGTTTCCTCGTGTTGGACAGTTTTATGGGTAGAGGAAGCCAGAGTACCCGGAGAGAACCACCAAGCAACGTGAGCAACTGTCAGACTCCCCAACGTACTAACTCCCCGCAAGCAGGGTTAGCATTGGCTGAAGACAAGTGCACCATCAACGTGCAGTATGCCTTAGTACACAGTGTCACCATGCCCCCCTCCATCCCTCCTCCTCCCCCCCCCCCCCACACACACACACACACATGGGCAATCAGGATGAAGTGCCTTGCCCAAGGACACAGCGCAGTTATCCCTGGTGGGGATCAAACCGTGGCCATTTATAATAGTGCACACTTTAGAGAACTCACATCTCAGTCATGGTTTACTTTGTCTTCTTATAAGAATGAAGTGCTTTTCTACTGCACTAAATAAGCACCGATTTACTCAATGGTTACAGCACTGAATTTCAAACCAAAGGTCCAGGGTTCAATCTCCACCAAGAGGAACTGCATTGTGTCCTTGGGCAAGGCACTTAATCCTGATTTGGTGGCACTGTGTACTAAGGCGTATATATAATGCACATCAATGATGAACTTGTCTTTTCAACCAATGCTTACCCTGCTTATTCAGAGTTAGTATATTGGGTAGGCTTGATAGCTGCTTGCTACGCTCTGTGATTCTCTCTGGGTACTCTGGCTTCTCCGACTCATAAAACTGTATGACATGAGGTGACCTTGACTGTCAAACGTGTCATTAAACCCAAATAGATAAATCCAAAAATGTAATACTTGTGAGGTGGGAGGTGGGAGAAAAATCATCTACAAGTGGTGTGAGGATAGGATAGGGAAATCTCACCCTCTGGGAAATATAGTTGACCCAGACACTCGCCAAGCTTCGTGTCTGGGTCAAATATATCTTCCCTCTTGGGTAAGCTTTCCCTATCCCATCCCAAGACCACACAAGAGTAATAATAATCTTTATTATATGACCATCTATTTTCTCTTCAAAATACCACTATTGTTTCCGGATCAAATCCCCATTGTTGAAACAATGTGTGTCTGATCCTCAGCTGTGTCAGTATTGTTTGAAATCTGTATCATTATGGTTTGAAACGAGGTCAACGGAAGGGAAGGAACTATTTAGGGCATGTTTGTTTAAATCATACTAAATACTTAAGTTATTTAATTAGTATTAAGTATATTTTAGACTAAGAGTATGGGTACTTATTTATTTATTTATTTATTGGTGCTTAATGCCACTTTAGCAGCTGAAACCTTATCGTGGCGAGAAAACAGTAAAAAGTAAAACATGTCCTTGTGAATTACAATGGAAAAAGAATGATTAAAAATAGGAAAGGAGTGTGGGTGACTGCATGTTACTTCAATGGAATAATTCGGGAATGGTCTGATTGCATGTGATGCACAATACAGGTCAAACAATAAATCTATTATCGGTTCAGTGAAGTGATATGGGTTGTAGTATCACATCTCGTTGACATGATACTACAACCCATATCACTTCACTGAAGGGATATGTATTACTTATATGTCCAGACACTCTTTCTGCATCATGAATGGTTTTCTCCCATAAAAAAGCACCTCTTTGTTTAAACCTGTCAATCAATATTACTTTCACTCCTTTTTTCATTCACCAACAATTCAGACTGTCACCTTTAGAAGTAAATGAACTACTCATCTGAAACAGCAATTCATACAAAAGGCAGTATTTATAATACTGAACATCACATAAAAGTGTATCTATTCCGCTTTTCACACAAACCTTTAACTCTAAACCGGCTGAGTGTTTATAAGATATTTTTCATCAAATGAAGTCATGGCTGCTCTGAAGCAGCTATAACTAGATTTGATGAAAAGTGATCTGAATGTAACACAAGAAATCATTGGCGAAAAAATAAATTCAATTTACAGGGGAAAATATAATTAAATGTGCCCAAATTATACTTATTCTAGTGACAAGAGAAACCCTGTGTTGGGCAGGAATTATTTATTTATTTATTTATTTATTTATTTATTGGTGTTTAAGGTCACATATTTTTGCAAAATGGCTAATCATGACCATAATATGAGTATCAACTCAAGACCTGGGGTGAGCGTAAATAGCCATGTTGCCCATTTTAGAGAGGGTTTGCACCTCCCAAGCACTGGTGACTGGGTCCTATTTTACCAGTAAAACAGAGCCTGTTTACCGCAGTGAACAGGCACTGCTTCACTTCCCGGGGTTCCCACGGGCACTTGGGCAGGAATATCTGCCAGCAGCATGCAATGAGTTAACCCTTTATCCAATGTAATGGTGATATGTATCCAGTAATATTCCCAATGAAAGTGTCAATGACACTGTAGCTTAACTTGACGGTGTGTAGTGTTTGATGAAAAGGATAATGTTCAATGTTTATGAAAATATGTTAATTTATGTTCCCTGTATGCTATGTTTTCTAACAAGAATTTGAGGTGTAGACTGTACTAAAGAATTGAGGTCTGGGTTAAAGTGGCCCTCACAGTTAATGGATGTCAACTAAAGTTACTATGTTACAGTAAACAGTAAAAACGAGTAATCCTACCAAGTTACAATGAAATCCCTTCATAAATATAACTTGTAGACTTTGCTAAAGGAATCTAGGTCATGTGACGGTTTGGCTGTCACGGTTGACCGATCACGATGAAAATAGGAAAGTCTCAACCAGATATCATACCAAGTTATCCTATCAAGTAACAATGAAATCCCTTCATAAAACAACCAACAAACAGTGCTAAAAGAATCTAGGTCACGTACCAGGTGGTGGTAATGGCTGACTGATAGTGACCAAAATAGGACAGTCTCATCTATACATCATACCGAGTTATCCTTCCAAAATACAATGAAATCGCTTCATAAATATGTAGACTGTAGACTGTGCTAAACAAATATAGGTCACGTGCCTGTGTGGCCATCATGGTTGACCGATCATGGCCAAAATGGGACATTCTCATCCAGACATTATTCTGAGCCATCGTACAAACTTGCAATGAAATCCCTTGGTAAATGCAATCTGTAGACTGTGCTAAAGGAATCTAGGTAGAGTGCCCCTGCGGCCATCATGGTTGACTGAATCCGACCAAAAAATGACGTTCCCATCTAGACATTATACAGAGTCATCCTAAGAAGTTACAATAAAATCCCTTCATAAATACGACCTGTAGACTGTGCTAAAGGTTTTTGGGCTTTGGGCCTAGGTAGCCATCACAGTTGATCGATCACGATTAAAAGGGGATGACCTCAACTAGACATTATACAGAGTCATCCTACCAAGTTAGAATGAAATGCCTTCAAAAATACGACCTGTAGACTGTGCTAAAGTTTTTCAGGTTTCGGGCCTGTGCAGCCATCACGGTTGACCGAACATGACCATCTAGACATTATACAGAGTCATCCTACCAAGTTACAATGAAATCCCTTCATAAATATGACCTATAGACTGTGCTAAATGTTTTCGGGTTTCAGGCTAGTGCAGCCATTACGGTTCACCAATCGTGACCAAAAGGGGACATTTTCATCTAAACATTATACAGAGTCATTCTGCCAAGTTACAATGAAATCCTTTCATAATACAACCTGTACACTGTGCTAAAGGTTTTGGGGTTTTGGGCTCTTGAAGCCATCACATATAACCGATCGTGACCAAAAGGGGACGTTCTCATATATACATTATACATAGCCATACCACTAAGTTACAATGAAATCCCTTCATAAATATACTCTCCCAAAAAAGAAAGTGTGCATGCTAAAAAATAACACTAAAAAAAGATATATATTATTTTCATTCATGGAAATTTTATTCAATCACAGATGAATCAATTTGTGATCAACACGAGAAATTTCATTACGCTACGACGAATACTCTTGGTGCCATGGAGAGTCAAAGACACTAAGGGTCAAACACAAAAGTCACACACTCAATATCTGGTATGACCTCCATCTGCATCGACTACTGCTGTGCATCTACACCTCATGGAAGCGAATAGGTTAGCATGGAAGTGTTGTGGGATGTTGTTCCATATTCTGATAAGCTGTCTTTGGAGTTCCACAAGCATTGACGGTGCATGGGGAAGCCGGCGTAGCTGACGTTTCATTTCATCCCATACGTGCTCAATGGGTGAGATATCGGGCAAATTTGCGGGCCAGGGAAGAACAACCACTTGTTGTTGCTGCAGATAATGTTGAACAACACGAGCTGCGTGGGGTCGGGCATTGTCCTGCTGTAGAATGATGCCGGGGCCGTGACGTTGCAGAAATGGGACACCAACAGGTGTAAGCACTTCATCACGATATCTGGCTACATTGAGATTGCCATCAATAATGACCAGCCCAGTTCTGTTACGGGCAGTGATGCCACCCCACACCATGAGAGACCCTCCCCCATAACGGTTTCGCTCCATGACACATGGATCTGCGTAGCGTTCGTTTCGACGTCTGTACACTCTCTGGGGCCATCTGATGATGAAAGATGGAAACGACATTCATCTGTGAATAAAACATGTCGCCACCAGTGTAAGGGATGCCTGAGATGTTGTCTACACCACTGCAGTCGAGCACGACGATGACGTAATGTCAAAATCGGACGAATTGCAGGTCTTCGAGGACGTAAGTCGTATTCTCTCAGCCGGTTGATTACTGTTTGAGGATGTATCCGTCTCAGGTTAGGGATGTTCCTGGCTGTCGTCGTTGCCGTTTGTTGCCGGTTCTGGAGATGGATGACACTGATATACCGATTTGTGCAGGGGTGGTAACTCGGGGTCTCCCGGAGCAGGGTCGGTCTCGAACGTCATCATGTTATGCATGTCGATGGACAAGCCTGTCTACAGTGTTATGGTGGCAGTTCAAATGCTGGGCAACCTCTCTGTGCGTTCTGCCAGCTCTAATCATACCCAGGGCAAGGAGACGTTGATTCATTGTCAATCTTGGCATGCTAATGTGGAGTCATTTTAATGGCAGTGCAAGTTTGAATGTGAACGATAGGAAGGCCTTACTTTAGTGTTTAAATACCCAAGGATTCACACTGCTGCATGAATTTTCGGACACTCCACGTGCAAAACATGCCTTTTCACAAACGTGCAGCACGTCATTTAACGTTAATGCAATTTTAACGGGGAAAGCTGTTTTTGTGTTCAATATAACTTATTCATGAACAGGTTAACACTCTTTACACCTACGAAATTATTTTTTTGGAGTTTGATCAATTTCTGCAATGCACACTTTCTTTTTTGGGCGAGTATATGAACTGTAGACTGTGCTAAAGGTTTTCAGGTTTTGGGCTGTTGCAGCCATCACGGTTGACCGATCATGACCAAAAGGGGACGTTGTGATCTAGACATGACCTCGAACCTGCATAAGAAATTTTGTGATGATTGGACAAGAACTACGGGGTGTAGCCTGTGCCAAAGGAAATATGAACAGACTGACAGACTTCCGCATGCATGATGGCAATACCTTATCTTGACTTTGTCAAGTTAAGCTAAAAACTTGCCATTTCAATTTTATTGTTTTTTATCTCATTTTTGCCTCCATAACAGAGTTTATGACTTCCCTTCATAGGAACAAAATCATCAGGCTTGTTCCATTGAGGGGTCATAAGCTATATTTTGGGGGGAAAAAAATGCAAATTTATAAGTATTCCTTAAATTTTTTTGCAAATGACATTTTTCTGGTCATATTAGGTAAAGGGTTAATTGTTTTAGTGCCTTAACTTATTCTGTACCTTCCTCAGCAGGTATGTAGTAAACAGCTGTGTATGTTCATACATTATATTATTTTGGCAAGAAAATCCGAGGCAATCTAACTATACTGAGTCAAAAAAGAAAGTATAATAAACTTTGAGGAGCAATTTTTTTAGTATACTACTCAAAGTTTGCTAAGCACCACATATTTGACACATCATTGTGAAATTTTCTTGTGACACATTTGCGATGTTTTTGGTGGATATGATTGAGGAATGTATTGAGATGGTCCCCAGTGTTTACATTAGCTCCCTTGACAGGTAGAGTTTTCGTGACAGTCATGGCTAATCAAGACCATGACAGTTTTACAGGTGGAGGAAGCCGGAGTACCTGGAGAGAACCACCGAGCAACGACGAGCAGCTGCCAGCTCCCCAACATCATAACTCTGCACTGCAGCACAGGCAGGGTTAGATTGGTTGAAGACATGTGCATCATCGACGTGCAGTACGCCTTAGTACACGGCGTCATCGTGCCCCCATGTGTACAATCAGGGTTAAGTGCCTTGCCCAAGGACACAACGCAGGAGTCCAAATCGATCGCTCAGACGGTCACTCATCCGAGGACTAACTGGGCTCGATGTTGCTTAACTTCGGTGATGTGACGAAAACCGGTCACCGCAACGCCACCACGCCCCCATGAATTGAGATAAAGTCCACCTTCGAAATTCAGTTCAAAGGGACGTGCTTTAATGGAATGTCCATCTATTGTGATTTCCAACTTATTCAAATCGAAATGTTGAAAATTAAATAGAGTAGTGCTAATATCTCCATTTATATCTTGATTAGTAACTAAACCAACAATAATTTGTTTTGGCGTGTTTATGAAACAGATAGTCTTCTATTTTTGAACGAAGACCACTGCCAATAGTAAAAGTTTTAATTTCAGTACGTCTTATGGGCACTTTATTTGTTCGATCTATTTGCGCATTAAGATCATTCGCAAATTTTGGAATTAAATCCAATGCCGGTATTCTGAATATGGCTTTTTGGATTTCTATTTTTCCATTTTCATTTCCAATCAAACAAAATTTAGTTGGAGCCTGATGTAATTTAATTCTCATTTCTACACCATCTGATAAATACTTATCTTGCACAAATAGATCGAAATGTAATTTACCTCTTAGTTGTACATTTTTTGCTACCACCACTTAATTTGGCACGTTCAGTCAAACCTTTGTCAGATGAAGCTTTAGCTGTTCCTGTGTGGTGTCCAGGAGTATCTGCATACCACATTTCACTGGCAGCTTGATGTGTTTTTTTCACATCTTTAAAATAGCATAACAGATTTTCAAAAAATCTTTGGAAGCATATATATCTGTATTGGTGGTTATCAGATTGCCGTTCAGTGTAACATCAATTTTAATGAACATGCTATGAAAAAAATTATTGATGGGAGAAATTTGTGTATCTCCACCCAATACACTCCCATCTTGTTTTGTAATTTTGAATTGATCCTCAAGTGAAGAGGATGCAAGATCTAACCACTTGGTTGTTTGTCTTGGAATTAAAAATTCTATTGGTGAAAAATTATTTAAACATGCAATAGGAAATTGTTTAATTTCACCAATATTTTTTATACCACTTGATGTTGGTGATACATTAGATCAAAACTACTACCAAAATGTTCGCAAGATCCATGTAACATCATAATTTAATCAAATATATCAGGTGGTCTTGATTTTCGTTTTGAATAAGCTTGTCTTTGACATGTCTTGCCTCTATGAGAATGAACCACAGACTGACGTTTTGGTTCTTGTTTTTGTCTTTTTATACCTAAAGCAGATTCACCAACTGATTTCAAAAGATCTTTTCCATGAGTTAATAAAATGTCTTTAGGTGCTTTACGTTTTTTTATCAATTCATTTGCTGTTTCTAAACCATGTTTTAATCCTTCTCTCTTTAAAGTTTGAAATGCATTTTTTGCAATTGGTTTTATAAATGGTGCAGCTGTTCTTATTGCTATGCGAAAAATAGACCCTAATCCATATCCATATTGCCGTGGTACACCTTGATACACTGGCATCATTTTTACAAATTTAATTTATGTCTCGGTCTAAAATGCAACTTGATAACTGTCTTGTCACTTGCAAACTGAATGGGGTTACCAGTGTTCCCATTTATATTTATACTGATCTGATCAAAATAAAATTTTGATACTGGTACGTAATGTACATTATCAAATTCTATATGAGTGTGCAGAGACTCTTTATGTGAATTAAAAGGTATCACATGTAGTATTGGTGCTTCAATATCACCAAGAAATGTATAATCTACTATGTCAGAATAAATAAAGATTTGATTGAAATCCACATTTGAGTCCACATTATATTTAAATGCACCTTTTGTTGTGTTAGGAAAAATGATAGAAAACATATCATCTTTTCATCCCAATTTTTGTGCTAAACTTTCTGTCAATTCAATTCCAATTCCCCCATACTACTTGATACAATTTTTACATGTGCTTGATGAGATGAATAACCAAGATTAAATGCCACATTAAATTCTTTAAAAATCGTCCCAAGTTTTTCTTCAATTTCTGATTGTATTGCCTCAATGACATGTCCACCATTTGCATATGCACCCAATAAAATACTTAATTCAACAACAGCAATACCTTTGTGTAATGTATGTTTCACACTCATTTTATTAATACGATTTGATATTTTTGAGTTTGTCACAATGATTTTAAAATGTGATTCTTCATCTGATATATTTTTTGCCCCAGAAGGTAAAATTACTTCAACTAATCCCACTTCCCAGTGTTCTTTATTAATATAAATAGGTTTAGGTAATTGTGTTTGAAAACCACATTGTGTAGTGTTTGGAAACACATTCATAGAACTATCACTCAGAAGTGTTACATAAAACAAATTCATTTTTCTTACCTTGCGGTTGTTTCAAAATAAAAAACTTGCAAAACAGAAAAAACATTTTAGGACAAAAAAAATATTTTTTATGTTTGCAAATTAATTTTGTTTACCTTAATGTTTTTTGTGTTTCACACAAAAAAACATTTAGCTAAACAAAATTAAATTGCAAACACAAAAAATATATCATGACAGGGAAATCTCGTGTGGGAGCTATGAGGTTGACCTCTTTTGAATTGAGTAATGAAAATACAATTGAACAAAAGTTCAATTCATTCCATTGTGGTAGCACTGAAATGTACCGTTCATAAAACACAGTTCACCAACTTTATTCCATTTCTCTTGCCGGCTCTCTTGACATCCTTTTGTTTAATGAGTTGTTGTGCTATTCCTCCCCTCACTGTTTCATAATGGAGCTATCTCTTATCATTTTTCGAACAAAACAGTGTAAGGCTTCTTCAGCTTCATCAAGTGACAATGGTGAGATATTTTCCACCCCAGCTTTTCTTGCCATTTTTTGCAGATTACTCTTTGGAAAAGTACTGCGCCTTCACTTCTTTTCCACAACCACCTTCTATTGATGGGGGCAGAATAGTATTGTACTCCACTCTCTCCTTCTTCACTTCTCGCTCCCCACATCCGCCTTCTAGTGATAGAATCTTTACCTCAATGGATAGATCAATTCTCATGATTGATGATAAGAAAATGACGTTATGATATCTCCAGTGGTGTTTTATAGACAATGCATGGATCCCGAATGCACTGAACAATGCTCACGCGACAACTCGTCGATTGCTGGAAAAAATGTTGACAACAGACGTTTACTATCACAACCGTCGTCAACATTTTTTCCCATATTTGCCCAAGTTCTCGTATGAGCACCAAACATTTTTAACACTGAATTTTCCATAGGGTAGATTTTGGGGCTGTAAGTTACAGACCTTTGGGCTCTAAGTTACTGACATTTGGGGCTATAAGTTTCACAATTTAACACTAACCCTATGGACCCTATGGAAAATTCAGTGTTAAAAATGTTTGGGGCCATAGTGCCTCTCCTAACTACTTAGGTTATAGAGTAAACGCCTGTTAATTGAATAAAAAATCTTGTAGAACCTCTCAAGGAAATTACCCTGACTCTCCCCAGTTTCCTTTGTTTATAGACCTATTTGACCTTAGTATATCCAATGCAGGCATTTAATCTATTATATACTCGCCCAAAAAAGAAAGTGTGCATTGCAGAAATTGATCAAACTCCAAAAAAATAATTTTGTAGGTGTAAAGAGTGTTAACCTGTTCATGAATAAGTTATATTGAACACAAAAACAGCTTTCCCCGTTAAAATTGCATTAACGTTAAATGACGTGCTGCACGTTTGTGAAAAGGCATGTTTTGTACGTGGAGAGTCTGAAAATTCATGCAGCAGTGTGAATCCTTGGGTATTTAAACACTAAAGTAAGGCCTTCCTATCGTTCACATTCAAACTTGCGCTGCTCTTAAAACGACTCCACATTAGCATGCCAAGATTGACAATGAATCAACATCTCCTTGCCCTGGGTATGATTAGAGCTGGCAGAACACACAGAGAGGTTGCCCAGCATTTGAACTGCCACCGTAACACTGTAGACAGGCTTGTCCATCGACATGCACAACATGATGACGTTCGAGACCGACCCCGCTCCGGGAGACCCCGAGTTACCACCCCTGCACAAGATCGGTATATCCGTGTCGTCCATCTCCGGAACCGGCAACAAACGGCAACGACGACAGCCAGGAACATCCCTAACCTGAGACGGATACATTCTCAAACAGTAATCAACCGGCTGAGAGAATACGGCTTACGTCCTCGAAGACTTGCAATTTGTCTGATTTTGACGTTACGTCATCGTCGTGCTCGACTGCAGTGGTGTAGACAACATCTCAGGCATCCCTTACACTGGTGGCGACGTGTTTTATTCACAGATGAATGTCGTTTCCATCTTTCATCATCAGATGGCCACCAGAGAGTGTACAGACGTCGAAACATACGCTACGCAGATCCATGTGTTGTGGAACGAAACTGTTATGGGGGAGGGTCTCTCATGGTGTGGGTTGGCATCACTGCCCGTAACAGAACTGAGCTGGTCATTATTGATGACAATCTCAATGCAGCCAGATATCGTGATGAAGTGCTTACACCTGTTGGTGTCCCACTTCTGCAACGTCATGGCCCCGGCGTCATTCTACAGCAGGACAATGCCCGACCCCACGCAGCTCGTGTTGTTCAACAGTATCTGCAGCAACAACAAGTGGATGTTCTTCCCTGGCCCGCAAATTCGCCTGATATCTCACCCATTGAGCACGTATGGGACGAAATGAAACGTCAGCTACGCCGGCTTCCCCATGCACCATCAATGCTTGTGGAACTCCAAAGACAGCTTATCAGAATATGGAACAACATCCCACAACACTTCCATGCTAACTTGTTCGCTTCCATGAGGCATAGATGCACAGCAGTAGTCGATGCAAATGGAGGTCATACCAGATATTGAAGGTGTGACTTTTGTGTTTGACCCTTAGTGTCTTTGACTCTCCATGGGACCAAGAGTATTCGTCATAGCATAATGAAATTTCTCGTGTTGATCACAAATTGATTCATCTATGATTGAATAAAATTTCCATGAATGAAAATGATATATATCTTTTTTTAGTGTTATTTTTTAGCATGCACACTTTCTTTTTTGGGAGAGTATATCATGGAGCTCTGTCAAACAAGATATAATAAAATAAATGCTAAGTTTATCTCTAGAAAACAAGAAAGTGACACAATCCCTGTTAATTGAATACTCCTGTTAAATGAATAATTTTCATTGGAAAAGTGGCTATTCAATTAACAGGGTTTCAATGTATCAAGCTTTTGTTCAAATATTCTTTTTGACGGCCATTCTAATGGAACTCCTCAAATGATCAAACCAGGAGATCAATAAGAACTCTCATAAATTTTTCTTGGCTATGGATAGTTAAAATTAAAAAGAAATGCCTTATTTCTCCAGTGAGAGATACTGACCTCAAATGCAATACTACACAAACCTTTCTGAAAAGCAATCTGTCTATGAAGTCAGAGTGCTGTTCGGCCAAGGAAACTAAAGTTATTGCTCAAAAACTAAAATTCTATTTATAGTAACAGTAACCTTCACCTTTGACATACTGGCTTCAGAAGTAAACGTAAACATTCCTTTCTTAGAATCTGCTGTTTATGAAGTCAGAGAGCACTGCAGACAAGCAAACAATGTTTTTACAGAGACTGAAATACAGTAACAGTAAAAATCTATACTGCAATTGGTGAAAAGTTGGTTAGTGTGTTACTTCAGTCTTCTTACACCAATCATCTTATCACCACCAAACTTGACATGCCTATTCAGCTCAGCCCTGAGAGTGTCACATTGGGGTTTGAGGATGCCATATAGAAAGGGAAAAGGGGTGAAATGGGGTGAAAATTTAAATTTTATAGTAAATTTCCTTTCTTATTATACCTACCACAATTGTTTACTACAGGCTTGCACTACAGTGGAAGTCCCTAACTCGGAAAATATACTCTCTATTTTGATCTTTCCCAAGCGATTTGGGATAGAAAAGTGGTGCAAAAGCACCAAGAAAAAATAAGCCAAAACTGGGTCGAGTGCCACAGGCGCACACCCAGTAGGGGATACTCTTCTCTTAGTACAAAACCATGGCTTCCCGTCCAGTGTGCAGACACGTAGCTAATGACTCATTCTTTTGAATCCGCCAACATTGGAGTTATGTGATCAGTGGGGAGGAAGGATTCTTACCCGAATAAGAAGATGGGAAGGCCTCCATGTAAACAATTGTGGTAGGTATAATAAAAAAGGAAATTTACTATAAAATTTAAATTTCTTATCAACCTACCTTACAATTGTTTACTACAGGCTGAATAGACAAAAGGATGGAGGGAATCATATAACCAACCCCCCACATAACCGTGGACAGAGGAAGAGGTCCCTAGGCCTATCAAACCATAGCATCACAATTATTAGTAAAAGACAATGAGAGATGAGGCGTATGGTTCGGTGCGATGCACAGACAGAAAGGGCAGTAACAGCACAGAGCTGGAACTGACCTTGTAAGAAGCCTAATGGCTAGGATAGACAACAGCCTGAGCAGAAGAAAGAGGGCCCATAGCAAAAAGACCCCTGACTGCTCCTGCAACTGACTCAGATAGGTGGAGTAAGTAGAAGCATTTCTCCAATAGGCTGCCTGTATAACATCTGACAACTTGACAGAGTTAGTATAAGCTCAAGAGGTAGACAATGCATGCACCTTGTGGGCATCTTTTGGGCAGAAATACGATTGGAATACAATTGTCAGTCACTAGAGGCCAATACCCCACGTCCACACTACCAGACATCGCTGCAGACCCCTGCAGGTATAAGCTGAGGCCAGCTGAAACGGTGACAGATGACGCTGCAGATGGAACAGCAGTAGCAGCAGATATGATGGGAGCTGTTGAAACTGGTGGAAAAGGGGAGAGAGCACAACCGAGCTCGCCTCCAAAGGAGGAGTCACAATCCTAGTGACAGCCTCAGATGTCAACTGGAGAGGGACCATAGTCCCGGAACCAGGCATCTCTTCACCAGACAACTCAACAGCTCCCACAGTATCCACCACTGAAATGACTGCACACCCCCCATGGAGGGAGTATAACTCTCACCAGACGTGGTCGTGTCAGGAGGCCCCGAATGACAGCGTTCCTTCCCCCCACCACTGCGGGTGCAGGAGGAATGGCCACGAGAACGCACCACAATCTTGGGCAAAAGGCATTGTCCTCAAGGAACAGTCCTGGGCATACCAGAGGTGAGAGCAGTAGAAGAAAAAGGTGAACTCAACAGATGTAGAAAGTAGAACAACACCCCCAACCATGAAAGGTGGCAGAAATAAAGGACTGGCGGGAACATAACTGAATCCAGACGGTCGACAGGGACCTAAAAAACAGAAATTCTGCCCTCAACAGAGAGGAGAAATCCTGTCCTTACAGTCCCCACATTGACACCTAACTCCAATAATAATGAAAGTGTCAATGACACTGTAGCTTAACTTGTCTGTGTGTTGTTGTGTTTGATGAAAAAGATAATGTTCAATGTTTATGAAAGGATTATGAAATAAGACAAGAATTGTGATAATTGGGAATATGTTAATTTCTGTTCCCTGTATGCTATGTTTTTAATAAAAATAATATGAGGTGTACACTGCACTACAGAGCTGAGGAGTGGGTTAATGTGGACCTCACAGTTAATGTATGTGGCCCTCACAGTTAACGTATGTCAACGAAAGTTACCAAGTTACAGTGAAATTATTCCAAAACGAGTTATCCTATCAAGTTACACTGAAATCCCTTCCTAAATATGGCCTGTAGACTGTGCTATAGGTTTTCGGGCTTCAGGCCTGTGAAGCCATGACAGTCATTATACTGAGTCATTCTACTAAGTTACAATGAAATCCCTTCACAAATACGACCTGTAGTCTTACTAAAGTTTTTGGGTTTTGGGCTCGGGAAGCCATCATGGGTGAATGATCGTGACCAAAAGGGGACGTTGTCATCTGGAGTGATCCTACGAAGTTACAATGAAATCACTTAATAAATATGACCTGTAGACTGTGCACAAGGTTTTCAGGCTTCGGGCCCATGAAGCCGTCACAGTTGACCAATCATGACCAAAAGGGGATGTCATCATCTAGGCATTATATGGAGTCAACCTAACAAGTTACAATGAAATCCCCCCATAAATACGGCCTATAGACTATGCTAAAGGTTTTGGGGTTTTGGGCTCGGGCAGCCATCAAAGCCGAATGATTGCGACCAAAAGGGGACGTTCTCATCTAGACATTATTTGGAGTCATCCTACCAAGTTACAATCAAATCCCTTCATAAATATGACCTGTAGACTGTACTAAAGGTTTTCGGGCTTCGAGCAGCCATCATGGTTGAATGATCGCAACCAAAAGGGGTCATTCTCACCTGGGCATCATCTGGAGTGATCCTATGAAGTTACTATGAAATCCCTTCATAAATGTGACCTGTAGACTGTGCTCAAGGTTTTCGGGCTTTGGGCCCCTGTACCCGTCACAGTTGACCAATCTCAACCAAAAGGGGATGTCATCATCTAGGCATTATATGGAGTCAACCTAACAAGTTACAATAAAATCCTTCTATAAATACAACCTATAGACTATGCTAAAGGTTTTTGGGCTTGCGAAGCCATCAAAGTTGAATGATAGCGACCAAAAGGGGACGTTCTCATCTAGACATTATTTGGAGTCATCCTACCAAGTTATAATGAAATTCCTTCATAAATATGACCTGTAGACTGCGCTAAAGGTTTTCAGGCTTTGGGCCCCTGTAGCCACCACAGTTGCCCAATCATGTCCAAAAGGGGATGTTCTCATCTTGACATTATATGAAGTCAACCTACCAAGTTACAATGAAATCCCTCCATAAATATGACCTGTAGACTGTGCTAAAGGTTTTTGGGTTTTGGGCTCAGGCAGGCATCACGGTTGACAGATAGCGACCAAATGGGGAAGTTCTCATCTAGACATCATACGGAGTCAACCTACCAAGTTACAATGAAATCCGTCCATATTAAATATGACCTGCAGACTGTGCTAAAGGTTTTTGGGTTTCGGGTTTGGGCAGCCATCACGGTTGACAGATCATGACAAAAAGGTGACGTTCTCATCTAGGCATTATACAGAGGCATCCTACCAAGATACAATGAAATCCCTTCATAAATATGACCTGTAGACTGTGCTAATGGTGTTCGGGCTTCAGGCCCCTGTAGCCGTCACAGTTGCCCAATCGCGTCCAAAAGGGAACGTTCTCATCTAGACATTATATGAAGTAAACCTACCAAGTTACAATGACATCCCTTCATAAATATGACCTGTAGACTGTGCTAAAGGTTTTCGGTTTTCGGGCTTCGGGCTCGGGCAGCCATCATGGTTGAATGATCATAACCAAAAGGGGATGTTCTCATCTAGACATTATTTGGAGTCATCCTACCAAGTTACAATGAAATCCCTTCATAAATATGACCTGTAGACTGTTCTAAAGGTTTTCGGGCTTTGGGCCCCTGTAGCCATCACAGTTGCCCAATAGCGTCCAAAAGGAGACGTTCTCATCTAGACATTATATGAAGTCAAGTTACAATGAAATCCCTTCATAAATATGACTTGTAGACTGTGCTAATGGTTTTCGGGTTTTGGGCTCGGGCAGCCATCATGGTTGAATGATCGCAACCAAAAGGGGACATTCTCATCTGGGCATCATCTGGAGTGATCCTGTGAAGTTACAATGAAATCTCTTCATAAATATGACCTGTAGACTGTGCTCAAGCTTTTTGGGCTTTGGGTCCCTGTAGCCGTCACAGTTAACTAATCATGACCAAAAGAGGATGTCATCATCTAGGCATTATATGGACTCAACCTAACAAGTTACAATGAAATCCTTCCATAAATACAACCTATAGACTATGCAAAAGGTTTTTGGGCTCAGGCAGCCATCAAGGCTGAATTATCGCGACCAAAAGGGAACGTTCTCATCTGGACATTATTTGGAGTCATCCTACCAAGTTACAATAAAATCCCTTCATAAATATGACCTGTAGACTGTGCTAAAGGTTTTCGGGCTTCGGGCCCTTGTAGCTGTCACAGTTGTCCAATTACGTCCAAAAGGGGACGTTCTCATCTAGACATTATATGAAGACAACCTAGCAAGTTACAATGAAATCCCTTCATAAATATGACCTGTAGACTGCTCTAAATGTTTTCAGGTTTTGGGCTCGGGCTGTCAAAACCAAATGGGAAGTTCTCATCTAGACATCATACGGAGTCATCCTACCAAGTTACAATGAAATCCCTCCATATTAAACATGACCTGCAGACTGTGCTGAAAGTTTTGGGGTTTCGGGCTTGGACAGCCATCACGGTTGACAGATCATGACCAAAAGGGAACGTTCTAATCTAGGCATTATATAGAGGCATCCTACCAAGTTACAATGAAATCCCTTCATAAATAAGACCTGTAGACTGTGCTAATGGTTTTCGGGTTTTGGGCTCGGGCAGCCATACCAGTTGACCGATCGCGACCAAAAGGGGACGTTCTCATCTAGACATGATCCCAAACCTGCATATGAAATTTTGTGATGATCAGACAAGAACTACGGGATGTAGCCTGTGCTAAAGGAAAAGGTGAACAGACTCACAGACTAACAGACTTCTGCACGCTTGATGGCAATAGCTTATCTTGACTTTGTCAAGTTAAGCTAATAATAATATCCAAAAGGATAACATAAATTTATCAACCGAAAGATTTTATGTCCGAACCGCATGGTACGCGAAAATCGCATGTGAACACAGAGAATATATAAAATACATGAAAATGTGGTTGAAAATAATAACGAAAATATATAAAACACAGCCCTGTTATTATATGATCCTCAGATCCATAATTCCAGTCACAGGTAACCATTATCAACAAGCTGAATTATCACTGTTTCTTAATGCAAAGATGGATGTCTCGCCACATGGGCGGACGAAAAAAGAATGAGTCATTAACTACGTGCCTGCGCATTGGACGAGAAGTCTTGGATTTGTACTAAGAGAAGAGTGTCCCCTACTGGGTGTGCGCTGGTAGCAGTCGACCCAGTTTTGGCTTATTTTTTCTTGGTGCTTTTGCACCACTTTTCTTTCCCAAATCGCTTGGGAAAGATCAAAATAGAGAGTATATTTTCCGAGTTAGGGACTTCCACTGTCATGCAAGCATGTAGTGAACAATTGCAAGGTAGGCTGATAAGAAATGCCTCCATTTTGTTTGTTCTCACACTTATCGCCTACATCATCAATCAGCTCACTTCCAAACTTGGTATGTGTATTTAATGCAGTCCAGAGAGTGTCACTGAAGAAAAGGGCAGACCATGCATGAGGACCAAATGCACAACATGGAGTGATCAGATCACCAAGCATGTGTACTCACCTCAGTCACGAGATTGGCTTTCGAGATTAGGATTTCTGTACATAAGGGTTAAAGATGTCAAAAGAGGTGAAAATGCATTATTTGCTCCTAGAAATCCTTTTATTTACCTTTATTTGCAATGAATCACTTTTACATCATTACACACATTAACTGGTTGAGGGTAAGATTATTTTTGGTGATCTGAATTCGTTATTGAACTCTCCAATAACTTGTAATAGAACAAATATATATTAACAAAATATTATTTGGGTTTGACTGAATATGAAATATGAGCTGTGAAAATGTTGGCTTTTGGTCTGGTACGCTCACTCATTTTTCTAAAAGCCCTGATAGGGGCTTCTAGAACTCAACCAGTTAAACCTACCCTTTTAGTTCTTGGTCAATCACTGCATGAGTGTCATCGTCCTTTGAGTGCAACAATGTGCCATCTGCAGTGCTAAAGTATTGCCACTGGCACCTTATTGCACTCAAGGGACGATGTCTATGGATAAGGTGCTTTCAAGTGCATCAGCCTGTGAAAAATCAGTACAGTAAAACATGGGCTGAAGATCTATGAGTTAGATTTGAAAGACTTTTTTGTCAATTTGGGTAGAGTTAGCCTCAGTACAGTATACTTCTTGTGGGTCTTTAGACAACTTTTATCATAACAGCAAAATGTAGTGCATCACTGCACCAGTAGTATTTCAGTGTATTTGCACCTGAATCAAACAAAATGTCACCATCAGAATTCCTCATACTACAAATACTTGTTTGTGTTTAATGGGGACGAACAAATTGATTGATCCTCAAGAAAAATAGATACTTGTTCATATGTTATGAACATACACTGTTAAATTATGATGCATTGATCCGATTTTCAGTCTTCTCAAGCAGAAAATCTGAGACTCCACCCGGAAAGGAAACATGTTGTTATTGGAAAAATACTTGCAAATATCAATCCTGCTACTTATTTGACAACTTCTGAAATGAATTGAGAAGCTTCAACCAATAAACACAAAGAAGGCATTAAGACTTAACCTACTGAATATTTTATGTTATATTTTTTTCAAATCTTGTCATGGCTGCTGTGAAGCAGCCATAACTAGTTTTGATAAAAATGTTGTTAAAATTGAACTCAAAGAACCAGAGATGGTTTGTTGCCCGCTATACCCCCACTGTGGCATACCGCCTAGTGTGGGTGACTGAAAAGGGGCATTCAATTTTTCTAAGTGAAAAAAAATAATCGAATATGGTCACCAGTCGACCATCTTGAAACTGAGAGGGAAAAACATTACGTCACGCACTTCTCCTCATCATGTTGATCATTTTGTGAAGTTTCATGAAAATGCGGCTAAAACTGTGGAAGTAGTTCACTCCACAAGTTTACATAAAAAAAATCCAATATGTCTGCCAGTCGGCCATCTTGAATCTGATCTGGAAAAAAATTATGTCATGCACTGCTCCTCATCATGTTGATCATTTTTGGGAAGTTTCATGAAAATGCGGCTAAAACTGTGGAAGTAGTTCGCTCCACAAGTTTACATAAAAAAAAATCCAATATGGCACCAGTCGCCCATCTTGAAACGGAGCGGGAAAAAAGTTATGTCACAAACTTCCCGTCATCATCAAGCCAGAAAATAAGCAGACTGTCATCTGCAAAATGAGGTCCCCAGAGGGTGAATTTAGTGATGCTACCATGCATAGTGGGTAGCATCACTACATTTACAATATGTGAACCTCAATCTGAATCAGGGTCTCAAAACTAAACAGAAAGATGTACCCAGAGGATAAATTGGCCCACTGTATGGGATAGCATCATCAAATTCAGCCGCTGGGGACCTCATTTTGCAAATGTCAGACTGCTTATTTTCAGACCTGGTCATCATGTTCATCATTTTTGTGAAGTTTCATGAAAATGTGGCTAAAACTGTGGAAGAAGTTCGCGCCACAAGTTTACATAAAAAAAATCCCCAATATGGCCGCCAGTTGGCCATCTTGAATCCGATCGGGAAAAATTTTGTCACGCACTGCTCCTCATTATGTTGATAATTTTTGTGAAGTTTCATGAAAATGCAGCTAAAACTGTGGAAGTAGTTTGCTCCACAAGTTTACATGTGCAATGGACCGACGATGACCGACCGACAAGTTGACTATTATATACCCCACCTATAACTTCATTTTATGGGGGTATAATTATTGGTAAAAAAAGTGAAAATTTACAGTGGAAAATTGGGTTTAAAATGCCCAAATTATACTTATTCCAGTTGCAACAAATTTGCTCTCCTGGGCAGGAATAACTGCCAGCAGCATGTAAGCATTTATTCCTTTATCTAACCTTTTTTGCATCGTAATTATAACTTATGGTGAATCATTGAGCCTGTTCCAACAAGGGGTTATAAGCTATGTTTTTGAGGCAAATGTAAATAGTGCTGACCGGGTTTAGCAATTCAGTTAGATAAAGGATTCAAAATCAAAAAAAAAAAAAATAATGATAAATTGTTCATTGTAAAATTCTTCAATTTTTTGTCAAAGTTGCCTTGATCCTTAAAAAATCAAAGTCTCGACTTGGAAAAGTGTTGTTCATCAATTTGTTACCTCAACTCCATCCTCATTTTCATCCGAGTGGAACAAAACTTAATTGGAATATTGCTCAAGATGTGGAGATGTGGATGGATATCCAAAGAATCATACTGACATTGAAGGTCATGGCGAGGACTGAGACATCTGTATTTTTCAAGCTATTTGTGCAACACTTTCCTTAATTTATTAGAGAAATTACCATAACTTGGCAGGAATATTGTCGTTGTCATAAAATGTGCAAGCAGGTCTAAAAACTCATATTGTGGGACACAATCAGGAGCTTGTAGTATTCTGTAACTGTGCCTGGTAGAGCAACCTAAACATTAAAGTTAATAAGTTATTCTGATGACTTGCAAATTGCCTGCCCACTTTTCTGCCTATAACATGCATAAAATAGTATTTTTGAACTGAAATTGTAATTTTAACTTATTTTCTATATAGGACAGAATACAATTGTTTTGTACAATACAACTAAAAATTCTACATCTGATGGAATAGGTGCCAAATTTCAGCTCTGGGTACCAAGTTTCAGCTTGATATCTCTGAAAGTGTAAGAGTGAATCCCAATGCTACTCTAGTTGAAGGGTTAATGGTTGAAGGATTAACAAATGTCACATGTAATATACTCCCACTGATGAATTCATGATAAAAAATTATCTCTAGTTGACAAAGTTTGGCTTGATACTCAGAAAATGTAGGAGTGCATCCCAGTGTTGCTTTAGGTGAAGGGTTAATGTCACACCAGATGTAACACTTACCATGACCATGTCACTCCAGATCAAAAATTATGTCTAGGTGCCAAATTTCAATTCAATAAACAGACAAACACTTTCCTCATGCACATCTGCACTTCACACCAAATTTTGAAAAAATCCAACAAGAAATGTAGGAGGAGACGATCATTTGTGACAACATTCAATGATGAAAAGGGCCTTAACTCTGGAAACAAGAAATGTCACTGAAGTAACAAATGCCCCCAACCCCCCAAAAATCACTAAATGGAACTGATCAATGATGGGACATGATGAAGTATGACCTTGAAATCTGATCTTGGCCTTGGAGTTGCAGACCCACCTGTAGTGTGTAACACATCTTCCACTATCCATTACAACTGTGTAAAGATTGATGATTATAGCCCCCAGCATTTTCTATGGACTGCCAGATTCACATTTTATGACCCTGAACATCCCGAAAGTCCAAAATGATCTCTACCTCAAAGATATGCATGCAACTATTAAACACAACTGCCCGGCCACTTTTCCGGCTTGGAACATAAAACGTCATAATGTCATTAAATAGGATGACTGTTCAGTAATGTGTGGGGTAGACCAATCAATATTTTCAACATGCAGCCTCAGGGCTGCACAGTGAAAATATTGATTGGTCTACCCAAATAATGAATATGGACTCTTCTAATTGCTGCCACTGAACTGACATGGAAGATACCACTAGAGTTAAAAGGGTTAACATTGATTCATTAGTATTGACCAATTTAAAGAGTGATTTATAACTGTGATCTTGGGAGCGCGGTGGCTCAGTTGGTAGAGGTGCAGGCTGCAAGCCGAGAGGTCCTCGGTTCGAATCCCACCTGCGGCAATCGCGTTGTGTCCTTGGGCAAGACACTTCATCTCCATTGCCCGCGCGGGGGCATGATGACGCCGTGTACTAAGGCGTACTGCACGTCGATGGTACGCATGTCTTCAACCAATCTAACCCTGCCTGTGCTGCAGTGCGGAGTTACGATGTTGGGGAGCTGGCAGCTGCTCGTCGTTGCTCGGTGGTTCTCTCCGGGTACTCCGGCTTCCTCCACCCGTAAAACTGTCACGGTCATGATTAGCCATTGTGCATAAATATGTGACCTTAAAATATCAATAAATAAATAACTGTGATCTTGACCTTGATGTTATGAACCCAACTATGTTGTGTGACACATACTCCCATTGTCCTATATAACTGTCTGAAACATGATGACCGCTGCCTCAATAGTTTTGGAGTTATTGCACTTAAACCTGATTGTCCACATGGGGGCACAATGACGCCGTGTACTAAGGTGTAGTGCACGTCAGTGGTGCACATGTATTCGACCAATCTAACCCTGCCTGTTCTGCAATGCAGATTTACGACGTTGGGGAGCTGGCAGCTGCTCGTCGTTGCTCGGTGGTTCTCTCCGGGTACTCTGGCTTCCTCCACCTGTAAAACTGTCACCGACACGATATGACCTTGGCTGTTAAAGTGTTGTTAAACCTTAATAAATAATAAATAAATAAATTTGGAGTTATTCGCTTGAACACATGTATGCTAACATGTGAAGGTCAAGTATGATCTTGACTTTGAAGATGCACATTCGCACAACAAAGAGACAAAATGGACTCTTAGTGTATGGTGGTGATACTGATAGATATTCTTAATGACGGATTATCTGTGAACTAGTTACTTCCATTTAGCTTGCCACAAAAAGCCAAGTATCTTTTTGCTCATGGAAAAACTTTTGAAAGGCTTAACCTTCACATCCGTACTTTGCTATTTGGATGATATTTGTATCAAGTCAGAAACTTTTGAACATCATTTACTGGATTTGGATAAATTCCTTACTAGATTAGAGAGAGATATGCTGTTTGATTCATTTGTGAATTATGTTGAGACACAAATATTGACCAGCTTTAAGCAGGACCTTGAAAAGTGACCTTGACCTTGAACTTACAGACACATTGATAGTGTGTGACACATCCTCCCATTTATAATTGTGTATACTTCGATGGTTGTAGCCTGAATAGTTTGTGTGTTATGCATGAGACATGATTTGTGACCTTGAACATATAGAGGTCAAGGATGACTTTGATCTTGAATATTCTGAAGCAACTATATGTGCCACACTTTCTTACTGTCCTTAACATTTATTTGAAGTTTTATGATAGTAGCCCCAATAGTTTCAGATTTATGACTGAGACATGATTTGAGACCTTGAACATATGATGGTAAAGTAAGACCTTGACCTTGAAAATGCAGGAATGCAAATGTTTGATTTTTTAAATTAAATGCGATTAACAGGGTTATTCAATGAAAAGATATCCACTTAAGTGGAAAACTGGGGAGAGTCAGGGTAATTTCTTGACAGGTTACAAGATTTTTTATTCACTTAACAGGAGTTTACTCTATAACCTATATTTAATTAACAGGCCAAATTTGTATTGGAGGTAGGATAAATGGTTTTCTGTTGGGAAATCATATTCAATTAACAAGGTTATTCAGTTAAGAGATATCCAATTAAGTGGGCTCCACTGTATTCACTAAACAGGAATTTAGTCATTTTCCTGCATAGTACTGAAAAACTGCTTTTTTATTCTATCATGTCTTGTTTGGCTGAGATCAAGGAGCTGTGTCAAACAAGATATAATAGATTACAGAAGAAACCATGGAGTGGTTGTAATCCATGCGTGGGTAGTAATGTCCACAAATGCATTTATCAGGTAATAAAAAACATCATCAACAAAATTTGAAGTAATGAAACACTGGGTTGTACCCGTTGCTTCATTAATCAAATTTTTAGGATTATTCCTATGATTAGTGTTTGGAATATAATATTATTGCATCCGTGGAAATATTGCCCACATGTGGAAAGTGACCAGTCCACTGGGACCATACTATAAATACTTATAACAGATGTAGTGAGGCCAAACATGTCTCCATTAATACCAAGACTTCATTGGTTGTCTAAATAATTTGTGAGTGGATCACAATAATTTTCATTCAATTAACGAGTTTACTCTGTTACCTATATGCAATTAATGGGTCAAATTTTACTGAAGGTATGGTAAATGGTTTAATGTTAGGAAATTATATGCAATTAACATGATTAGCGCTTATTCCATTCTGTGGTGGACAGAGTGCTCTGAGCATGGCTGTGGCAGGTTGAAGAATGGAATGGTTTAGGACAAAGATCTCCACTAAGTAGCATTTCAAAATGGCAAAGCTTGCTAAAAATAGTAATTTGTAGAATGCAATGACCGTTCTACAGGTCCTCAATGATGAGATCCTGTGATCAGAATCTTATGATGTTGACGTAGATAGTTGAAGTTTTGCATATCAGCAAACAGATTGTGGCATTCCTCACATTTGTACAAAAATTTGCCTATGTGACTCCATTGTTAGTGATAGAAATGAGTTATCTCTCTCTTTTCTGCTCCATCTGCATCACCTCCGGAGTTGGTGTAGTGAGTGCATGCTTTGGGATACACGCCTATTATTACCACTCTAGCGGGCATTCTCTAGTACATTAACAAAGTATAATAGGGCATTACAAGAACGTAATGTTCTACTTCAAAAAGTCATGTGACGTGTCGCTCTGTTATTGGGTTGACCATCTCAATAACAGCCCGACACGTCACGTGACTTTTGTTCCCGCTGTCGTTCACTCGGAAGTGGAAACGGTTTTCGGAAATGCTTTCAACTCGTAAACGATGTGGTTTTATTTAAATTATTGAATGAGTAAACTGTCCAGTAAAGCCAGGCTCATAAGAAGAAACAGCTGTATATAGTAAGTAAGTATGTATACATTTCAAGCCTTTATTCATGACTTAAAGGTGGTAAATATTGGGTCTCTTTTCAAGTTTTCTAATTTTGTTGCAATTGAAAGCGTTCTGGTGCCGATCACCTGATAATCATGTGACACCAGTTTGACAACAGACGACAATACGATCTGTCAAATTTAAAAACACTACAAATGTCCCAATCAAGCAATTTAAATGAAGACGATTTGAATTTATTGGAACAAAGTTCAAAACCAGAAAGCACAAATTGGGGAGTAAAAAAATTCAAAGATTGGCTTCAAAAATGTGGAAAAGACTGTGATTTTTATACAGTTTCACCTGCATCCTTGAATGAACTTCTGAGGAAATTTATGGAGAAGTTAAGAGTAACAAGCAGGGAAACACACTAGCTGCAAGCACCCTCACTGGAATTAGAGCAGCATTACATCGTCACCTGTCCACAGCTCCTTTGAGTAGATCATTCAATATCATAAAAGATCATGAATTTATAAATGCCAACAACATGTTTACAGCACGATGCAAGCTGTACTTAACCCTTTACCCAACGCAGACGATATCAAAATTTATTATTCTAAATATCATTTTTTTAAATTTTTCAAAAAAATTCTACAAAGCCATATCATGTGACCCCTCGTTGGAACGAGCTCGACGAGCTCGTTCCAACGAGGGGTCACATGATATGGTTTTGTTGAAATTTTTTGAAATATAATATTTTTTCAACTGCTGAATTTGCATATTACGCGGGCGGATGCGGCCGATTCGTTGGGTAAAGGGTTAAGAGCTAATAACTGTAAACCCAAACATAAGCCAGCAATCGAGGAGGGGGATATGAAGAAGCTGGGTACTTATTTTCAAAAATATAAATCTTCACCAGACATACTACTCGAGGCAGTTTGGTTTTATTTGTGCTACCATTTCGGCAGAAGGGGGCGTGAGGGGTGGCGCAGATGAAGACTGATATGTTTACTGTCAAAACAGATTTGCACGGTGTTGAATATGTCTCTGTGTCCATGACAGAAACGACGAAGAACCACCAAGGAGGGCATCGACAAACTGACATGGATTACAGTGACCAGAGGATGTATGGACAGGGCGTCCAAATATTCCAATTTTATCTATCAAAATTACATCCTGACTGTGAGAGATTGTTTCAAACACCAAGACGTACATATAAATTAGATCACATTTGGTTCAGGAACGAACCGGTGGGGAAAAATATGTTGTCCACAATTATGCAAAGAATTTCAGATAAAAGCGGCCTCTCCCAGGTGTACACATGCCACAGTGTGAGAGCTTCCACTATTACAAACTTATATCATGCCAGAGTCAATCCTCAGAGTATAATTTCAGTGACAAAACACAAAAACACTCAAAGCCTCAACCACTATATAAGTGACATTTCGATTGAACAGAAAAAACAGTGTTCAAATAAAATGAAACATTAAATACATCTGCCAACTGTGATGAATTCTCTGATGATGAGGATTTCACTGAAGCCTGCTATGGAGAGTTTAATATTGACATGAACCAGTCTATTTCTAGTGCTCAACCTGAAACAAGCAGTGTGATTGAAGATACTCCTGTGGCCCCACCAGTTTCAACATCTAACAGTATTTCAGCAGCTGCGCCTATAGTTCTGACAGTTTCTAAAGAAGGTGTAATAACAATACCACCCCCTAATGGAAGTTCAGAAACTATCTACAATGAGGAAGTTCCGTCAACAAACACTATGTCATACAACCCACAGATCAGCACATGCATTTATCTTGGGGGTGCTGTATTCAACAACAGTACAGTTAATATTTACAAGAATTAACTCTTTAATCAAGTTCACGAACAGTTGCTAAACAAATTGTATTGTGTCATTAACTGGTTGAGAGCTAGAAGCCACTTTCAGGGCTTTCAAAAAATTAGGATACCAGAGCAAAAGCCAACACTTCCCTTGTTTATATTTCATATTCAGTCAAACACAAATAATATTTTGTTTATATAAATTTGTTTTATTACAAATTATTGGAGAGTGCCTTAGGGCACTCTCCAATAATTTGTAATAAAACAAACTTTGAATAACAAATTCAGACCACCAAAAAGAATCTAGCCCTCAACCAGTTAATAAATTAACAGTGTTCTGATTTCAAAAATTCAGTTGCCTCAATTAGCCCTTGTCAAACATTAAAATTATTTAATTTGATCATCGCAGCATTTGGAAAAGTAATGTAGATTTCATATCAACTGCTAAAGAAATAAATGCCCCCAGCCACAGTGAAATGATAAAATACTGATATAAATGGAATCAATTTAGGGACCAGGTTCCATTGACATCCATACACTGTATTTGTATGGTTTTGTTCAGAAAATACATGTAGAAATTAATTTATGGAAAGTCTTAGTTGACTTATATTTGCATATCTTTTAGCTGTTGGCGGGTGCCATATGAGGCATGGGGTGAAAACTTTCTCTGAATCGCAGTGGTAATAATAATAATAACATGATTTTGTCGGGCCTAGTGGTTTATTAACGGCCCAATAGGTGTGAATAACAGCCGTTCAGCTTATTAACGAGAAGAAGCTGTCAGGCTGTTATTCACACCTGTTGGGCCGTTAATAAACCACAATGCCCTCCAAAGTCATGTTATTGTTATATTGAATTTGTATTTTCTTGCTCCACATACTCAGATCATGGGAAATTACAGGAATTTATTTATTTATTGGTGTTTAAGGTCACATATTTCTGCATAATGGCTAATCATGACAATGGAGGAAGCCGGATTACCCATTGAGAACAACCAAGCAATGGCAAGCAACTATCAGCTCCCCAACATACAAACTCCACACAATCAGGGTTAGCATTGGCTGAAGACAAGTGCACCATCGACATGCAGTTCGCCTTAGTACACAATGCCACCATGCCCACACGTGGGCAATGGGGGTGAAGTCACTCACTTGCCCAAGGACACACTGCGGTTGCCACAAATTAAGGGAATGGAATAGACTCTATGACTATTAAGAAATGTCCAATTAAATTGGCTCCACTGTGTCTTGTGATGGTACAGCAGGAAATAGGTACTTTCTGAAATTTATCAAAAAAGAAGAGCAGAGATGTATAAATATGGTCCCAACTTATGAAGAGATTAGGAACTGAAATAGTCAATTTATTGGGACAAGCTCAGTAAGTTTTCCAAAATCACCATCTAAATTTTAAAGTTTAAAGTCACAAACCATACATGTTTCTGCACAATGACTTATTGTGACCGTAACAGAGTGATAAAGTCAAGTTTAGTCAATGGTTTATACCCATGTTGCCCATTTTAGGGGATTTCCACCCCAAGCACTGGTGACTGGACCCTTTTTACCAGTAAAACAGCGGTTGTTAACCACAGTAAACAAGCACTGCCTCACTTCTCAGTTTTGCAATAAAACATAACTTATATCCCTTTAATGGAACAAGCTTAATTAGCCCATTCCAATGAGGATTCATGTTTTTAAGGTACCAAATTAGAATTTCAGGTATTTGATACAGATGTTTTGTGTTGTCTAGTTTTTCATGTGAAGAGTTAAGTACAGTGGGACCCTATTAATTGAATAGCCACTTTGCCAATGAAAATTATACACTTAACAGGAGTATTCAATTAACAGTGAATGTGTCACTTTCCTGTATTCTAGAAATCAATTTAGCATGTATTCTATTATATCTTGTTTGACAGCGCTCCATGAGCTCTGTCAAACAAGATATAATAGATTAAATCCCTGTATTGGATGTACTAAGGTCAAAAACGTTTATAAACAAAGGAAAACTGGGGAGAGTCAGGGTAATTTCTCGAGAGGTTACAAGATTTTTTATTCAATTAACAGGAGTTTAGTCTATAACCGACATTCAATTAACAGGTCAAATTTGTATAGGAGGTATGGTAAATGGTTTTGTGTTGGGAAATTATATTCATTAACAGGGTTATTCAGTTAAGAGATATCCAATTTTACTTGGGCTCCACTGTAGTTGAAAATTTATCTTTTTCTGTGAGCAATGTCATGGGCTGGCTCAGTGGTGGGAGCATTAAGCTTCAAACTGAAAGATCAATGGTTCAATCCTGACAAATGTTAACAGCAAGCAGTGTGTCCTTGGGTAAGATATTTAATCCTGATTACCCATCCCATATGTGTTTTTTTTTTTTTTTTTTGCTTTTTTTTGGGGGGGGGGGGGGGGGGAGGTGATTGGGGGAGCACTGTGGTGCTAGGTACTACTAACAAGCCTGGAAATAAGCAATCTGCCATTTGCAGAATGAGGTCCCCAGAGGGTGAATTTGCTGATACTATCCCACACAGTAGACAAGAATTGCCCAATTTTTCCTCTGGGTTCCTCATTCTGTTTTGAGGTCTGAGACCTTGATTCAGAATGAGGTTCACTTAGGGTAAATTTTGTAATGCTACCCTGCTATGCAGGGTAGCATTACCAAATTCACCCTCTGGGGACCTCATTCTACAGATCGCAGTCTGCTTATTTCCAGGCTTGACTACTAAGACACACTGCATGTTAATGGTGCACTTGCCTTCAAATACAGCTAACTATATGCTTGTGCAGAGTCTAACAGCAGTTGCTTGTCCCTGCTAAGTAATTCTCTCTGGGTACTCCGGCTTCCTCCACCCGTAAAACTGTCTAACATGATGTGACCCTGGTGGCTGAAAGTGTCATTAACTCTGTGAACAAATCTTGGTAAGAAGGGGTTAGACAAAATGGT